>VZSV01000001.1:5957023-6001698 GCA_013398735.1 Nothocercus julius | reverse complement strand
GGATTTGAAAGAAGGTTTTTATTTTGCTTTGCTTTATTCTATTTAATGAGAGAAAGTTCCTTTCTTTTTTTCAGGCTGCAAGTAAAATAGGTGTTAAGAGGTTTTTCTGCATCACTCCAGAAGCGAAAGCAAGTGGTTAATTCAAAGCATAATAGCAGTATTTTATATTTCCATACTACCTTTCATCTTGAAGGATACCTATCCCTAAGTACTTTTCCATCTGAATAAAGCAGGAATCATTAAAATTCAATATTTACTGTCCACAAGGACACTCCACACACTCCACCCAAGGTTTTTTCCTAAGAAGTGAGAGGTCAAATTCTATATAGATTGTAAGATCTGGTGAAATCACTGAGTTTGCTAAGAAGTTTTTTAAAAAATAGATTAAGCACTTGTCAGAAGAAAGGCATTCCATTATGTAAATATTGTTAGGTACATATTTACACAATGACCCAAGCACAGTAGCTTCAGGAAGTATAATTGTCTTTGAAAAAAATTTTTTTTTTTTTTCAGAAAACACATAATGATATCTTTAGAGATAGAAGAATATTTTAGAAAACTGTTGGAGGAGAAGCATAGGACCACAATCTGGAGGTGGTCTTATTTATTCATGCTCTTTTAAAAGACATGAATAACATTTTTGGAACTCACCAGCCATTGACAGTGGTGAATTTTGGAAGACTGTCATAACTTGATGAGTAGGGATGATTTACTCATACTGTACTGCACTTAGAAACAGCATCATGTGATGTGGCTATGGCATCACCAAACAATGCTAATGCTTTCACCTATAATCACTCCCAAACCATAATATGAATCCCAACAACATAGTATGAGTAGGGCCATAACATCAGCTACCTTTCAGATATTTCTATGGACCAGACGGCCAAACAACAAAGTGGACTGAAAAATGTCAGAGGTAATAGTTTCATCTTCCACCAAACATTGTATTGTTTTACCTGAAAGTTTAAAAATTCCCATTCATTCACATGGAAAGAGAAACATAGCTTTTTTATAAGTATTCGGTAGGCTTGAAATACAAGGCACTGAAATATAAGAATGCATAAAGCATTGACCAGCTGTACGAAACCAATATCATTCCTAAGGGACAGGGATGCCCCCACCAGCTCCATCAGAGAGGAGAATGCTAACACCTGATGTCATCTTTTAGACTGATTCAAAAGTAAAACTTCTCTTAACTTCTCTACAAGAGTTAACATGAGACCTGTAGGACCTCGCTCTCTGATTAGTTTAATGTTATAATAAATTTGTGATGCTTAGAAGTATTAAAGACAACCAAAATAATTCCTGCTTTCTGATACGTAGCCGAGTCTTAGTTCTAAAGATTATTACCCATGTCACATGGCCTGGTTTATGATCCATCTAGTTTCCATTATTTTTTGGCATTTGGATTGATGCTATTTTTGTCTCTTGCTGAAATTTCCCATTGGTACAAACTAAGTTGACACATATAGTAATAGATTTAAATAATACTTTGGCACATGTGACATGCTTTGCCCAGAGCTGACAGTAATTACTGCTTTGTCATACATTTGTAATAAGTTACTTGGGGGGGAAGGATAAATCAGTGCTTTAGAAATGTGCAATACAAGTTACACAAAATACTGTCTTTGGATAAAAACGACCACACAGTTTTAGAGCAGTGAGGAAAAATAGCAATTAGCCATCCCTTTATTAATCATAACTACATTAATTATCATTCCAACTAGACCAAGCAAGAAATTAATAAGATTAATTAAGGTTTGTAACATATCAACTGTGTCGTTAATATCTGGTTTGGTTCAGCTTGAAGCTTAAGCCTTAATTCCACCAGCGTTGCCAAATTCTGACACTCATCAGCATGATGAATGACCCTGTTGATTGGCTGTTTTAATCCTTCCTTGGTGTTTAGTATTCTGGAAGAAGATGTTTTAATAAAGGATGGTAACCTGCCAACAATTTTTGTGGAGATGGATTTAAAAAAAAAATCTGAATCGATAAAGACTTATTTCAAATATACTTGAACTGAAATACTGTAGCTTGCTGGGAGAAAAATGCTTTTGCTCACACCTTAACTCAGGGACAGCAGCCCAGAGTCTGGAAAGAAATGTGTTTATTTGGCTTTCTCTAAGCACTTGAAAACCTCGTGGCTCCTTTGCTTGCCTCCAGTTTTCAGAAATTAGGTTGCAGAGAACAAAGATTAATGCTCTCAGATGATCTTTCGTGGCTTTGGTTTTAGGCAGCTAAAAAATGAATAATTCTTTGTTATTAATAAAGACAACAAAAGATTAAAGGTAAGCTGATTACTGTGGCTGCAAATGAGATACACTTTTGTTTCCCCAAATCCTTAAAGAGCACAGATAAACCTCTGTCTGTGCTGAAAGATGAATATAACCAGTTACGTTGTTTATCTCAAAGAGCAGCTGAAGCTAGTACTCGGCTGTGGTCATTTGTCTTGAAAAAGATTGTACATGTTAAGATTCAAAACATATTTCAGAATTTTAATAATGCAGCAAGCGCTGACTCCTTTCTTCTCTCTAAACAACCCGATTGCATCTGAAATTTATGAGAAGAAAAGGAAAACGTGCCACCTTCTAATGATGCCCCTGCTTGTCTAATTACTCCTTGGTTCCCCAGTCTGCAAAATTAGCATTGATATGGGTCGTGCCTCCAGGCAAGCACATTACTCTCCATCATCTCTTCTTTGCAAGAGTTTAGATGTCTGAGTGGATGCATCATGCTGGGCACCCCTCTGAGTCCAGTGAAATTGTGCGGAGTTTTCTAATTTGGCTTCTACGGATTTCATTAGGAACCAGCCCTTTTCAGTTTCATTTTGCTCTGGGAAGTACTTCACAAGGTTATTTCCTACACTTTTTATGAACAGAAAAGCTGACTTTTTTTGCCTAGAATACTACCACAATAGCTTCCCAACAGACAGTGTAATATTTCAAGGAATTTTCACAGTTTATCACGTGCTTTCAGGTGAACACATAAATTGTGTATTCAGTTTGGCATGTTTACATTGCTTTATGTTTAAAAAAAACCTAATAAATAACTTGCAACAAATTAAAGTTCTGTGGCTGAACTACAGGTTACAGAACTTGTAACCTGTAATTTGTAATCTGAAAGAAGAAAATTTGTAATTTGAAATTGTTTTGAATTGTTAAAGTTAGTACTGACTGGTGACCTACCACAACCATACACTACCATGAGTGTATTTCCTCATATGTTGCTAGCCAGCAGGGGGAACTTTAATTAATCAAAACACCTGTATCAGATCCATCCTATCTTGTGATGACATTTAGATTACAATGGAAGGGGGCAGTGCCCTGTCAGCTGACCTAAACTCCTAAACATCAGATGGACTTTTAACAAACAAGCTGACTAAATAACATGGTCACAGCAAAAGTGTTCAGAGAACTACAAAGGAAGAAGCTGGTTAAGAATGACCTGTTACATTCACAAACTAAATTCAGTGCAGGAAATCATCTACTGTTGGGGAGAAAACTGTTCCAGAGTGTTGACCCTGAAGAATCCAGGAGACAGGCTGGATGTTGTAGCAGCCATGAATAGCGGTTTCCTTCTGGGTCCAACTTGAAACCCAGCATCTTCCTGTGTATGTATTAGGGTTACTGAAGTTTTATCCTGCTACAAATTTTTTCACTGCTGAATATTAGCTCTACTCAACAGGACAAGAGTGAGAGGGATTTACATTTCTTGGGTAAATGTTGGTTCTTTTCTACTGATACTGCACTGGCCTTACAAAACATTAAAACAAATACGTGGAACACTTCCTACCCTGCTACCTCAGGTGTAGCTGGGTACCTCTGTGGAGAAAGGGAGCCAGTCTTCTCAGACACTCATCTGATTAGGAGCTTTTATCTGCTAAAGCTGTCCAGCACAGGAGCACTGGGAGGTACCAGTCCTCCTTCCCTGGGGGGCTGGAAGCTGGCAACAAAGTTTTTTCAGCAACGGCAACCCCATGCCTCTTCCAAACTCACTTCTGCCTGACACCAAAGCTCTAGGAGAAAATGGAGGATGCCTCTCCTTATGGGCTTCAAAAACTTCTGTTTAAGAATTTCCAGGAAAGAATAAAGCTACTCCCTTTCATTTTATATCCACCGTCCAGAAGAGATGTCCACGATCGCCACCTTTCAGAGATTTGAGGGCTAGGAGTAGCCCAGGGCTGTACAGCAGATAAATACACAGTAATATATACACAATCTATATTACTTACTCTTTACACAGCATAATCTTGTATTAACATACACTTTAGATTTCTTTGCAACTTACAGTCACAAATGTTACATTTGAAAAATCAGGTAAGTTCAGAGTAGTACATTCAAGGTTTTAAAAGAAGAAACATCACTTCCGCTATATTGTCACTTGGACAATATACAAGGCTTTTCTACTGCACGCTAGTGTTTGGGACCCGTTGCAATATGGACTACCAAGAAAACGCCTGTCTGTATGTTTTTCTCTCTCTCTCTCTCTCTGTGCTTCTCTCTTTAATGTTTATGCCACATTTATCACCATTGTAATACACACACATCCTCATCACCCATGAGGAGTGAGATTGTATCCCAGCCTTTACAACTTAACAACACATTATCCTATGTTACCCGGTTGTAAGCTTCATAAAATACATTAACACCTGAATGTATGAGATCTTCTTTAGCTTGTTTATAGACATATAAATGCTAACAAACAACTGCAGCAGATGACTGATAACTGATCTTGGAATTTCTGTATTTTCAGGACAAGATAGCTTGCCTTTTTTTGACATGACAGCAGACCTAGCTTCCTCACACAGAAGATTTCTTGAACTTGAACTGTCCTCTACTAGCAGAGTTTGAAATGAGTGGAAAGGGATCTCCTTCCAGTATACCAATTCACAACTAATGTACACGGTCTCGTAGATAACATTCACACTAGTGTCACAGGGTCTGGCAGGGAGGGGCAGCCAATTACAGTGCTTAGAGGAGTGCAAAATTTTCGCATTTAAATTCACACAAAGAGCTCACATCTTGATAAATATTACTATGCTGGGTCAGATGAATTCAGGATTCATAGACATCACAAATTCATGTAAGGACATTTAATCTTTCTGGAGATGTTTTTCTCATGCTCAACAGCTATAAAAAAATTTGCATCCACAGATCTTAAACTATCATAAATGAATAGACTCTCTCTGAAGAATATATATCATTATAAAGTGTACTATATAACACATACGCTGTATTATAAACTGTGCATTATCTGGTATTTAGTATTATTTACTGTATTAATGCCAGAAAATTTCTGAAATTGACAGATTAAGTTTGTGGAAGAATCAGGCATAAACATCCATTACTTCTGACTGCTAGGTCAAAAGTTGGCTATTCTGACTGCTATAAAATCTTTCCTAATATTTAGGTTAGCATTTGAAAAAAATATATATATATACTTGTTTACATCAGAGGGAATTACAGTCATGGTAAGTCAACAACACTCAACCATTTTCTTAATGCACCTAAAGGGAGTGGACATGCTGCCAGCTAATTGATATTTACTAATGATGAACAAGACAACCAATTATCACAAGAGATTTTCCCATTTACCATCATGTAAACATCTTCCTCTCAAAGTGATATGTTTAGCATCCTAATTTATTAAATAAGTATTTTTTTTCCTTTTTAATATAATGACAGAAGATAGTTTAGGCTTTTAAAACAGCTATTTACGCTGACTTCGCAAAAGATTGAGGTGAATACATTGAAAATGCGAGTTATTAAAACATACATGTATTAATGGAGACAACTGTATGAATTGCAAAGCTGCTATTATCATATAGTACAATTTGGTTGCTATTTAATTCATTTAGATCTCCCTCATTTTGCACACTAAGCATTTCTGGAATTTAATTGGCATGAAAGGCAGAGTAAACTATGCACAACAAATTGAGTGTGAAACAATGTTAATTTAGATAAAACCCGTTCTGCAAAACTGCTGGTTCAGCAGTATTTGCAAAGTGCAAAGGAGAGGAGTCACCAGCTCTGCTTTAATGTCATTGACTCTTCATGCTGTGTCATAGCCGAAGTATTATGTAGGACCGCAGCAGGAATCAGCATTTACTTAAGCCCTAGTTCCAGTGCAAGACCCTTTCATGCAATTATATGAGAAGCTACAGAAACTGCTTCAGAGAATACTACCAATATCAATAAAATATAATGAATATTATCTATAGAAATGGTTTCAGTTTAATAGTTAACTTGTAAGAATGAACCCGCATTGTTAAATCCTGACAATCTCCTGAAGTTAGTGAGAAGCTTGACATTTTCAGCCTATGTATTTTTATAGTAACTACTATCAAGATGATTCCTTAATGCATTTTAATGCATCTAAGTAATGCCAGAATTAAAAAAAAAAAAAAAAAAAAAAAAAAAAAAAAAAAAAAAAAAAAAAAAAAAAAAAGCACACACACACAACACAAAACAACAACAACACAGGGTCTCTAGAGAACTGAAGAGGTTGGGGAGGTTGTCAGGGAAGGGATATGATACCATGATTCAGCCTTGAAACAAATGAAAGAAGAGCTTGAATAAGTTCAGAACTAGCTTAATGTACAAGGTGATGAATCCTAAAGGTGAATTTGTAAGTGGAAGTAAAGCCATTCACACTGTATTGTAAAGAGTGAAAACTCAGTTCATAACAGTTAATGTATTCAAGCAAGCTTTCTGTTATAAAGCAGACATAGGATTGGATGGACATAGAGTTAGGGCAAGCAATGAAGGATTACATGTAACTAGGGACTCAGATGTAACCTCTAAACACTTTTTCACTTTTTTTTTTTTTTTTTAAACTGTGTACAAACCTGTTATTGTCATTCCATTTATGGTTTTGTACTTAGTTGAAATCTCTGTACAAATTACCAGTAGTTGATTTCAAACAAGAAAGTACTATAATAGACAAAATGTTCATACTGTCCTTCCAATGGATTTAAAGATATGCACATTAAGAATGACAACGGCTAAGAAGATTAGTGAGGTTAGCCTGAAATGCCTTGTGCATATACTAGTCACGGAGAAAAATGTGTTTTGAACTGCTGGATCACAGAAGTTAAATTTGCATATATTGTGTAGCCCATCATTATTAAATATCTACTACATATGAACAAATGACTATATATAGTGGACTTTATAAGGCACAGAAATACTTGAATATAAATCTGGGAAAGTAATAAGATTCTATGTGTTAGGGAGAAATGAAACACATTCATATTATATACTACTTTATAATTCTTATCATAATGAAATTTATTGGCCAGATTAGCTGGAGCATTTTTACTATGCTTTTTTTTTTTTTTTTCCTCTAGATAGATAATTGATCTTAACTGGAGTGCAGTATCTTTATAAAACCAAGTTAAAATGGCTTATTGTTGACTGAGATGGCCTCAGGTTAGCCTTGCTCAGGTTAGCCTATTTGTGGAGAAAATTCATATTTCTTTCTTTATGAAATCTGTTCTATCTAGTGAACTGGACTCTGGTACAAACCATGGCTTAATAAAAATGCAGTGAGATGCTAAGCACTTTGAGAAAGGGATGTGAGGCCATATCAGGAAAAAGGGAGTATCAAGATTCCTCCAAAGTGTTGCAATAAATCTATGATTGTTTGTGTCAAAAATAAACAAATCACTGCTCACAAATCTGCAGTTGGAAATCAGGCTGAAGTAGGTTTTCAATGCTTCAGTCACTGTGGTTGGTTTACATTTCTGTATTCAAAATCTGTTTCAATAGTTAGTATACTCTGAAGGAAATCAGGACATAGATGGTAGAAATTAAATTTCTCTCATCCATTACTGAGAGATTGTTTATTAAGATGTTGCAGATGAATTAAAGTAATCCTTATCACTTAACATAGTCTGGCTCTCTACCTTTACTGGAATTACTTCTCAGAATTAATCAGCTTAAGAAATGTTAGAGAAGAAAAATGTCAGCTATTAATTTGCAATTTCAAAAAATAAATTTGCCCTAATCTAATAAATCTAATAAAAGAGAATAAAAAGAGCTGCTCTCTACAAGCACAATCCTGTGATTCCTATCTATATAGCATGCATCAAACATCACAGGTTTAGATATCGTGCTAAAGATACAGGTATTTTGATTACTTTTTAGGCTGCTTTTACTTAGATGTAGGTAGCATGCTGCATCAACATCTCTCTTTAATGGGCATTCTCATGTACAGAGTTTGGACTATACCAGGTACCACCCTTCTTTTGAAATACTGATATTCTTTTTGTAGAAAAATAGTCTATCCAAAAAGGTATTTACTTCAAAGTTAGGCTTTCATTAAACTTTAAGACAAACTATAAAGCAGCAGGCTCTGGTTTCCAGTTGAGTTTTAAATTGTGCTTTGTGTCATCTGCAGGAGATATAGGTTTGAGTGTGTCAAACTGCTTCTGTACCTTCAAAAGATTTTTACTAACGTACTTTGGAAAAAGATTACTTCCCCATTCAACAGTGTGCTAGGATGTAAGGAAGAGCCATGTCAAACTCATAATCAGGGGACAGAAAGAACCTGGAGTAAAATGGATGTTCGTAAAACTTTCCTTGTTAGCTCATAGCTAAAACTGGGCAGCCAGTTTGCATCCTTATTGCTGCAAGGAAATAAATGATATGTGCCAGGATTAGTTTTCCTTCGTGTGCCACTCATTTCAGAAGAGCTTGTATGTGGAATTTCATTGGTATTTCTGTTGTATTCTGCATAAAACAAAGTGTCCTATGCAATAGATGTCCCAATGTCCCATAATAGATATTTAATATGCCTGTTAGCTTAGAGTTTCCCTACTGCTTTTTCACTGTCAGCTACAAAAGATTGTGTTGAAACATTTTGTGGCATCCCTGAAGGGATGAGCGTAACTGTTTGCTACCTCCGGAACAAGAGAGGAAGAAGCCAATGTCTGAGGGGAATGGAAAAAGAAGAAATGATTCAGGTTACTGTTGAAAAAATAGTAATGTATAAGGACATAAAAATACTCAGAGGACTTATTTTTAAGATGACCTTAGAACATGACCTTTGGAAAAACCTTTTCAGATTGCTACTTTCTCTTGGGGTCCACAGCTCCTGCGTGCAAGGTTACAGCCTGTCCTGACTTGCTCAACTCATAACCAATAGAGTAGTTTCACAGTGACATCAAAGAAGTACATGAAGTTATGAAGTAGAGTATGACACAAGAACAAGAGGAAATCTAGGGCAATGAGATCCAGTTGCAGCACTCCCTTTTTCCCCTATTGACAGGGCTTTTACAGTATTTGAGTTTGAACAGGTTAAAAGCAATGTTTTTTTTGTTTTTTTTTTTTTTTTTTTTTTTTTTTTTTGAAGATGCAAGAACTTTCATGAACTTTATAATCATAGTGCGGGAAATGACCATGAATGTTCACAGGTTCTATGCTAGAATGAAATGCTGTCCTTTTCTGTTCAGAGTCATAGTACTTCAGAGGGGATAATAGATTAAATATGTGAACCCATGTCTGGAAGGCATATTGACCTCTATTTAGCAGTAACTCTCAAGTCTCCCACAGGAGAGTAGAGGAAATTTCTGATGAGCAAATTTGTATTATAATTATCTTAATTGAAAACTTTGCTATCCCAAATGATTTCACAGTTACCTATAGCCACAAACCAGAGGGTGATAAGAGCACTGGACAACAGTCTTCATTGTGCAGGATTAAAGAGTGTGTGTCGAGACAGAGGACTGAGGGAAATCCTTGGCGTACAAATGATTTCTGCCCATTGCCTTTTACCTCCAAAAGTGTTATTTCAGTCAAAATAGGCAGGACAAATTTCAGCTGTAATTCTGCCTGTCAGGGCATTTGCAGTGAAGGAGTCTTCCCCTCCTTCTACACCTGGTTTCCCCCCCAAAAAGATAAGCCTGAAACAAGCCGCCTGCCCCTCAGGGGTCTCGCTAGTGGCTGGAGTTTTGCGTGGTGAGAGTTGCATGTGTGGGAGTAGAGGCTGCACATAGACACTATGGGCTGTGCTCACTACAGACTGAGGAGACAGGCTGAGGAACTGCCTTCAGAAGAGCCTGTCACCTGGGAGACCCATGTGAGACAGGCATTGGCCCTGAACTCCGCTATAGTGAAGTGACATGAACAAGCCACTGGCAAATTAAGGCAAGCAGTGTAAACTCAAGTCATCTCACTTAAGATGAGCACAAGCACAGCTACAAAAAACATTACAGCACACTACAGATACCAAGACAGCTTGCCTGAAGGGCTTGTCAAGATCACCTCTTCACAACTCCTACTGCCGTCTTGGTCTAATATAACTTCAAGTCAGACCTATTCAGTTTGATTGTTATTAGTAGTCACTGTCACTCAGTCAAGTGATTTTTAATTATCCTGCAGCATGCTTACTCAAAGACACAGAAAAAGAGAGCAAAAAAAAAAAAAAAAGAAATATATCAAATATTTGAAATCAACTAGTTTCTGTTTCCTTTGGAGCTTTAGAGATGCATCTGCAAGGGGTTTAGCTCACAGATATGGGAAGGCAGAAAGCACCTTCTGGCAGTATTACACCTCATCTATCACTCTTCCAGTAAGGTCATTTCTTGTCACATGCTTACTGTTGTTTTGATCAGCCCAACAGATGAGATTTCCCTTATTTCTTATGACAGATCATTCTACAGATAAAGTAATCACTATCTGAACATTTTTAGCAATGACTACATTTTCTCTTAATCACAATTCATTATCTTATTCACTTTCTCAAAGCTCTTTATGCTTCAACACACGTGCTAACAGTTTGCCTTTTAACGCTGTCCATAGCATTTCCTCAGCATGGGGTCACAGACCACTGGTTTCTGTTACTCTTCCTTAACTCCTTCGGTCTGCCCACCTCTGTAGCATGCAGTGCACAGAAACTGAATTTGGTACTGGATCTGCAGTAAATCTTTTACTGCAGACACAGAACACCTTAGAACACTGAACTGCAGTATGGTTCACTACTTAGACAATTTGTTGCCTTCTCTTCCTCTAATTATGCATGTCATGTTTAGAGTCCACAGTGAGATACAAGGATTTTATAAGAATTAGGCTGTTCTAAAATAATTTCCTTTTATAATTACAGGTTTGAGATCACATTACTATCAAAAACGTTCTAATGTAGTAATATTTTTCTTTTATTTTGTGCTGCTCTCAAAAATTGCTTTACAATAATTATTCTCGTTCCAAATTATCATACTATACTATGCATACACATTAATTGACTAGTTCATTTCTTCTTCCATGAGAGAACTTTTATTTTGGCTTAGGGGACTGATTACTCTGTTTGTTGTAAAATACTTGAGGAAAATTTGTGAATTTCATATCCAAGATAGGAGATTCATGTGAGTTGATTGTTATGATCAAATGAAAGCACAAACCACAGAAAGGAGGATGTATTTGGTTTACAATGTATCTCTGTTGATTAACGACTCCTGAAATGCCTTCAGCATCTATGCAGTCTGCCTGTGATAGAGCAAAGCAGCACCAAGGCTTTTCTTATGCTGAATTGTTGGCATCTGGGCAATTAGAAACCCTGAGAGGCAGGAAGGGAAATAAACTAGGCTTGAAAATTAGGTTGCTCGCTCACTGAGAAGTTTCCAGGATAGAATATGTACTAAATATATCTAATAAAAATATTCAGGATATAAATATTTTTGGTAACATGATTATCAAAATTAATGAATGAATCAAAATAAATTACAGTGGTAAGTTTTGATACCATGATCTTAATGAGTTTCATCCTCAGTTGGTACCAAGTTGAATAGCCACTTCAATCTGTTGACTTAAATCCATTAGGAGTTAGATCAAGCACATTTAGGTGAAGTTGCAACTCACTAATAGTGAAGGTTTTAAAAATATGTGTCATCATCCAAAGTCCCTAAAGCCTCCAGTTCATAGAGTAAGCCCATTGTAGCAGTGCCTAAGCTAGCTCTTTCGGGTGAAAGGCTCCCGCCAAGTGACAGCTCATGGCAGAACTGTACTGACAAATACCTCAGTTCGAGCATAGGCAAAATTTTGGGACAGATTTAATGAGACAAATGAGATTTAGTTAAGACAGAGTAATTCTTTCACTCTTCATTAAAGTGCTTTTGTATCCTTGGATTCTGGCTTAATGTCCCAGCTGAAAACAGCTTCAGTGCCTATCGCAAGCTAGGATTTTAATACATTGCTCAGTCTGAAGGAAGAATGACCCTTACAGAATTTAATTGACCACAGCATTTCTTGAGAATGACCGGGGTAGTCTCAGAGGTTCCCCATGTAAGTAAGAGCAATAATCATTGCTCACTGATGAAATTGAGCGTATCATTATAGGGTACACTGATCCAAGTCCTAATGGGCTAAGTAAAGAAGGGAGGGGGAGTCTTAACTTGAAATTCTATGCATCAAAAGCAAAACAACATACTAAAATGTTAGTTGCTGCAATCCTATTTTTAAGATGAATTGGTTTTCTGCATCCTTTTCAGTTCGGCCCGCCTATTCAGATCCATTGTCCCCCCCTTTCTGCCACAGATAACCCCAAGGTCACAGGAAACTGCTCCTGCTAAATCCTAAATTTAACCTCTGCTCAATCCCCTGCCCTGTACAAAAGCCTCTGGCGGTGCATGCTGTCATGAGCCTGCAATTACAGAGTCATCCACATCTATTTATTGCAGCTACCCCAGCGCATATGGTTTTAGCCAGTAAGTCTGACTTATGTAAAGCGACCTCCACAGAGGAGAGTCACACCCCCCCAGTAATACAATACTACTTCTATTTTTCTGTTCAATTTCTCCTGCTTAATTCCCTCACTGGAGCACATTTGCCTTAATTCTATTGAAAGCATGATCTCTTTGTAGAAGGCAGTAACCAGATGACTGAGGGCCTCACTGCAATTATAAGTAAACCTACAAGAAATGAATAAAAATACAATTATGTAACATTTTAAATGGAGGCTGTACCACAGCTCTGCTAATATGTCAGCCCCTATCAGCAGGGTGCAATGCAGTTGAAAATTGGGTCTCTCGTATGAATTAGATTTCGCCAAGATCACTTACAGGCCCATTTTTCCCCTTCACACCAGTCCCAGTGGCTATTACCTGTTCCCCTTGCCTTTCACACTTAATTTGACTCCTCTTAAATTCCTAAGTGTCTTAGACATTTTCAGTAGCCTATTCTTTAGCAAGCTGGAGGGGAAGGGGAAAAAAAAAGTTTTGTTTTTGTCAGACATATTAGTAAGATACACTTACTGGTGAAAACAGAACCCTGCCATTTTTATTAATGCATCGTGGCACTAATTGCTGTGAACAGTAATCCCTTGTTTTGAACCAGATTGCAATTATCCCTTCAAACTATCCCTTCAAACTATATAAAAGGGGGTTCAGCTGCCATTTTTCTTCCTTTCTCCTCCCTGAGCATATAGGGCATTCTGTTCCCAGTTAAGATGTAGAATTAGGACTCAAGAGACAATGTTCTTGCATGGCTTCTTGCATGGCTTAGGTTTATTGCCTCTTTTGGGCACATAAATCCATAAAATGAGAATAATTATTTGCTTTTCTTCCTTTGTCTATCTTGCTGTAGGAGCTTGAGCTCCCACATGAAAAGGAAAACAGGTCTTGTGGTAGACTGGTGCTTCTATCAAAATGCACAGAAAGAAAAAGACTTAAACATTATTTCTTTTTCCTTTCCCCCGCTCCAACCCCTTTCTTTGAAAAGATTTCTGTATTTTTGTTATTCTGGTAAGTATAATGTTATTAAGATAAGTCTCACTTTTTTTTTTTTCCCCCCTCTCCTTTGTGTTCACAGAATGTGTACCCCCTACCATACATAATCATTTAGATGATTTTTAAGTGATTTCTGCCAATTAGTCAATACACTAACTGTTTCATATATAATTACAAAGCTTTGGACTGTTTTGGATGGACCTAGGATCCTTATATTCCTTTGTCCTTATTGGTCACAGGTTTAAATTCTTATCTTGCCTATTGATTTTTTTTTTCCCAAAATAATACTTGTGATTACAAACTGTAACTAAATTTATAATAAATTCTCTGACATCTTACTTTTGTAGCAGTCTGTTCCAGAATGCACTGCTGCCCAGAAATTTGCCCATTAAATACTGTTTGAAAGTTAGTACAGACAAGATTAGGATGGATTTATTCAAAAAAAAATAGTTTCCCTGTTTTTGCTGTATGCTTTTCTATTTAAAAACTTATTCACGGGAATTTTATTGGATTTATCATTCAACATTCAGATTTGTCAAAAATCTCCCCATTTTAAGTACTAAGAGGAGCAAATTCTCTATAACTCAATCAAATAAATAGTTAGATGGTGGCATCAATGAAACTATTGAGCCCACTTCTCAGCTTTTAACTACTCTATGCTTATTGAAGTTTGAGGTCAGGCTTTACTTGAAACTTTAATATTCTGTGTGAGATACAATTACAGCTGACTTGCAAGTAATATTTCTGATTCAAAGCCTTATTTCTTTTCTTTTTCTACTTCAAACACCATTGCTTCATGTACAAGCAGATAATTAATACTGTGTCAGCAGTATCTACTGGAAGAGCCCACAATTACTACATTTTATCTTATTATCAAGCTGAAAGTTGGGATACAACTCCCTGTAAGAAGTATTTCATTATTTTGTCTCAAGTGCTCCCGGGACTATTCTGCTAGTGCCTCCATGAACTAGTCTTCAACTCACAAAAGAAACAAATACAATTAGCTCTTTAAAGAAGTAGGTCAACTACTCATAAAAGATGCCATCAATTTAGCAGGATACAAAAGGAGCAACATACAATTTCTCAAGCTTCCTGTCCAAGTGTGGTGGAGTTGTTACACCACTATAGCTGTTGCATGCTCGATCCAGAAAGGGATTCTTTGGTGTGTGTTTAGCTAGTGGATTTTCTTATTTGTTTGATATCAGTGCTATTCTCCCTTGTGATGGGCTGAGAGATTTCTCCTACTGATTTCTTTAAATACTCTCATAGCACTTTTCACACTTCATCCCCCCCACCCTTTCCCACTCTCACTTTCCTTTACATGTTATTTTATGTACCTAAGGTAAAAATAAATCCTGAAGATACCCTGATGTCATTATCCTGACTGCTAATATACACTGATCTAGACAGATTATCTTCAGATCTCACTACAAAAGACATAGCCACCACCATTTGAGAAGACAGTCAGAGTTTCAAAGAGACAGAGACTAACAAGGTGAATGTAAACTGTTATGCTATGTTTAGCTTTGTGAGAAAAACCAAGTAAGATGGGTCATGGTAAAGAAATGCCAAATAATGAATGAGTGAAATGAATGATTGGAACAGAGCAGCAGTTTTTAATTTGTTCAAAAGGAAGTTGATGTATGAAAAGCAAAGAAATAACTTTTTAGCAAAGAAAAAATATTGATTCTAACTCACAATTAGAGAGTAATTTTGGAATTAGGATTTTAAGAGTTAAAGAAAACTGAGTATTTATATGGTCCATCAGACCATGTGTGTTTGCATTGCACAGGAACACAGTGTAATCAGAAAAATATAAACCACCATGACTTATGTCATGAACTAATCTCTAACTAAAAGCAGTTACAGATATCCTGTATGGGTAGATTGATCCATAATTAAGAAAAAAAAAAAGTTTGAAACAACCACCTTCCTGTAAAGCATCTGGTACTAGTCACTGCCAGAGAAGGGATATTGGACTTGACAGCCTGTTAGTGTGACTCAGGAAGGTAATTGGTATGAGGCTGATGCTTTGTTTGAGCTTCTAGAAAATGTTTCTTAACCACAATGTGCCTTTCTGTAAAAGTGATCATTGTCATAGCAACAGAAGTAGGCGGGCCACTTCCCTTTTTGAGGGTTTACCAGGAGCAGCCATGGTCAGACTGTCTCCTTGCTGTGTTTCTCAATATAGGCAGCACGCTGAGGAGTGAGGCAAGGATCACATATAACTCTCTGGAGCATCGGGGGAAAAAAGTGTTTTTTAGAAGCAATGGTGCAGCCAGAGGTTTTTTTGGGATGCCATGAGGTACAAGGGAGGCACAGGCAGGAGTTGGAAACCTGCCACTCCAGGAAAAGCAGAGGAAGAGTCATGGGGCACTACCAGGCCAAGGTGGCAACCAGAGACCTCCAGAGCCACCTCATAAGCTCAGTTGCACTTCAGAAAGTCCCCAAGCTGTTTGAAACCACAGCGAAAAACATTGTCACATTGGAAGGAACACAGGGAAATTGTTTTAAAATCCCTCTCTACTATTCTTAGTCATTCTGTATGAAGATAGAAGAAAAACTTAACCTACTTTCAGTCTAAAAAGTTGTTATTAAGAGCTTTTGAGTATTGCAGAGGGAACTCATTGTAACGAAGAGCCCTAGAACCCCTCCCCAGCTATGGCTGCCTAGCAGTCCCACCAGCCCTTTTCCTGCTGTCTGCTCTCAAACCTGTAACTCTCCTTAAACAGCAATCTCTCATTTATCTTCTCTCAAATCATAGCTGGTACCGCAGCCACACGGGTACCAGATATAACTATTTCAGCAGGTCCTGCCAGGTTGGATTCTGCAAAGATTTTCACTTGGGACACATGACAAATTAAAATGAAGCCTAAGCAGGTGTAACACATTTAGACTAAAACATTCCGGAGATTGCTTATACCTTGGTAAATCCCCTGCAGCTAAGCTATCTTCTGCTTTGACACCATGAAGCAGCTTGACTTGTTTGCAGCTTTTGTATTTCTAACTTCCCATTGGGATTCTCTTCCTGTCTATGGTTTTGGAGCCCAAAACTGCCCTTTGGTACCTAGCTTATTCTCCAAGAAAGCAGAGCCACCCAAGCCAGAGGAAAACAGAAAGACATCTCCTTTCAATTAATAACTCAGCCATGGCCATCATAATGCCTTCATGGTTAGTGCAGGAGGTTACACATGTGTATATATATATATATATATGTGTATTTTTGCACCCTTTACATTGCATGCTAATATTGAACAGGGAGGAAAAGAGAAAAGAAACAGCAGCTTCCCCCAACAGTGCTGTGCATTCAAACAGGGTTGCACGTGATCATTAAGGTTAGACAGACATTTTCCCCCGTTCGTCGCAGCCAGGAATACTTGTCTCATGAATTCTACTATAAAGCTTCTTATTTTTTTGTATTAGAGTGAAATTTTGATCCTTTGAAAATGAGACCTTTTCTGTCATCTTTCACAGAGGTAGGATTTAGAATTACAGAAGGATGTTTTAAGACATTAATATTTCAGTAAGAAAAAAAGCTTTAATATCAAAATGAAATGCATTGCAAGATTAATAACTGCAAATTCAAAACTGGAGAACAGCTAATTTAATAAGTATAGAATGTTATTTTGAATGAGATAAAAATCATGGACTACAGCAACTAACTCTTTCTCAATAGCTTAATTAAACTGTAATGCAGATAGGGTTTTTTTCCCAGCATCCTTACTTGTGCTGTTTTTATTTTAAATATCAAAAATAATTATTGACTTCCAAGTAGATTAATCTCCCTTTCCTAAAAAAAAAAAAAAAAAAAAAAAAAAAAATAAATAACCCTAAACAGCTTAAAAAAAAAAAAAAAATAAATCAATTGGTGATATAACAGGTTAGTGAAACATACTCACCAAAAGGAGAGACCAGGATTGGATGCACTGTTTTGGCCACAAGGCATTCTGTGGGCTGAAAAGAGATACATCTATTATTTTCTTCTACTGCCAAGAAAAGCCCTGACAGCCAAAATTCACCTTTAAATCTTTTATTTCTTCTGTTAATTTTAGTTAATTTGCTTTTAACTTTAATGCATTTATTTAAGGGGATCCCACCTATTCCATTCTAATGGCTCAACAATGTAATTCACACAAATGTGGTGACTTCAAACTACTTCATTGACTTATAGCTCTCATGTAGACCTGTTTGTGAAGCTAGCTCTCCAAGCAAGTGCAGCTGAGCACATTTTGATTTGTGATTGCTAAAGTAATATCACTTGTATGGAATAAATTTCTTTCTGTTAAAGTTCCTACTGGTACTTTTTGGGGGAGGACTATTTCCAAGCTTTATAAGTTATACCAGTCCTAACAAACATGACTCTAAAAGCTGAAATTTGTTTGTAATATACAGCCAGTGGAGTTCCTTTGTTTACATTAAAATGAGGGAGAAAAAGGGTAAAGAAATCTCTCTCTCCTTGTTCCCAATGATGTCCTGCTTCCAGATAGCAAAAATAAAACATCCTTTTCCTTGCAAAGTCAGGAGAGTGGATAGGCCACTCGATTCTTCTCCCTGCCTTCTCTGATGTGTAAGAATTACTGAGGTTCCTCCACATAGGGGAAGAACTCCATTCAAAAAGAAACCACAGCATGAAGTATCATCTTCCCTAAGAGCATAGCTCTGCTGCAAGCCTCCTCCACAAATAGACACTGACTGAAAAAAACACACACAGATCAGGAACAAAGGTAAGAAAAAAAGCACAATGTGATTACTGGGGTCACAGATTTCTTTCTATCCAGTATCCCAAAACACAGGCACGTAATGCCCCACTGCCACTATTCAGCACAAACTGTGTTAGTGCTCTAGGATCATTTATTGTTTCAGTTCTCCTCTTATTGCACTATTCTTCTTCTGGAAGATGCTTTACATACTGCCCCAGTCTTCAATACTTCTGTCACAAAAATGTCCTTGCCTTTTTGTGTGTGTGCACGCGCACACGTGTGTGTGTATTTAAACCTTAGTTAGTAAGTTTCACACTTATTAATTCTCAGGAAGTCCTAAGAGCCTTACACACAAAAAATTAAGGCAGTGTACAACACTTGAGAAATTAAGGTCTTATTCTGTCCTTTGCCAGGAGATGTGCTTCCACAAAGGTCAATGACTTCATTTGATTACAATAGTGTTTAAGGTCTGCTTTTTTCCTTTGTTTTTATTGTCTCCCGCTAGGAGGATAAGATTAAACTTGACCAGAGAGTAAATTATGTGCCCTGAGACACTGATATAAATAAGAATTAAAGCTCACAAAGTCAGTGCATTTAGACTTTCATAAAAATGATGGGAGTTAACACATAGGCCTTTACTTAGAGGTGCTCTCAACACACTGAAAGCACATGAATAATATATAATAATACAGTTTAAGAACTGAATGAAGAGACAAATTCATTATCAGAAGATAGTATGTCACAGACAGGGAGAGACTATATACATTACACCAAAGTCCTTGAAATGAATAAGGCAATGACCAGGTTCACAGAAAATTCCGATCAATTGCAAGCAAAAGGAAGAAAATAAACAAAGTTATTCCAAGTGCTTTATATGATTTTAAGCAAAGTACATCTTGTAGTTTTCCAAGAAGCAGTAGCTGAATCAAAACAATAAAGAATGCTGTATTCTCCACTTAAGGCACAAGTAACAAGGTAGCTAAGTAAAATTCTTCCCTGATACAGTTAGAGCAAAATTTCTGAACTGAATATCAGCTGATAATTTGATCCAGTATTAGCCTAGATTATTCCTGTTTTCTCATGTCACTTAGAATTCTCAGAAGAGCACTACCCAAACAGGAACTTACCTGAATTTGTTGGTATAGTCTTCCACCATTTATCCATAATCACATCATATATGGAGCACTTCAACCAAATATTTAGCTGATTGTGTTAGCTACATTTACAACCCTTTTGTACATTTAATAAAATTTTGGTTGTAAGGTAAATACTGTAAGTATATGCTACAAACTGCCTAAGGGCTATCTTCTTTCCTCTTATAGCAATCGTTACATGGAATTAGTTTCACATGAAACCAATCAGAGTTTACTGGCCATGTGATAAGAATACAAGTAATCAATATGCACCTGGATGCTTTCATAACAGGCTACACATGCTTGCAGATTGGCATTCTTAGCTGGGAGAAACCTGTGGGAGTGGATCAGAGAGTTTGTTCCCACAGCTGTGGGAAGGTCCCTTTGGGATAGTTGTAGTACCCAGAGGGCCAGCAGGAGTCAGAGAGCATCTTTGGCATTTTCTCACAGTGTGTGTTTTCATATGCCCCACTTAGCACCATGTCACACAATTTTAGCTAACTGAATTTTACTTATGATATAATAAGACATCTTTATTGTAAATAAGGCCTATTATGACAGCTCTTTTTTCTTGAAAAAGCCTTTAAAAATCCTTAATAATTTTGATAATTAAAAAAAAATATATTCAAAATGGAGACCATGTTATTATCATCTCACAGATCCAATACAAAAAAAAAGTGGAGTTACAAGTAGTGTTTTCCAGAAATGGGGCAATAAAATCACTAAATATAGAAACAGACTTTGGTATTTCTTGTGGACATTCACAAGGCTCAAAAGACCTTATAAAAGTATTGTCTTTTATGCTGATAATGAATTGCATGAATAAAAAAGAAATAGTTTAAATACCTAAGGTGTATAATTTAAGCTTGATGTATAATTTAAGCTTAAGCACATTATAAGCTTGGCATGGCTGAGGGAAGGAGGAAAAGCAAAGGTGACTATAAACCAGCTTCTTCAGGTATTTGTTTTTCAGTCTCCAGTGTACCTTAGAAAAGCCTTGGGCCTCCTTAAACTGTGCTCAGGCAGCCACAGCCTCTACACAGAGAAACTGCCAGGACTGAAAGATGGCAGAGCTCCTCCCCAGGAGCACACCTGGAGGCATGAAAAGTGACTCACCCCATAGGGACTCACCTGGCAAAAGAAGTAAAGGGAAACCCACTCAGGGTGTGTGTGTGCGTGTGTGTGTGCATGTGTGTGCGTGCACATGCACTTTGTAGCCCGCTGTAGGTTTGTTAGGAATTACGTACATCTGACCTACTGTCTCTGCTTATGCTGGGGCTATCCACAGTATTACTATCATTATTTCCTACTTACACATTCATCACTCATCGAGGGGAATGGGAGGAGTGGAGCCCGCACACAGCAATGGTTGGGTAGGCATGCAGTTCATAGGCAGAACTGAACAGTAGTCCAGCCATACTGAGATATAATTAGAAAGATCACTGTTTAAAGATAACCAGCACTCTGGGTCAGGAGCAACGGTGTCTCACCTCTGACTATTTCTGTTCATGGGGGGTCCAAAGTTACTATAATTTGTACAAATGGTTAAAGCTATGCAATTTTACCAATTTCCACCCTTTCTTGTTACAATGGGGAAACTTTCACTGGTGCCACCTTTTTTTTTTTTAAGACGGAGAGCATTCCATGACAGCAAAGGACAAAACATTTCATATAGCTTCGCAAGGGACTAATTTTGGTTCATTTCATTTTTCTAAGTTTAAAATGTCATCTTGCAAGAGCCATATGGAGAAAACAAAATATTTGTGTTGTAATCTTCAGTTAGAAACTTCAAGAGAACCTCCTGGAAAAGCTGCATGTGGCCTGAGAGCTGTGAGCTGAGACTTGTTTTCTACCGTAATCATCTGTGCACCATGCTTAAAGGCTGCTTCAAAATCAAATAGGAATGGCATTAGCCTAACTGCCTGGAAAACAGTAGTGGGTAGGGAATGTCTGCTGGTATAAACTTCTGTGACATCCCCAGATGAGATTGAATGGAAGAATTTTAGAATTTTTGCTTTCAAAGTTTGGTAACTGCTCCTGTATAGGCAGTCTCACTGTTTAAAGATCTGAAGGTGACCTAGCTGTTTGGTTTGATCATGGGCACTTACGCAAGCCAGTAATTTAGAGAAAAAGAGATACATGGGCAACACTGCTGTTAGTACCACCAAGGGCAGAAGCACCTCCCTGAATCTACATTCATTGTATATGGTGGGAATTAACTATTTTTTCTGAGGAGATTTGAATGTTCTCCTCATTTGAATGTAACTTCTTGGGTGAGCTGAGCAAACTGTATCGGTAGGTAGACAGAAAGTTATAGATACATGCACTACTTAAAGTCCTACTTATTGCTCCCCGTGCATGTGAATTTTTTCTTACAGCACACACTATAGGTGCGATTTACAACACTTAAGTAAAGACAACATAAACTCTGATTCTCAAATTCTTGAGAGACTTCCTGTTGTAAACATACCTTTTTCTCATTGAGTTTCTTGTTAATGGAAATGTTAAGAAAGATGTAGTATTTTATTTATTACATGTTAACTTTTAACTTTTTGTCTTTTTTATTGTTCTATAGTACAAGACCCAAGTCTTTCTTGGAGTCATGAGCATCACCTCTTTCTCTGGTGTAGTTTATAGGTCAGGTATAGGAAATCAGCCAAGACACAGGATGACCTGCAGGTGTAAATTACCACTGAACTCTCATTCAAGTCTATATTAACTAGAAATTTTCATCATCTGATGGCTGTAGCCTACTGTATGAATGCCTAAGATGACCTACATCTTACCCACACCAAATATGTATTCATCTAATGAAAAGAAAATACTCATCTGGCTCTCATCAGCATGCCAGTTAATCTCACAGCAAAGTCAAGAAAGAAGGTAAAGGGCTGCAATAATTTCCTTAGGACAAAGTTGCACTTGAGGCATATTAGTATTAGAAAACTGGCACTGCTGCTTCTTTTTTGTTGTTGTTGTTGTGAATAAAGGATTTCTATCTCCAGGGCCATCAGCACCGAGCCTTCCACAAGTCATAAATTCACCAAGAAAAGAAAAGAATAGTATGAACCTATCTCAAATAGATCTGTACACTGAAATGCGGAGCTGTGCAGTCGCAATGCATGGCTCTACAGTCCTTCCTAAACCGACTCTTCTGAACTCTGCCAGGATTTGATGTAGTTTGCTTTCAATTACCCTGTGGTGGCTGCCACCACTTGCATTTGTCAAACAGCAAGACATGTATTACTACCATTGATATTAGGCTACATAGGGCAGTTACGGGAGAAGCCACACTACGAGGCTGTCAAATTATGCCTTGCAGGTGTAACAAAATGACAGGAATAGAGTCAGCTTTTGGGCCTAGTGTACTGGAAAGCCTTTAAAGAGCAGATGTTGTTAGAGGAAAGGTGGTATGGTAAAGGTATATTCAATCACAGGCATGTATTGCAGCCCCCTGTAAGGACCTCATGGGAGTCACTCTGACAACAATCCAGAGCAAGGCCTTCATACACAGGCTAGGCGGAGGCAGCAAACACACCGGGAACTCTGCAGCAGGAGGAAAGGCCAAATGCCAGACTTGAAAAAGTGTGGAGAATGCTATGAAGGCCCAGGTAAGCAGAGAAATCTGGTGCATCTATGTGTGTGCATAAATGCCCTGGTGAAGAGGATGGAGAAGGCAGCAGTGCTTTCCATGGCCTGACACAGAATGAGAATCTCATTCCCACTCATACCTAGTGGGCTTGCAATGTAAATGGATCTTCTCCTCCTTATGTCCCATAGAGTATTCACAAGAGCAGAATCATAGAATCATAATGGTTGGAAAAGACCTTCAAGACCATTGAATCCTGCATTACTCTGAATTAACATCAACCCATCTAGATCAGTGCCATAGAAGAAAGGAATGGGGAGGGGGGGGAGCCAGGTCTCTCCACACACCTGGTTCATTCCTGCCATCCCATGTGTTGGGGTCAGCTCTTTTCTGGCAGGAAAAGTTCATGAGGGAAAGAAATTTTTTTCTATAGGAACATAAGAAATAAAAGCAAGTTCAAGCCCAGAGCTTGGATCCAAGACAAGGTCCAAGTACCACCACTAGCTGCAAAGAGAGGTTGCTTAACTGAACACTATGGAGCCAAAGTGAGATCCCTTTAGATGACACAGCATTTCTTCCAAGTTTTTGTGGGGTGTGTCATACCACCACTGTCTATTCTTTTCAATAACTATAGGATTCAGTTCATAACAGTATAGTCCTGGATAGATAAGTGCCTTTGAGTGATTACTAGATAAGAAGCTGTTTTGCTCAAAACTGTAAGAATGTAAGTCGTTCAGGATGGAAACCCCTGCTACTTCCCATATAGTTCAGTTAATTGTTCCAGGTGGACCAATTTCTGACTCCTGCTGGTAATTGGCTTGTGCTCCAAGGCTCAATAGCTCTTACAGACTGAATTCTACCTCACATAATTGCAGCAGCTGTTTTTATTTGATATAGTAACTTCTCTTTAAAATAGATTCAAAAGGTTTCACTGTCATTTCCAGAAAACCTCATATAGTAGGTACTCATTTAATAATGGATGTCACCTTTACTGTTTTTGTATTGGTAGGTTTGTAAGCAGCAAGCTACACAAAATAAATTTCAGTGTATTTGATATGGCTAAGCCAATTGCAAAGCTTTAGTAAAGAGAGGCAGCACTGCACACAGGAAAGCCCTGACTGCATAAGTGAGGGTGAGGCCTTCAGGCTCGGTTGCCCTTGAGAGGATACGCTGTAGGTTAGAAATCAAAGCAGAGAAAGCCACTTTTACCTGTGTTAAAGGCAGAAGCATATTCTTGCTGGATAACCTAACAGAAAACTGTAACTAACTCAGTCAAAGTAATAGAGACTACAGAGATTCTGAAAATAATCAAATAAGAATTATAAGACATCAATACAAATTGCACAACGATTTAGTGCAAGAAGTAAAAAACAGTAATTGCAATGCTTAAATTTGAAAGCCTCATCTTAGCTATGACCTTTGGAATGTACAAAATAAGCTTGAAGATTTCAGATGTTAGTTAAATCTAAAAACTGGAAGGGCACTGAAAGGTCATAGTATATATATATTTATTTGGAAAAACACATTATTGTAAAAAACTCAAGAAACTTGTGTTACTAGGTACAAAAATGAAGAAGAGCTCTCATGACAACTTAACTGGTATAAGGGACAAGAGGTAAATATGAGTATAATCAAAGTGCCTGAAGAACATGTTAATGACATGAAGACAAAAGTGTCCTCCGGGGTTAAAGCAGCTTCTGTAGGTTCTGTCTGCACCTCAGATATTCGCCTCCTGAACCCCAGCTGCTGTAGCACAGATTAATTCTATTGAGGTTAGCTCTACTGATTTTTACACTGCTGAGGATTTTGCCCTCTCCTTTGCTACATAACAGGGATTAGGGATTTTTATTATTTTATGTGTCCATATTCCCTCTGTTCAAATTCTCTAAGGTTGTGCTTTATTATAAATTAATATATAATTAATTTGGCCCAAGACCAAAGCTGACACATGCAGCTGGTCTAAAACAAAATTCAGAGAAACGTTATTCTCTACGAAATTTGTTGAACCAAAGAATGTTGCCCACTAATGCAGGGATTTAAATGAAATTGAAATTCTCTCTCTAAAAATTTGTATTTTTTTTTAGCAAGAGGTATGTTTCAGTTTCAGTCTTCCTGAATTGGAGCTGTTTGTTGTTTGCACTGTTCTGAGACAGATTTATGTAACTGAGATCTCAGTTCCTAACCCATTTCTATTGAAATGAAAACTTTGCTTGGTCAAAAGAGAGTTTTTTTTATTATTATTATATATATATTGTGTCATTGGATTTTTTAAGGTTTTTGTTTTGTACATGCTCAAATAAAGAAAATATCTGAAATTGCTCAAAGACAGTAATTCTGGTCCCGCTATAGTTTAAAGTTATAGCAAGTTCAAGCTCTTTGCACACATATAAAGGAAAACAAAATATCATCAATAAATTCAGCTATCAACGAATGGACGATACCACTTGAAATTTCATAGAAATATTTTTAAAGTAATTTGCAAATCAATAATCTTTTTATTAATAATGACCCACTGTTTCTCAATATATCTACTATAGTTAAAAGCAGCTTTTCCAAGGTGTGTGACTAATGAAAGTGTTTTAAATTATTCATTTCTACATCTTCATTCACACGCCCACTCTGAAGTTCAAGCAAGAGCTGAGCTAATACAAAAACCATTTTTCAATGGATATGTGTTTCAACAGCTACAAGAACTCATGAAACTCAAGAACTCATGTGCTTACTTTAGACAAGCATTCATTCACTGAGTTTTATTAACACCTGCTCACAAAAGTAATTTTTAAACTGACATCAGTGAAGGATTGATCGAATTGAGGATGATTTTTTACACTGCAATTTTAATAAGTTATGACCACATCAGTTTAGCTCTTTAGCTATGTCAAAGACAGGGAGAATATTTAAAGGTTCTTGTAAGTTCTGAAAACAAAAATTTGGTGGATTCATTGCTTTGCAAGTGCCTTAAGAGAGTTCATGAGTAAAGTAAAAACATTGACTCTGTATGGGAGAAGGGGATTGAGGAAAGGAAAATTAAAACACAGAAAATTCACAAGTGAATGAAGGATGGTACCTCTCTACATGCAGTCTAGTCTGTGAATTGCACCACATTCAGTGACTTTTAGACTGATGATTCTGGCTATTTTCTTGATCTTAATAATAATTGGAAAAGAAATGCTCATCCTCTTTTTTTTTCAGGGGCTACATGAAGACTTACAAGAGTTAAGAAGTGCTCTACTCCATAGGAACAATCTTGATTATGCCTCTTTCTTTTGGATTGAATGCTTACTGCCAGCAATTGGATACCAGAATGAAGGGAATTGTATTGTCATCTATTCAGACAGTTATTATTTCCTGGAGGATCTAAGGCATTTCTTATCTACCGAGGCAGCCTGATTGCCAATTTAATTGTTAAATTTACTGCATTTCATGAATGTCCTTCTGTTAATCATATTGGGCCCAATCCATCTCTGTATGGAGTCTTTGAAAAACTATCATTTACTTCAGGAAAAGTTGAATTAGGAAGAAACACACATGTCAATTCATGAAATATATGGAGAATTTCAATCATCTCTTAGAAACAAATGACATCTCATCTCAAAAGTGATAAAATGTCATTTAATTTCTGTTGGCATTCCTACCCACATCTGCACCTGCAGCGACAATATTCGGAGAGTTGAATGATATTTAGAATGAAGACAAAAGCACAGTGTCGGCAGGTAAAGTAATTTGGCTCTTATATTGACTGGAGCAATTTGGGTGGCGCTGCTGTGAACCAGATGAATGACAGATGGAAAAAAAAATCAGAGAACTAGCAATAAAAATTCTATTGATATGAGAAATATATCTAAAACATATAAAATATTAAAATGGTGCTTACCTTTCTATGGTTACCTAGCAAATACTCTTTTGTAAATGCTCTCCTTAAAAAATATATATAGCATTTTCCCAGAAACACATATGAAAACTGTTTCTCTTTTCTCATAATGTACACTTAAGTATATATGGACCACATTTACCAGAAGAGCAAAAAAAGTGAAATTCTAATGATATGGGACTGACTGGCTGTTAAGCAAATAGTTGCGAAATGCTGGGATATAAAAACACCTGAGACAGCCAAAATGCATGAAATCAAAAGGCAAAGGTAATATGGTTCAAAGGATACTTTTGTCCTGACTGAGACCTGACATATATGAACCACTTACATTAACCCCTAGTATCTGAGTTTACAACAAAAAAACAGTTGCTCACAGTAAAGCAAAGTGTTGCTGATTTGGAGTATATTTTTGTGTATAAATGTTATTTTTCTGGATGCCCAGCACTGCCAAGAACATGAGATGGAGCAGTGTAATAGGAAGATAGTGGAGAAGGTAGAATCTGTTAAGGATTCAAATGCCCACAGTTTCCCCCGGAAGTCACAACCTATGTCCAGCACAGCCAGCACACTTTTACCACAGTTCCTTCAAGATCAAAGTGTGCTGCAGGAGAAAAAGGGTTGCTTCTAACACCAAGCTCATCCTCCTGAATATATCTGCTTACCAACTGTATATATTGCCATATAGATACAAATGACAATTTGGAATCAAAATCTTTTGTCAGAAAGTAGATTTTTGGAGTGAAGAAAATAATTTTGTTGCAATAATGGCAATCTGTTTTGTTTCAAACTCATAAGAATGCTATATTTTCCTGAAAAAGTTGAAGCATTTTACATTAATTCATTTGTTCTGATTGTTCATATTTTATTTTATTGCATTGTGTGCAAAAAAAAAAAAAAAAAAAAAAAAAAAAAAAGGCAAAAGTAAAAATAACCAGTTAAATATTTCATTAAGGTCTGTTTGAAATTTCCAGAACAACTGTTTCCTGCAGTCTTCTTCAGAAACAGTTATAAAGTGTTGACTGTTCTCTCCAACGTGGGACAAAGGGAAAATCATGAATTAAAATTTGGGACATAACAAAAACACTGAGTTCCAATTAGCTCTAAAAATGCATTTAATATTGCTACTTACCTACCTCATGAGGCTGGTATGAGATTTCATTAGAAGAGGTTTCTCAGACTCTGAAGATTGCCTAATGAAAGGTACTCTTTTGTGAGAGCACAAAGTGTTATTACTGTATCGGCTTCTGAAGTCAACATAAAGGCAACTCCCATTCCAACAGAGGCAATTTGCGATCCTCATCTAAGTAACCAAGTTGCATACACAGTTCTCCCCTTCAGGGAGTATTTTCTATAAGTTTTTTACAGTATGTGACTTTATTTATTTATTTTGCTAGTAAAAGACGAAGTGCTTCTCTGCAATAAGCAGCAAGAATGATGCTTGGAAAAAGTCTGGATCATTCAGGCTTTACTCAATTCCTTCAGAACAACTTCCTTGCAAGAGTATGTAATGAATTTTCATCTCTGAGGGGGGTCAAAACTTACTGAATTATTTACTTTAGCATGTGAAAAGCAGAAGACTGTTTATTTGGAAGGCATGGGGTAAATCAGTAACCCAGCCTCCCCAGTAGTAAAAGACAAGATCCCCTTGATCTTGTTTCCCAATGAGGCTGCCTGAGCCAAAACTTTATGATAAGACTGTAATATTAGACAAAGCATTTTCTTTTTTTTTTAATACACGATGCTTAGCTTGTATCTTGAGAAGAGGTTCTTCAACTAATTTCAATTCTTGAGTGAGAAGAATGGAAGACATAGGGATTTTTAATGTACATCTATGTATGACAAGTACAGGTTTGTGAATTAATGGCTTAAAGAACTTAAAGAGGAACTTAAAAGCAAAAAAGAAAAGAAGCTTCTTTGGCCTTGTCTGCTATCCTAGGCATAGTTCTGCCAGATTTCTTCACTTCCAAACCCATTCTTGGGCTCCTTCTCTCAACCACAAATTTTCAATAGGATTATCACAAGGCAGATTTAAAAAAATAAAACCATATTCCTTTCAAGTACCTTGACAAAGAGGGATAGGATCATGGCTAAGTGCCCAGGCTGTGTTGAAGTTAGATACATAAGCATCTCTGAGCACTGGATTCTAAGGTTCTGCAAACAGTGAATGCTCGTAACATTCCAAAATATCCCCAAATATAGCATTTAGCTTGCACATTTGTAGGGCTGCATATTTCAGTCCAAGCATGCTACAGTATATCAAGACTTCTAAGACAAGAAGAGGCCCCACAGCAAATATTATTGAATTCAGCACTGCTATTTATTTTATTGACTAGTTTTTTTGGGAATGCATTATTTTCCCATTATTTGGAAACCACTAAGTTCATTCAAAAGAGATATTTTTAGTGCTGATATTTTGACTTTCCACTCTGCTTTATTGCCTGTTATAATGTTCAATGTTATTTTTCTCTGGCACGATATCATATATATAGTAAGAAATAAGCAGAGAACATTAGTTTCTGGAAAGCCAAGTGTCCTGTATAATTTGAAGGACTTGTAGCAAGTTAATAAAGACTACCTTGCCACTGTGCCAGCCAGCATGCACTGGGGAAGCTGATGTCCACTAGCATTAATCCAAAGAGAAAAAACTTGTCTCTACCAAGGTCAGCTCCTTCATATTGTTTTCCAAAACAAGTTTTAGAGGAAATGGAGAAAGTAGATAGGAATGCCAATAACATAAGTTCTTCCTTATGAAAAGTTCCTATTTGCACTGACATTTAAAGTAAATTTTGAAAGATGCCTCCAAACCCCTCAGTATTTGATCATCATTCCTTGTAAAACATGCTATGAGAGCCATTTGTTGCTAAAATGATGCTTTTGAGAAAGCACGAAGAAAGTTTTGTGCATGGAATTCTAAACACCTCCAATGATAACCCATTTAGCATGTTTTCTGAAGCTGCACTAATAGGGAGGATTTGTTGATAGCAAGTGATAAAAATGTTATTCTTTCTCAGTATATTGTCAAAAGATGATATAAAGGCTGATCATTCTGTTTCTCAAAATCCAATAACTCTTAAAATGCCCGGGGGATAAGGGGTGCCTTAGAGGAAATAGCTGTTTGATTTGTCTCTGTCTGTTTTGAAATAATAGGAAATTATACACCTAACAGGATGAAAACCAGTTGTATACAACTACTGCAGCAGTCTGTGGGCTTAATGTTTATAATTGCTGGACAATATCACATTGCCTTTCAAATGATACAGCTAAGGCAACAACAATAATGATAATAGTGGACTCAGTCAGGCAGGTAATTATCTCCATATATATAATTAGCAGATATGGGAGGAAAAAGCCTAGTGAATGATCTTGTTTACATTCTATTTCAAACATCAGGGTAGCGAGCAAAATTGAAGGCCCTCAGCTTGTAAGTGCTGCTTGTTTCCTGGAGAGGTTGTGAGCTCTCCCACTTGAACTGCCTGGGCTGAGTGCAGCTCAATGCCTGGCAGGGCCAGGTGAACCTGAGCCCTCACACTGCTCACTCCATCAAACTGTGGGCTGTCTAGTTTCAGGTAGAACATTTCTCTGAAAGGAACGGACCATGGGGCCCAAAAGGTTCTAAGAACAGCAGTGAAAAGAAAGGAAGCGAAGTTTCCGTCTTACTGGTTATACTGCAAATAAAGAAAAATTTAGTGTAAGCTAAGGTCCTTCAGTAAGAAAGAGTCCAGTGTGGGAGATCTCTGACTACACCAATCAGTGCTGCATTTGGAGAAGAATATATCCTCCCTCGCAGGCAACAGTGGGTTTGGGGGCTGGATGTCCAGGCAGAGCTGCCACAGTGAGGACAGCAACCCAAGTTGTGTCCCACAACAGCCGGGAAGAGCTGTAGGGAGACCAAAGGACTTTCCTTCTAGCCCTAACTGTCCTGGGCTGAGAGCTGGCTTAAGCACTAGATGCCAACTGAGTTTTTTTCTACTTACACAAAGCTTTATAATTTCACAGTTTTAAATAATTTCCTTGAGTTGTTATTACCTCCACAAAGACCAGATATCTTCTCTTGAAGTAGAATGTTATTGTCTGTCCCCATGTGTGTGTGTGTGTGCGCGGGCGCACGCATGTGTCTCTGTGTGTTTGTGTACCCAGGGGATGGTTAAGTATCTGTTCATTTATTGCATAGATTTAACTGACGGACAGACAATTTGTGGACTGAAGAAAAATGTTCTGGTTTTCTATGTCCTTGTCAAATGAATACATCAGGCTGACTGTCTTTTAACATACATTTGCTTAAAGGGCATGTAAGCACATTTGATGAAATATTTTTTCTCCTACTTAACATCACACCTGAGGCTTATATACTAGTATTATATATACTAGTATTATTTTGTATGATGAATTTATGGCTAACATTTCCCATAGCTTCTTCCTTTGGTGTGTGTGTATATATATACAGATATATATGTATACACACATATATGTTTCTTTCTTTTAATGTTTCTTATATGTATTTGTGTGTGTGTGCGTATATTTCTCTTTTATATATATATATATATGTATATATGTGTGTGTTGTGTGTTTCTTAAACTTATTTTGGGTCATCTTCCAGGCCATCTTCCTAAAATTTTAGTTTAAAATAAATTCAGTGTTCTGAAAATCAAATGAATTCATGAGACAAAGCAGCATTTTCATTTCATCTTCAGTTAAGAAATGAGATGCTGCTTTCATATCTGCAAGCTGGCAACTTGCTCAAAAATACATCAGAAAGGCCATCCTGTTTGGGTAACATTGTCATCGTTTAAAAGCTAAAACTTTACAGCATCATTTTAGTGAGACCTTAAGAAACACGCATTCAGTGTGACTTAAAATAACTGGACACATGCTTGCAGTGACAATTATGTTAATATTTTGAAGGCTCCTTAGGGCTGAGAATGAACAGCACTTAAAATCCTTTGAAAAAATGCACATAGTGCAAACAAGTACCTTGTTGCTAAATCTGTTTTAGCCATAAAATTAAGGTTTTTTTCCAAGCACTGAGATCAAGTTCATACAGAGTATAACTTCACTGACTTCAGTTGAGTCATCCTGATGATGATTTTAGATCAATGTTTAGAAGACATTTTCTTGCAAAATGTCTTCTTTACATAGATAAAAAGCTTTCGTTTTAATTCAGAGCATTATCCCTGGTACTAAAATCCATTAACGGCTTTTTTGTAAGGGATTGCCTTTTTTTCCATATTATTCTGTGGCTGGGCTGATGACTATAATGGAGCTAGTTGCCGTTGAGATCAGGGTAATCCTGTAAAAGAAGAAATGTAGATATGGAGTCCCTAGGAAATTATTATGGGGTTTAGCTCTCTTAGAGTTTAATCATGTATTCCTTAGCATCATCAGTAAAAGATCCTTGGGACACTACAGTCCCCTGCAAGGTGTATCTTTCTGCACTAATCTCTCCTGTAAGCAGCAGTGCATTCGTGAAGTAGGTCTTTCAGCAGGTTCTCTATATAAAGTGCAGTCTTAAATAATTTTTATAGGAATATATTGAAGACTTTGATTACTGATTTTCGTGTTTAGAGGCTCTTGATTTTATATTGCTGAAAGCACATAAATATAGCCAGAGACAGGTGAACGGAGGTTTGTTCTCTAGCAAAGCACTTCATATGCCACATTAGTCTATTTTCTATCCATGACCTGGAACTTACACTGAACTACATGGTTCACATCAGGCACTATATTTTCCTTGAAAAAATATGTTGTGATTGCAATCGCCTAGTCCTTACACAAACAAAATGTCTATGAAGTTCAGCAGTGTTAGATTCTTATGCCCATACCCTATCAAGCTCCTTTATCAGGCCTACCGAATAGGAGTAAATCTAATCTTTATGCCAAATGAGCAAAGCAACTCTCAATCAAAGCAAAACATATAATAGCAATGTTAACAAAACTAATAAAAGTTCAGTATATATATATATTCAAATACTGTAGCTATGTTAGTCAAGAATCACATCTCTGGTGCAAACATACATACAGATGTTGTAGTGCAAGCTCATGAAAGAAAAGAAGAAAAGGAAAGGAAAGGAAGAAAGAAAGAGGAAGAAAGGCAGGAAGAAAGAGAGGAAGAAAGAAAGAGAGGAAGAAAGGAAGGAAGAAAGAGGAAGAGAGGAAGAAAGAGGAAGAAAGAGAGGAAGGAAGAAAGAGAGGAAGGAAGAAAAAGAGGAAGGAAGAAAGAGAGAGGAAGAAAGAGAGGAAGGAAGAAAGAGGAAGGAAGGAAGGAAGGAAGGAAGGAAGGAAGGAAGGAAGGAAGGAAGGAAGGAAGGAAGGAAGGAAGGACCCAGAAAAAAAGTATGTGGGAAGAGATGCTAAAAACAGAAATAGATTATATAGAGATTATAGACTTGATTGTACTTATATAAGTAACAAAATTAATTTATTGAAATTGATGAAATTTCTGCCTTTCTTACAAACAATAAATCATCCACATACAAAAATTCATCCATAGAAATGCGCTTCAGGGTCAGTGATATTACTGCAGAGAATTGAAAAAGTAATTGCTGTCCACTGTGGTGACGTAGACACAGTTAATGAAAGACTAATAAAGAATCTGTGCTCTTCATTCTCCTGGTGAGGGATTATTCTAAACCAGAAGATGTTATAGATCCCTCCAGACCTCTGTTAGATCGAACATTGTGTCAGGGATAACTCTTTTCAATAGTATAGAATATTACTATTTTTTATTCTCTGATTGGCACTAAAACATCTCTTGTAGAGTGTGGAATCTTTCAATGGCCAGTTACTGCTAACACACCCATATTATGTACAGATTGTCCCCAGGGCATGCATACTTTGTGATATTGTTTGTCTTTCTAATCGCATACATCTCTCTGTCTGTCTGTCTACCTAAATGTCCACCAGCCTACCTAAGTGTCTATCATAATGAAAAGCAGACACTATTGTGAACTGCTTGCCTACAATACCTAGCTTGTAAGTCCAGAGCACAGCTCTCCTCCACCCTCTTTGTGGCCATTCAGCCCATCATATAGGACATGTCAGTGGACAGTGAGTCCACTAGGGCTGGACTTCTTTAACATGCCCCTTCTAACCATTAACCAGCTCTGTGGTCTTCAAGAAGCAGAGAAGGAGCTCTGGGAGACACTCTCTGGGCTCAGTTATGACATGGCAAATGACAGGATTTGCTTCCAGCTGAGAATGGCTCTGCACTGCACTGCACAAATTCACCTCTTCTCTCCTGAAGTTAATGGACATGGATCTCGGCTGAGAGAGAACAGAGTTCATCATCAGTTTTTCTGCCAAGACCAAAAAAGTGCCACAGGAAGAATGTTCCTTCTTGTTGTGATATAGGAGATGGTAGCTTGTCTGCTTCTCTCCAGGATTCAAGGAGATAAAGGGAACTCATTCATATTCACTCAGCTAGAAAGTGGTGCTAAGCGGCATAAACCAGCTGAGATCTGTATTAGTTTTGGGCGAGGTGCTTTACTCTGCTCCAGTCACTTGAAACGGTTAGATAAAATCACTGCTGGAATGGGACAAAAGCAGCAAGGAGCTCCTGCAAGCAGCTGCCATCTGCCCCTGCTTCAGCTGTGACACCTCAAATGCTCCCTGTGGCTCCACTCCACATGTAGGTCAAGCTAAAAAGTTTGACTGGGGGCCCACGCTGCAGCTAAGCAGCAGCAGCAGACCACAGTGGCATGTCATCTGCCTTCTTCAGCCAAAGAGCAGGGATCAAGGTGCATCTTTTCTGAATTACCCATCAAGTAATGGGGCCAGACAAGAGGAACTGAGCTCCTTACAAAGGCACAGTGTGATTTATCTATCTGTGTAAGCAAGAACAGAAGTCATATCCCAGGCACTAGAATGAGATGTCAGCTCCTGGATTTTACCCTCCTATTTACTGAGGACATGCATTGGGTGGAGAATTCTTCTCTCAGTTCCCATCCTGCTCTCTCACAAAGAGCCCAGATTTGATTTCTCCATATAGAAATTTCTCCATAGATCTTTGCCTCTTTCTTAATTTACCACTTCATGCAAGGAACTGGAGTTCTTGTATTTATTTCATTTTTGATAACATACATAAAATTTGCCACAGGCATTTGAATCAAGCTTCTCCACCATCCATATGGATGGGATCAGAGATCATAACATCACTGAGAGAACAGCAAAAAAGGGGAAATACAACAACCTGAAAAACATCTGTCTCATCACGATGGAAAAGCTGTGCCTTTCATAACCATACAAACCCTTCACTTTTTGGTCTTCTGAAAAGCAAAACAATTCAGATTCAGACTGTTGCATTATGAAGTCAGCTGGCAGGCGAACAACGCAGCATCTGGTGCCAGGAGAGGAAGTGCAACACAGTAGTTCTGAGTCAATCACAGTTCTTTAAGCACAGTGACCGAAGACTCCAAACCAGAGGGAAAGAAGAGGGAAAAAAAAAAAAAAAAAAAAAAGACACTGGACAGAAGAGGTTGAATGCATCAGAAAAGTTTATTTTCACTTAATCCAATGTTTCTAGTCTTTTAGACATTATTAAGCACATTTCAAAAATTGTTTTACCACCATAGGAACTGCATTTCTGGTCTGTCCTGAATTTACAATCTCCCAACATTATACTAAAAGTCACAGCAAAGCAGTATGTAATTTTTGTCTTTCCATACGGATTGAAACTGGAATGAGATTACAGGAAATCCCACAGTACTTTTCATAACAGTGAGGGTGTTTTAACCATAGCTCCCTGGCAAAATTCCAAGTTGGTTAATTATATTCTCTCTCCCTAATGTTTTCCTGCAGTTTCAATTAAAGGAGTTATTAATTACTTTCTCTCCTAAAAACTGTTAGCAGTACTGTTGGCCCAGAATAACTTCTGTGCTCCATCACTAGAATGTTTATGCTTTGGGATTGTTTGATGAAACTCACTATAGAAACATCCACTATTGTTAGTTTTTATTATTGTATCAACCACAGAATTATTGTATTATTTTTACTGTTAGCATTTAATACATTTGATTTTGATAATTCTGAAGGCATCTTACAAAGAAATAGCATAGCCAAAATTCTTAAAAAGACCCTTCTTCTTTAAAATAGTATATGACTAATGATATGTAGTCATTTAAGCCATGTAGTCTGGATGCAGTATCAATGTATAGATATTGATGACACTCAGCTTTCTATGTCAGAAGCGACTCTTCAGACCACAGAATATAGCTTTAAGAATTCCAAACTTTCTATCACATTCCAAAATTCACCACACTTTACTTGCTGTGGTTCTCCAACAACCTTTAAGCAGGCAGAATATCAAATGATCATTTCAAAATCAAGGGCATTTTAAGTTTTTCCTGGTCTTTTTAACAAGCTTACTTTTATTCTTTTCCATATGCCTTTATGTCACACTAAATAATTCCTAATCCTCCTGAGTGCGTCATCTTTAAAATATAAATGTTATCTGTCTTCACTCAGACATACATTAGCCAAACTGTAATCTTTCCTCATGATGCTATTCCTGAAGGTATCTGTCATTTCTGCTAATGTTCTAGCTGGCTCTATTCTGACCTTTGAAATTACAGTGGCAAAGCCGCTAGAAATCAAGGAGGCGCACAGTTTTTAATAATATCTAAAACCAGGCAGAACAATTCAAGAAAAGCATTATAAGGTGTACATCTGAAACACAATAGCAAATGTGCAAGGTTCTCTGTCACGATAGCACTGCGAGCACAGTTACCTGAAAACATACGGAGGCAGTGAAAACTGGACTGACACTACTGATGGGAGTGAGCAGATTGTCCTACAAAATCTCAAGTTCTTTGTGACAATGATTGTCTCTGATGCCTTTTCCTCTACACTTCTATTAATTTTAATAAGTAAACTGTCCAGATCAGTCCAGAAGTTTAATGTTCTATCTTCCTTTCTTTCAAAAGACACAATGAGTATAAGACCTCAGACATATTTTTTGTGGCTTGGCATCTCTTGCTTCCCTTCAGAATACCAATAGGACATAATCAATAAACTCAAAAATGCTTTTAGATGTGTGACTCTGCCTAAACATTTTTAAGTTATCAACAAATATGAAAAATAAAAGGTTTCTACGCTTAGTAAACTTAGGCCAAATTATATGGAATACCTGGTGCATCCCTGAAAATCTAATTCTAATTTCTCCATGTCCACTGTACATGTTATGTCTAGTGCAGTTTGAAAATACTAGTGTGGGTTAGGGATATAGCATGAAGAAAACACCAACACCCACAAATACAAAATGCCCAACCAATACCCTTTAACTTCTGTGATGTGTCCAGGTGAGATACCACTTTAGATTACAAATATGAGAAAAATCAAAAGGAAGACCTCTCATCATAAATATTCTACAAAGTTCAGCTAATACTTGGCATAGAGTCTGCTATACAGTAAATTTTCTGCAGTATATTTCTTCTGTGGGCTGTATGTATAGTGATTCTTCACCTTCTAAGTCAGATGCATAAAATCAGTTTCTATAGAAAGAGCAAATACTGTGACATATTAAATGAAGTGTATCACAGAAAGATGTAATGTAGATTTAATAGGCCTTGTATTGTGTGTAAAACATAATTGAGTGCTTTCCGAATTACAGCTGTGTAAAAATATCTTTTAATTATGTGTCTGATAAGTGAGAATAGGTTTGTTCTGGAAAATCAATTCTTATTTAACTTAGATGGAATAACTGATGAAAATATTTTTCTTTTTTTCTTTTAGGAGACTGGGGGCTGAAAGGTTCACCATAAGGGCTGTGAGTATAATTCAGTTTCCAGTTCTTTTCTGTCTCTTCTTTCCGTCTTAAAGATCTTCTAATCTTTCTGTCTTAAAGATAATTAAGCCTTGCAACAATATAAAAAGTGACGACTGAATAGATTTTTGTCTTATAAGCATCAAATAGTCAATGTGTAATTTATACTTGGTTGTTTCTGCTACCCATGGTGTTTTCCAATCTTTGTGATGTCACTATTTAAATACATGAAGACATATCAAGAATATATGTCAAACATTAAAGGAATGTAGTCACGCCGTGAGTCAGAAATGATACGGCTTCAGCAGGTGAAGTACCAAAGGGATTTGCAATGTGGCGTGTAAGATAGGAGAGGTCAATGGAAACCTGGACCACTGAATAATGAACTGCTCAGTGGTCCTCAGAATAAACCCAAAATTTTAGCTGAATTTGAACTCATCTAGACAGGTCATATCTGTGGGAACAAGATCGCTTCCCAGATTCTTCTTGTACATTGCAAACTTCTTTACTCTGAGGAAGCTTTGAGACTATGTGTAAAGTCAGACAAGGCTTTTATGGTAAATTGAGTCAGTTTTTAAGCTGCTGACATGGTAAGCAAGCTCATGTAGGTCATGTGTGATTTTCAGATACAGGCAACATTTTCTGTCAGAGAAGAAAAGGAACTGCAAATTTCTTCCCTGGTAAGGTTAGCACTGACTTCAGAATCAAACAGGGAAAGATATCTCCAGGGATACAGTAAGAGCCAGCATAGGCAGCTACTTTGATATGTTCCAAAATAACACTGCCTGTGCATGCCAAAGGGAAGTCTGTGAAGCAATAGTCACATTTTTTTTTTTTTCAGTATCAGGAAGTTACAGAGTAAAGAGAAGCAAAAGACAAATAACAGCTTCTTAGAACATCAGGTTTAGCTTAAGTGGGTTTTTCTGACCTTACCTGTTGCAATTGTCTTTATGTTATCTTACTGTACTTCATACTATGCAACAAAAGCTGGAAAAAAATGGTTCCAATACCTCCCTACAACATTCAGTACACGCCATTAAGTGAATTACACAACTTACATACATCACAGTCCATCTTTCATCAGGAAAATTGCTGGGATCTTTGTATGAACTAAGTGTTTTCAACTTACCAATTACGGTCTCCTTATCTTTTATGCTACCTGCTATGAGTTTTTGTTTGTTTGTTTTCCTTTTTTTCTGTAATTCCCTATGCAGATGCAGCGAGAGAAGTAAATCGATGTTTCCAATAACAAAGGGAAAACTAGTATTTCTTTTGGAAAGTAAAGTGCTCAAACGTTAGGACATTTGAAGCATTTGAGCTGACAATCCTGATGTAATTTTAAATTTGCTACTTTTTTTTTTTGCTATTTTTTTCTCTGAAATCCTTGGAAAACATTACAGATGGACAGATTATGGTTTCATCAATCATTCACTGTCAAACAGGAGATATATTTGCTACATGAATTATACAGTTTGGCTGGCACAGGGAAGCTCTAACGAATGAATGTACTTGGGAGAAACAAGAAACCTGGAAAGTTTAGCAGCAGAACTCTTACCTTCTCACCACAAAGTATTGTGAAATTCAGTCACTTTTGCAGAGAACAAACACTTTCATGCAGATAACAAGTATCCTCATAAAAGGATTTTTCGCATGTCAAATGTAAAATATTTGTTCTAGGTTTTCTGTGGCCAACATGATTTCTTACAGAAGATGTTTGAAGTATTTTTCCTAAACTGCTTGAAAATGACAGATAGAGTTTTGTTGAAACATTTCCAGCAAATCTTATCCAGATCCAGCTGCCCAGCATGAAATGTTTCAATGAAGGTATATTAATCTTGGTCAAGTTACCTAGTTATCAAGTCGTCGAGTTATTGTGACTCTGACCATGCCATTTTATAATGTAAAGTGTCATACAACCGCAGGCCTTGCTACCTACCCTACCTCAGTTTTTACAGAGTAGGGAAGGAGTCCCTTACAGAATCCACTACATTTATGTACTGTATATAAATATTTTCTCCCAACTCTAGCATATGAAATTGAATAGTTATCTAATAAATGCTTTCAACAATATACAGCTTAAGGCAATAATTAAGTTTAGAAAGCATCTGATTTTTAGATGATCAGAGTATATTTGAAGAAAATCCTCTGTATCATGAAGTAGGGTGGTCAGCATATTTCTTACTGCTTTCCTGTGAAATTGCTACTTAAGAGTGTAAGTAAAAAGGTAAAGAGCTTACACTCCCTGCTTTCGGCCTTTAAGTATTGGACAGAAACAAAAATATTTGTGCTCTACTCACAGCAATGATACACAGAATTTGAGGTGAACGCTTCTGCAGGTAATGAGACTCCTATAGCTTTCCTTCTTCCTCTCAGCACACAAGATTGCGGGTTAATTGCAAACTTTTTACACAACAACTTCACTTTGAGCATGACACCTCTGGTCCTCTTTCCTTCCACATATTTTTCTTATCATCATGGCTTGTATGTATGAGACCTTAAAACCGAACCTGGGTTTGTGGATTGAACAGCAGGATAGTTTTAGCACATTCCAAATTGTTAAAGAATTGTGGACTATTGCCAAAGTAATAACCGAAACAACAATGCTGGACCATAGCTTCTGTCTTCCTGCAGAGCTTGATTAAAGGAGACAGGGCAGAGGCCTATAACTGTGCTGTTTCAAATAGTTTTTAACATGATTTGTTGAACTTATGCTGGCCCTGAAAAGAAAATTTTCATCAAAATCAAAACAAGCCTCATTAACTGTGAGGTTATAATGTGTTGGGCAAATTAGCTTTTCGTTTGCTTTAAATAGTGCTGACCAAGTTTAACCAGCAACCTGCAATTTAAATCACTCAGTTCAACCTCTGGAAAATCATTTTCAATGTACACGCTAGTCTTTATTTGAGGAACAAAGTTTTCAGAGGGAATGCATTTTTAAATCACAATGATCTGATGAAACAACTGTGCCAAAGCTAGTCCATTTCCCCACCCCATCATTTCTTCTGCTAAAAGATATAGGTGTCTTCATAGCCCTAAGCAAATTTATACATAGAGCTCACTATGGCAACAACAATGTAACTATGAGCTAATTGTGAATTAAGAGGAATCTCCTTCACCAACAAATGAGCAATTGGAGTAGAAAAAAATTAAATAAAAAGACGTTTAAGAGCATTAAGAAGTTCTACTGGATCAGCGCAATCTGGCCAATTATGCTGGTTTTGACCACGGCTGTGAGAGCTGCTGACAAGGCCACGCACACAGGCCTAGCCACTTTCTGGGACGCTTTTCCCTCCCGCTCCATCAGCAATGACAACTGCAGGGTGTGCAGGCTACATCCTGCCTGTTTCCTAGAGGAGCTGTTCATGGACCTGTTTGAACGAAGGAAGGAATCTGTACCAATCTCTTTTATCCTTTTTGGAAATAGCTCCTATTACCTGCCTCTGCAGGCAGCAAATTCCAATTTTTATAATTGTTGCTAAATGTTTATAGACTTGTCCATTTATAAACCACACGCTATTATATCAATGTCGAGTTGAAGGAAAGGGATCAACATTTGTTTGACCACTCAGGAAAATGCTGAAGCAGAGAAGATGCCAAAGAAGAGTAGAGTAGAGGAGACAGTGCAGCCATTGAAGAGTTGAGCACAGTGCAAAGGCTGCAGCATGTGACAACACTGAGAATTATGAATTTGTTCCCCAGCTGCAAGAGCACTGGGACAAAGAAGGTGAAACAAAAGACACTTAGAAGTGCCTGATATCACAAAATGATGAGACTAATTCTGCCACTGAGTTTTTCTCCACCAAAGATGGACTTGGCTGACTAGAAGAAAAAGGGTGAATGTTCAAACCATTTTTCACTTTTCAATATCCTTTTTCTTTTTTTTTTCTTACAGTGTAAAGGACTTTACCAACAATAGGTTAGATTGCTATCCAAGAAGCATACCTAATCAGTTTAATGAACTTCTGCCAGATCTGAGAAAATACCCTCTTATGACTAATTTAGCCCTAAGATATAAACTCATTTGACTCTCTCCAGTGAACTGCCTGGTCTAGTAACCACCATCATCTTCAAAAATTCCATATAATGAGAAAAAAATTGAATTAGACTTGAGTGCCTGGAGCTATTATAACAGTTAAATCATATTTCTCTATTTCAAAGCAAAGCATCTATATTTCTGCTACATAAATGCAGTGGAATTCAGTGATGGGACAGATGAAAAATGAGAAAATATTCTAAGGTGATAACTACAATTCTCTTTAAAGGTCATCGATAGATGAGAAATTATTATGTTCTGTTAATGTTACTTGTCAGGTTCTGACTGGGTTCCATGAAACCAGGAATGTCACTCACTCTTTTATTCAAAAAAAAAAACCACTCAACAACACCTAAATTAGCATGTGGCTAAGCATTAATAATGAAGAATGTCTTCCTTTGTGACAGAGTGTTTTGAAAGCAAAGGCAATTGCAGATCAAATGAGCATTTTGTCCTCAAATTTCAGAACTGGAGTCTAAATTGACTGATTGTTTGTTCATTCATGTGATGCAGGGGAAAAAAAACAAAGTCTAATAAAAACTCCATTCTGAAATGGTGCCTTTCATACAAACAATACTCCTAAGTTAGTTACTGTCACATAGTTTGATTATAAGATCAAACAGCAAAGGGTAGCTGTGAAAAAGTTGTTAATGTGTGTAGAAGAGGACATAAACATACTGAGACATATTCAAAACCCATGAAAGAAACAATAGCAATGCTTTTTATTTTGATGTGGCAGCCTTTTTTATTTTGATGTGGCAGCCTTTTTTCCTTTCCTTTGCAGACATTAATGAATAAAGCTAAGCGACAATAATCTGAAGTGAATAAATATTGTTACTCAAGCTACATATAGATTAACAGATATCCCATGATCTATTACAACTCTGATTACGACAGAAGAATCAGCATTATCAGGACCTTTTCTCATCAAAGAGACATTTCTCTTGAAACCTGAGGCACATCTAAAGGTTTTTCTAGACACATGAGAATGTTATAATTTCTTAACTTTAAACACTTGTATTAGGGAGAATGAGATGCCCAGGAGGGTATTATACATCACCTATGATGGAAAAGGTTGCCAAGAGAGGTAGAATCTCCTTCCATTCAAAACCTGCTTCGATGCCATCCTATGCCACATGCTCTAGGCGACCCTGGGCGTGCAGAGGTGTTGGACTAGATGATCTCCAAAGGTCCCTTCCAACCTTAAGGATTCTATGCTTCTATGTTAGAAGCCCAACTATGTGCTATGTTATCTCTTTGAATTACGTGCTAATGCTAGAGTCAGAGTTACTGGTGACATAGGGAACCTTAGAGACCACAGCCAGCAGTAACTAGCATTAGTAGTAGCTTAGAGAAACTCTAGGAGAATCCAGAGTAGCTGGGAGGAAGGGCATTATGGGAGCCAGACACGATCGCTTGCTGTTGACTGTCTTGCAGCCTTCATCCTCCTTTGGTTTCATGCAAGACTTTCTTGGTAAAACAGCTTTGTGCAAGATCACACTGTATAAACCTAACCTCTTTATGGATCCTTCTGTGCGAAAAATGCAAGTAAGTCACCGCAATTTTCCTGAAATATTTTTCTGAAATATTCCTCTCCTGAGCAGAAGGGCTTACCTGACTTAAGAGCAGTTGTGCTGGATCAGAGCAAAGGTCAGGCTAACCCAATAAATTGTCCCTAATGCTGTCCCTTGCTATGAAGGAGTATATGTGTGTATTAATTTATAATGCTGTTTTCCCTGATGATCTCCCAGATTCCAGCAATTTACATCTCAAAGACTGCCCACGCCAGAGGACATTTTTTTTTTAATAGCTCTCAATAGATTTCTTTTCCATGTGTTCAGCCAGTCGCTGTTTGAAAACATTATATTTCAGTAGAGGAGAAATACCAAGTGGCTGAGGAACAGAAACTTCATAAACACCTACAATTGTTTCACAAAATCCCATGAAGACTTCAAATAGCTAGTTATAAGCTCAGAGTACAGCTAAGTATTGTCTGTACAAGTTCTTGCACCATTTAGCTGAAATCAAAATAATGGCATTCTGTGAGGGAGAAGTGGAGGAGATATGGAAAAATTTCTAATGGTTTATTAAGATGATAGGAAAACCACATACAAAAAACTGGATTTGAAGATCCCTTCTGTTTCTGAGTGTATGGACACAATACTAGTATTGGTATCAACGCTTGCTGTACAACTTCATTCATTAGCCTGATGTATCCCCAAGATATACATTTGCTGAATGACGCACACACAGGCTGAATGTTATTCATATGCATATATGATGCAGGGAGAAATTCAGGCCTCAGTAAAGGTTCAGAACGGTGCCTATCCATTTTTGGTCATATTTTAATGTTCAACATATGACATCATTGTCTAAAGGGATCTGAAGGCAGGTTTCAGTTTCCTGAAATAAAAGTTTTGGAATTAACACAAATGAGTGGCAAGTTTAAACACAAAGCACAAAATTGCTTATCATGACATTTTGCTAATTAGCACCCTCAGGGACTTAGTGCACTTAAAAGAGTGAAAGAATTGGTGCCATTTTCATTTTATGTTCCAAGAACAGATACATCTCGAGAATATTTGGTACTCCGCAGTCTAGGGAGGTCTATAGCCTGAATCATTAATTGCCACCTACTTTGGCAAGAGCTTAGTGCTATGCCTGTAAATTAAAGATTAAAGCTTGGTCTTTTTCCTCCTGTAGTTCAGATCCTTGAAGTGTTCTTTTATGAAAGAGTATTTCAGGTTTCTGTGTGGGAAGCCCAAGTCATTTGTTCCTTTGTTTTCTTTCTTTTTATCCTTGTAACATCTGTATGACAGAATATTTCTTCCTTCTTCTGGAGATATGGAACTACTTGAACTTTGGAATTT
>VZSV01000001.1:5942476-5956263 GCA_013398735.1 Nothocercus julius | reverse complement strand
GCCTGTTCCAGTGCTCTGTCACCCTCACGGTCAAGAAATTTTTCCTTAAGTTCCTGTGGAACTTTTGGTGTTTCAGTTTGTGGCCGTTTCCTCTAGTTCTGTCGGTGGCCACCAATGAAAAGAGGCCAGCGCCATCCTCCTCACTGCCTCCCTTGAGGTACTGATAGACACTGATCAGGTCTCCTCTCAGCCTTCTCTTCTCCAGGCTGAAATCAAAACAATTAACTTCAAATCAAAACAATTAACTCTCCTGATCCTTTTCATTAGTAGCATACCACTGAATTGAAAATAAGTGCAACTAACTTCCAACATGTTTCTATGTTTCTCTCCTTCTCAGCTAGTGCATGAAAAATGTAATACCCAGGAGTTTTTTTTTTTTCCTTTTCCATAAAATATTACAGACCAAAATGTGTCAATTTGTCAAAATTTGTACCCTGCAGCAGATGTTCAGCTGTGCAAAAGAAATTTTCTTTTCCCTCTTATATTTGAAGAAGTGATATGAATAGAACAGAAGGAGTTTCATCAGAACTGAACCTGTCACAATTACATTAGATGCTTGTCAAATTTTTTTATGTCTCACATTTTTATATACTTTATATATGAAATAATTTCCATAACACACTCTCCAAGGAACTTGAGAAGCATCTTTCTTTACTTCCAACTTTTCAGGGATATTACTTTAATAACATTACATTTCATTGTTTGGATGCATTTTCATCCCTCATTTACCTTGCTATTTTGTTTTTCCTAAAAACTTTGGAAGGAAAGACAAGAAGCATACCAGACATTAGCTGTTTTATGAGATTAGTCCTAATGCATAGCATGACCTAAATACGCTTTGTAAACAAGGCGCTGCTTTTCTTATCAATGAGCATATTAAACAGTTTAGTTGAAATTGGTGACATTCCCTATAACCTCCAAAATAATTCTCCTGTTATATCAAAGGCGTGAAAGGGTTGGCCTATTCCTCCCTTACCTGATAACTTTTAGTATATAATTTCAGATAACAGTTTACTCATTATAATAAATATCAATAGGGAAGCCTTGCTTGTTTGCAATTTTATACACCTTTGCATAGATATGATGTATACACAGGTGAGGGTGGGAAAGATTCAGTCCAGCATTTTGCAGCTTGTATGACTTAGACTGTAGACATACTTTCTGTTCTGAATCTTGCTGTGCCAGCTGAAGATATTATACACTTTCCTCTACCCTAAGTTCACTCTCTATAAATTGATTCTGTTCTCGAAGCAGAGGCTCTCAAGTTAGCCCAAACCACTTTTGTATGGTGTTTATTTTAACCTGTCTGACTGCCTGAAATGCTCATTTATTTTATTTTTTTCTTTAGAAGAACTAGGAACAATAAAAAAACAACTCAAAGAAACACTGTAAGTGTACAGCTGTTTGCAGAGGGAATCTCTGTCTTTCAGTGATAAAATAATGGCTCTGGGATCTGTAATTGTGTCCATTTAAGAATTAAATCTGTGTTTCTTTATAATATTTATATATACTAAAAAGTCTTAGACAAACTTTGTGTAATTAGAACTTCTACTCTCCCTTTCTCAGAAAAGGTATGCAAAGAGAATATTAATATTTTCATTCTGTAGACAGAAAAAGTCTTATCTTCATTATTTAAATGATCATAATTTCAAGCACATCTTTGTGAAGATATTAATATTTTCAAAGTATGATATATTGCTAGTTGGGGGAAAAAAAAGACTAATAAGGTATGGTTCTCTTGCTGATTTTTTTGCAGGATCTAGTAGATCTCACTACAGCAAGACACTCCATATTTGTAGCTGGAGCAACCTTAGAGCATTGGACTATTAGGAAAAGAAAAAAAAATCAGCTTTTGAAGTGTAAATTGATCAGAGATTATATGTAACCCACTGAGAACAAGAACAAATATGCAATGCCACACAATGCCATTTTACATAGTCACTTATCCTACCGTCAAAGAGGTTAACAAGATGCTTTCACATAACTAAATTCTAAGAGAAGAGCTCCTAGCAGTATTTTGTGCTTATTCTGATTGAAATGGAAGATTCCCTTTTGGCTAAAGCTGATGTCATTAATATTGTACTTCCTAAAGAATGGAACTGAATTTCAGTATTAATTAGTGCACTATTAAGCCAAACAGTTCACTCTTTAGCTGTAGTTAAATGTGAATATATTTAAGAATTTTTTTACTTTTATGTTTATCTTCAAAATGCAGTTTGCACTGGCAAAAGTATTGATTAGAACAATCTAGCAGGCTTAAAAAAACTTTCCCAAGGGAACTGTAGAAAAGTCTAGTGACTTTCTCTGCAGATGGTACAGGCAGACACAATAAGCCATTTTAAATACTTCAGCATGCATGCGAAATTACTCGTAAAGATTTTTATCATCAAAATTCATAAACATTTTATGCATCAAAATTAAAAACTCTGAAAAAAGCAGGCCCATGCTGGGCAATATGACAGACGTGGCTAAGCAGTAGAATGGATGGTTATGTACCACAGTTTGATGAAAAGCTCAAAACAGACAACTGAGCAGCCAGAGATAACATTGAATTGATTGCTATCACATATATGCTTTATTCAGCAACTTTTCAAAGTCACAGTCCTGACCATCTGGAGGTTAGAACACACAGGTGAAAGCATGGGAAGTGAATTACCGTCAAAGGGCTTTTCTAAACAAATATTCTAGAATGCAACCTCATAAATTTTTATTGAAATCCATGCATTAAGAAGCAGAACAAAACAAGCAGCTTTTCTCGGGAAAAACAGTATAGAGTCCATTCATTCAAGGTGAAAACAAAGCATCCATGAAATTCGGTTGCCTGATGTCAAGCTTTCCAAGCAGTGTTTATTATCCAAGTCTTCAAGTCTACAGAATTGTGAAAAATTTGGGGTGATCAGGAGTACGGTAATTTATGTTTGTCTTCCCTGCTCTAGTACCATCTGCAATGAAGGAAGAGCACAACGACCTACCCAGGCCATATAGCAAAAGCCAAGGTGTGTTGAGGCTTTGAAGGCAGATTCTTACTGTCAAAAATCAACTCTTATTGCCCTGTACTGTTGCAGAAATCTTCATGTGTTCATCTCTGCAAAACACACTCTTGCTATCTACTACACAGTAATGAACCAATACAAAAAGAAAAAAAAATGAGAATATGGACCATCCTCCCACTTTCTAAGGACAATACATACCCTACCTGTAGCAATGATTGTGAGACATTAGGTGGAAACATGCTATTTCCACTTCCCAAATGATGTTTCTGTCAGCATGTGTTAAAATATTACCAAAGCAACTTATTCTGGCCATGCTTTTAGCCATACCAAACAATGTGACTACAACACATTTTATAAGAACATTTTATTATGATATTTTTAATTCTAAGTTTCCTTTAACTGGTCATTTTTTCAGCAATTCAACTGCCACCAATTACTATGTCTCTGTACAAGCTAAATAATTCTGCCACTAGAGCCAGATGATTAGAAAGTCAAGTCTTTTCTAAAAGCTAGACATTCCCAGCTCCAGGGCACAAAAAGGATTTATTTTTTTCTTCTATTTACTGCAGTAAAATTAGGTGCCTTGTAATTTACGTTACATTAATTATAAACTTTAACATTTAAACCTTAAAAAAAAACAACCTCTATCTGGTGCCTGTGGAGTGAGAAACTGTAACAAGCTAGAGTTTGTCAGACTGTGAGTAATAATGATTTCAAGATCATGGACTGACAGATTAGTCTGGGGAGGAGAGGCGGGAAGACGACTGGTAAATATCAAAGACAGATGAAATTGCTTTATCCTCAGGATTTGTTGAAATCATGCTAACTCCTGGAATTTGTTTAAACAGTCTGGCAAGAATAAAATTAGTGAGTTTTGCTCTATGTGGCTTTGTGAGGGCACATTTTGAGATTAACTATTCTCTACTGATCCAAAAGCTAACCACAATGGGGGAAGAACAGAGGAAACTAAATGGTATTTGTTCCCAACAGAAATCGTTCCAAGAAGAATACATACTCTTAAATGTGAAGATGTTTAATAACTGCACCCACTTTGCTCCCTGGGCAGTACAACTGACCAGGGAGAAAGGTAGTTAGTCTACAGTTTGCTTAAGGTTTGCTGCATATAACATCTAAAATTTAGCTAGAACATTTCTGCATTACAAGACTTTATTAAAATATAAAATCAATCAAATGAAAATACAGTCTAAGTGCTTGAAATTCCATGCCATATACATAAATTCAGAAAAAAAATATATATATAACAAAGCTTTCCACATCCTCTTCATTCAGCAACTTGGGTTGGAAGATATGATGTAACCCCTGTTTACACCTGTGCTTTGTCCTTCAGTTTAAATTCCTTTCCTTCTTCCTCCCATACATGAGGCCTTACTAGAGTCTTGTGCAAAATACATAATACACAATTCTGTGCCAGATGCATCCTTTCTCATATACCAAGTATTGAATTAATCTTTTTTTTTTTTTTTACAGACACATCGTGTTGCTTGCTGTCAGTCTGTGATTGATTCAAACATACACGTCTGTCTTCAACTCTGTCTCTTGTGGCTGATCAGCTTCCAGCTATTAGCAGAAACCTTTCCTCCTAACTACATAATCTTGTATTTTGTACAATTACATTTGATTCCATTTGCATTATTGCACTTCTCAAGCCCATACAGTGCTGGCTTGCTTTCTACTGACTCTGCTCTTCAGGACAGGCACTGAATGTGGTTTATCGGCTCCATCACAACTTCATGCATTTGCAGAAAGGTTACTGTGTCAGCAGGTGACACTAGGTGTATAGCAGCATCAGCACTACAGCTGCTTTTAGGTCTCATCATGACACAGAGTTTTTTTATGCATCATGATTCTGAAGTTGCTCACAACTATCTTGTAAGAGTTGGTGGCACATCAGCTCAGCATCAACAAAACCACCGCGGTCACTGCTGTCCTAGAGATGTGCAAGGCCACTGAACATACATGCCATCCTGCAGCTCCTCGCCACCTCCTGGGCATACCCACAAGTGCTGGTCTTGTGGCAGGTAGGTGCCTATCTGCAACCATTCCCCAAAAGAGCTGGTGACTGCTGCAGCTATAAGGAGCACTGTTCCAACACACTCACTGCTTCAATAACCACCACAGCAATCCAATCACACTGAGGACGACAAAGTGTTAGAAACCTGGTGCATCTCTCATGGGACAAACAACCACCACCACATGCAAAATGCATACACCGTAGGGTGCCACCTGTATGGATGCCAGGGAAGAACATTTGGGATTATTTTTTCTTTTAATTTCATAGCTATTTAATACATCCTGATTGTCCTTGTGCCCATTTAAGGTATTTTTGTAACCTTTCTAAGAGTGTATCTTTGCCAGCACCCCAGTGAACTATTATATCCACCTTCATCTATCCACATTATTAACTGTTTCAAACAACTCTGCAAGATAAATGAGTCACACATTTTCCTTAGAGGAGTTGTATTGGCATGACTATACCAGGTTACACTTACTTACCTTACTCTTTAATTAGGCTTTTCAGGGTGCTCCCCAGGGTGAAACTACAATTTGCCAGAGTGTAATTCCCAGGATTTTCTCTGGGTTCTGTTTCAATTTAAGAACCAAATAAGTGACTTTCTCCTTTTCAAGAAAAGTCACCATTTTAAGGGTAAATTCCTTTTCATTAACTCTGCTGCTTCACACTTTCCTTATTTCAGGCCTCACAGATGAATATTCTTCTGTCCTAGTTGCTGAGTTGCTCCATAACTTCCTCCTCTGAGACTTCAATCTCTGTCAAGACTATGCTGTTATTTCCATTAAAAAAGTGTCCTTGGAACAGGAATTTCCCCAGTGGCTTCTACAACAGGGACTGAAAGAAATTTTTCATCAACTTCTGAGCTACTTCACTCTCTTCTTTAATTGCCCACCATGTCACTATTTCTCTTGGTGATCTAGGGGTGCCTTCAGCCACGCATGCAGTTGTCTTCTTCAAATGTTCTTTAAGCACATTCCACTGTTTTCTGCCATGTATCTCTGACTTAACCATTCCACTGCCCTAACATGCAGCAGGATCAGTGTGACCATAGAGAAAAGTGGCCATTTCCACTGAGCTAAACTGTCCATGACCTATGGGGACCCCAAAATTTCCTTCAATTTAGCTACGGTAAATAGCCTGAACCAGAAAGGGACTGCAGTTTCCTGTAACGCACTCTAACCTTATACCTTTAGCAAATTTATCTTCCATGATTGTCCCAACATAAACATTCAGTCACTCTTAACAGAAATTCTCAACTGAATTCAGAAAGAACTGAGCAGAGAACACAGAATTTGACTCACTTCTCCCTATTGCTGCCAGTCAAAATCTAAGGAGAGGTCATAAGGCAGAGCAGCTGCATTATGTGCAGTGAACTATTGTGAGTTTATTTGTACCTGTTGGGAGATCAAGTCATGGAAATATCATTTCAGTCTTGAAAATACTGCTTCACTACCATAAAAACAAATCCATGTTTTCTTTGTTTTTTGTTTGTTTGTTTGTTTTTTAATTCTAAGTTTTGCACAAGAGCTCTGTAGGAAACTGTTGTGATTCATACTGAAAACCTGGGACACGGTTATCTCCTTAATGAACTGTTGGTTAAACATCCTTGGTAATTAGTCCTCCCAGTTTACAAAAACAGGTGAATTACTACTTATGGAAGGACAATAATATTAAAACACAAAGGAGAGTGTTTTTACCGCTAGACATGCATCTGGACTGGAATATCAGTAGCAAGACTTTGGTTTGTACATTACAATTTACTTCTTTGACCATCTGAAATTTCAATATGCAGTATGTAGGATAAAATTTTAAGCTAGTTTGGAAGTAAAAGCTCTCCACAGGTTTTAGCCTACTTGGTAGCACTTTCAAGAAAAGAGACAAAAGGAGTTTTCAAGGATGTTCTGGAGGTATGAGAAAGGTTTTTCTAAAAGCTCAACCACTTCCCATTAGCAACCCAGTAAGAAGGATATCCTCTATTTATCCAAATACCTTCCTTTGTCACCATTCGGAATTATCTATAAGTCATGTCATAATTAAATGTTCAGAATCTCCCTAGATTAGACATGTCTGTTGTGAATTATTGCTCCTGATAGAACTACACAAAATCATTGTTGCAGCACTGCACAGCTTTCCCTATTTATTGGGGCAAGGATTTTCTCAGAAGGCCTCAACAGACATAGCACTGATGACTCCTCTAAGTTCTGAAAATTCAGTTTTCACTGTCCTCATATATTACAGAATCCTGACATCATCTGTAAAGAAGTGTTTTTGTGGAGAAAAAGCAGTTTTCTGTATTTCTCCTGAAATGATCATCCTATACACTGGTACTAAAAAAAAACATGATTAAAGAGTATCAAATGTGACTTCAGAAGGTGCTCCTACTCACAAGTGATACAATACTGCAGACAAAAGCCCAAGAAACATATTTAGCTAACTGGTATCATGTATGTATGAGCCTTGGCATGGGTTTAAGTTCAGCAATACAGCCAGATCTGTATGCAACCCATCCTTAACCAAATCTCCGTTGTACCAGAAAATTTCCAGATCCAGTGCAGATCATTTCAAACATCTCTTTATCTCATTTTCAGAGATAAAAATATCCTTGCAAGTATGCAAGGATATAAATTAAATCTGTTCCACTTGTAAAATGTGATACAGTCACACAAAGGGGAAGAATGTGGTTTCTCTACGTTGGAGCATGGATTGAAGGAGATCAAAACAGCAGAAATCTACCTAATTGCAGAACACAAAGCAATATTTCAGGGCAATATTGAGGTTGTGTATGTCACTAACTGGCTGTGAGGTGTGACACTGCCAAAGCTTACAGAATTGATCTGGCATCTCCATACAGTGCCTTTTGCACAGCACAGTTAATAGCACTCTTTCCTTAAGCTCCTCAATATTATAAATACTAATTATGTTCCTCCTTATTGTTATTACAGTCAGAAAAAAAAAATCTTGTCATATTATTTAGAACTTTTATTAATTACAAAGCATCTTCACAGATGTGTCAAATTTAGGTCACTCATTAAAACTTACATCCTGTATTTTTTAACACAGGAGTACTTGATGTATAAATTGCTATATGACAGACAATAATTATAAAACCATATTAGATAGAAAGGTGAGGAAAATTGCTAGAATGATTATAGGTGAAAATAAAGTGTGGGTAGATTTAAGAAGAGCTCTTTTGTGTGTCTTTTGTGAAGAAAATCTGTGAGATTTATTTTTATAAAGAGATTTAGAAAAAAAAACTTACATTTTTGTTGAAAGAAAAGCCTAATGAGTAACCTATGTGAAGCCATTAATAGGAAAAGATAGATATCCTCTGCTTAGTTCTCCTAGTACGCTGCCAGCACTCTATCCTTTCAGCATAAGCTTTGGTGACTGCTTCTTTTGAAGCTTCCGGGAGTCTTTATCTCTGGGTATTTTTAGGCCTGGATTGGGCCAATCACCAGCAGATGCTTTTGTTCCCTCCACAATAACAATAATAGCACTTGGCAGCTACAGGGGAGGGGAGGTTTTCAAAGCAGTGCTAAACATACTTCAATTAATTTTCAAAACAGCCTTTAAAGTATTATTAGTTACATTTTTTTCAGAATAAGGAGATACAACACAATAAAATCACATATCCAAAACCTTTAAAGTTTTTACTGGCAACTAAGCACAAAAACTTTCTAGCTGTTGGCTATCTGCTACATTTTGTTCAAGCACTGAGACCTGGCTTGGTAAACTTGCAAAAACCCTTCTGCAAGGATCCTTTTTTCATAGGCAGCACACTTGGAAATTTGCTGCAATAGGTATTGAAATCACAAGGAATTCAACACTTGAGTAAGTTATAGGGTTGAGAGCCTCTATGTCCAAATGCCAGTCTAGCTCATGAGATGGGCAATTTTGTATTTGGACATTCATACATTCGTATGAAGGTGAACACTGGGCTCCAGGAAAGGCAAAGATTCCACTGACACTGGGCACCATGGGACTAAATCAATTCCACACTGAGGTCCAATGTCCTGCTTCTGGGCTCTGTGTGTGGCAGCACATTTAGCTCTGCCTTGCTTGCAGTACTTCAACAGAGCAACCAAACCTTTGCAGGAATCATGAAACCACCAGATCTACCACCCTAAATTCAGACTCAGAAATCACTGTATTTGTTGTTTCTGTTTGTAATAATAAATCCCTTTGCCCTTTACTTGTTTCTTCCTATTCTGCACTGAATGCCATACTTTCCTTTGGATTTCCTGCAACCACTGCTTCTCTCTAAAACAGTCTGAAAGCTGAAGAATAAAAATTTTGTTCCATTTGTTTCACATTAAGCTGCACAGCTACAGAGCACTGAGGGGTTTACACTTTATTGCCAAATGAAATGTTGTCATGAAACATTTTGCATGCTGTGATGTGACAGATATGCACTAGCCATAAAAGTCAACTCTTTTAAGTAGTCTCAAGGCCTAAGTGGGAAAGAGTCAGATTTCTCAGGAGGCCTCTCTATAAAAATACATCAAAATAAATGCTTGGATCATCAGTGAATGTAAGCTGCCAAGATCCTTTAAAATAAAAACCTCAGATTATGATCTCCTAAGAATTGAAATTCTGGGCCAGCAGAAAAGAAACAAAGCAGTAGCAGTTATAGTAGATACTGGTAAGAAGCAACCCAGGATCAATCTTGGCATACATTGAGAGCAGCGTATTCTCAATTCTCTACACAGCTGGATCTATGAGGACCACCACTGGAAACTAAAGATCCATGCCACCAATTGAAAGTCTATAAAAGAGATACTGAATAATTCCTGAGGTAAGCATATTACAGTTTTGACCTTATTCCCACCTGTTTTTCAATGACATCACTTGATTGATCATTTAATCAAAATAGGAATGAAATCTCAAAGGAAGGATTAGAATAAAATTACTCTCAAAGCAAACATAATCCTGGCCAATATTTTATAAAACCTTGACTTAGATGATCATTTCATTTGCCTTCCTTTTCATAAAAGAAGATTTACATGGCCTATGACAGCACTAACTTTTCCCTTGGATGGTTAGCACATCTCATATATTTAAGTAATTATCTGATAGATCTCTTGAATTATAACTATGAAAAAAAGCATGAAAATATGTCAAAATTATTTAAAGGGACTTTTATATGCAGTTATCTGTCCTTATCTCTTTTTCATTTATGTTTTTCTGATATCATATAAATCCATCTCAGATTTTTTAGACTAAACTTCCCCCCCCCCACCAAAAAAAAAAATAAAAAAGAGTCCCTCTTGGTTTTCCTGTGGTAAAAGTAGAAGAAAGAAGTCCCATTTGAACTTAAAAATGTATTTTGCTGAATAGAAGCAAGATCATATTATAAATTACTTCACATTTTAGTCTATTCTTATTCAGACAAAATCTCTTTTTTGGCCTTTCCATTTGTTTCTTGTACTAATGAGGTTCACTACTCCCTCTTGAGCTAGATTAACCCTTGCTTGACAGGCTGCTATAAAGGACCAAGGTGAGCAGAGCGTAAGTAGCACTGAAGTACAGCATTGGTCAAGTGCGAGCCCTCTGCACAGGGGTTAATTTAACCCACTAAAAAGCATGTCAGGTAGCTGGAAAAGTACAGAGGATTTGTATAAAAGAAAGGTTCTGCTCCTTTTGCTTCATACATTCTGGCTCTAGTTGCAAATGATTAAGTCACAGTTATTCATAAAAGAGGTAGCATCTTCTTTTGTTCTTTTCTTTTTTTGTTCTTTCATCGTCTGCTATTGCTCCACTTTAAGAGTAAGCTATATCACAGCGCTCACCTATTAGAGAGGAGATGCAATGGAAAACAATTAACAGAATTTTAAACAGAGAAAAGTAATTGGGTGAATTGTTGCCACTTAGATTATCAAAGGAACTTTGAAAATCCAGCTCTTTGATTTTTCTCCAGCTTATTTAATGTATTTGTAATAGAGATTCAGATGTGTTGTGAGGCTGTTTTTTTGTGTGCTTTCTGAAAATTCTGTTGGAAGCAAAAGCCTGTATGCGCACATACCCATGTATAAACATTTTACAATCTGCCATTATTAAATATGTAGGTTGGAAAGGAAAGATATCTAATAGAGGCAAATGGAATTTATTTTTCAGAGAAAATACGTATCATAACAGAAACTCATTTTTTTAATATGAAAGCTGCTTTATTACTTTGAAACAACAGTAATTCATAAAAAGATCTATCTGGACATGAAAATATTATTTGTTTACAATTTGTTTCAGTAAACTGGAAAAGAAAAACACTCCATTTACAGTTGTAATGTAATAATAACAAATTTATTTTATAATAGTGTTTATAAAGCTGAGTTGTAAAACCATAGCCTGTTGGGTACATTTACATGAATAGGAAACATTTCAACTTAGTGTATAATATGCCAGCCAACAATCTATACATACTTTTATGCGGAAGACGAAGGATCATGCCTATGTAATACTGTATTTTTATCCCATTGATGAGCCATTTTTCTAACAACTGCCTAATCTCTACCTAAACAGGCACACCTTATCACCCACAGCTTGTTCTGAAGTAACTATAATAGACCTGTGTTAGTGAATTTGGTTTTAGCAAATTGTTCTTATGTACTGTCTTAAAACACAATTTTCCTCTGCTGCACTGTGTGTCAAACATCACCTATGATATATAGTGCCACCTTTACTAAATTGTTTGAATACATAGCCTGAACATGATCTGTGTAGAAACTCAGTCTTTTATTAGCTTCATGATTTCTCTTTGGGTCTATCCTACACAGTTCAGCTCTTTTTCATACTTCTGAAGATACTTCTTTACAGAAATTAAATACGAGTTCGGTAGTCCTGTATCTTGGAGCAGTGTAAAGACTGTTTGACTTGATCCCTTAGGTCATGCTGTTCAAACAAGCCATGATTTTTCCCCTGACTTCTTCAGGGAAGTTCATAAGAAAATGGAAGCTTAGCTGCAGTCATACTCTGCAGCCATGCAGGAGGTCAAAACTAAGCATTCACCTAAGCCTAACCTGTTTTCCTTGGCCTACAGAATTGGCACTGACTGAAAATACAGGGGCAAACACAACTTCCAGAGGTGTAACCTAAGACAAAGACACACAGGGCAGTCACATCCACCCAACAGAAAGGATATCTAAAATAATGTCAACAGTGGAGAAAATGAATGTAGAAAGAAGCATGTCTACAGACAAGGCAGACTGCTTCCAGCAGCAGGGTCCCTAGAAACACATCTAGTGCACATCTGAAACATTTTTCATCCCCAGAAGAAGAAAGATATCAGTGTCAAAGTAATCAGGGGGGTTAATCGGCCTTACAAATTCCAGAAGTATACAGGAGATTTACACGGTAAGGAAAGGAAGGAAAGGGAAGGAAAGGCAATTAGTTCCTCAGCTTTTGTGAATCTCTGCTCTATCACATAGTTATACAGTTATGACTCATATTTACCCATGAAAATAGAGGTGCACTTGAGATTTCATTTTGTGGCATAATTGTTATAGAAGGGAAATGGTTTTAAATATTCAAGACTCTTCAGATCATTCAAGTATGCATGTTTCTGATGGAATGTTGCTGTTTCATATTTATCTAGATCAGTATCTACAAGTGATTTTTAATAAGCAGCTATTCAGTTATTAAGCTATTCTGCTCCCTATCTGCACACTTGGATATTTCTTCCTTTCTCAAAAACTGCCTTTTTTTCCTGAACTTCTTAACACTATTTTCCTGTTCCCTGTCTCCAAACACAATCACAAAATTTATCAAGATTTCAGTTTCCCCACTGTTTTCATTTGTCTTGTATTTACTTTTTTTTTCAGGCTCTACTACTTCCTTTTTTCCAAAACACAAAAGACCAACCTCTTATCTGTATTTCATGATGCTTGTTCAAATGTGTCTTCTAATAGGGAAAGATATCAAAAAGGGATAAATTCTCTTTAAAAATTATCAGGAACAATTGCATTTCACATTGCATCAATACTTTTCCTCAAAATACATAACAAATGGGCTGCCATGCTATATTTACACGGTTGCGTGAATACAAGCAAACTATGCTCCTACTCTTCCTCCATCACTTAGAAGGATTGGGTCCGTGTGACTTTCTGACTCCTAATACCTGATTCTGGTGCGTTAGTGTTGTAATAATAAGGATCATCTCAGCAGCAAGAGTGCTTCCTCAGAGGGACACTGACCGTAATGAAAACATTACTTATGGAGCTTTATCAACCCTGCGTAGCATAGACTTAGTGACAGTGATTCATGGTTTGAAGCACAGGACCATCGCTCCCTCAGAAAGTTCCCTAACCAAGGTGAAAGGTGAGGCTTAACAGCTGTATCGTCCTTGCTTTATAGAGTCAATCCAAAACTGTCCAAAGGACAGCAAAATCGTCACAATAGTAAGATTGCAGTAGGCACAATTTTCCATATATTCCAGTCTCAATGAATTCATTGAACTACTGTCTTGTCACATGTGGTCTGTACTACCAAAACAAGTATAGTCCTGTTGCTTTCTCTAAAATGCCTCTAATTGCAGCCATTATCCTCTGGCACTCTTTGCAATTCTCTCTGTAACTGAGGCCATTACCCACATTCTGCAGACTTTGTGTAAGCATCTTAAGCAAGAGATGCAAGAGATCTGGTTTATGCTTCATGGTAGACGATACATCTACAGAACTACTACAATTAAAGCCATTAGTGATTTATTTCTTCGATTTCTTGGCCTGCAGAGGTCACAGAGAATATGTTAAAAGAACTGGATTCATATTCGC
>VZSV01000001.1:5863761-5942416 GCA_013398735.1 Nothocercus julius | reverse complement strand
AAGGAGGAGAACAGAGTAGTTCCATATAACAAAGCCACAATGCTTCTTTCATGGCTTTACTATTCATTTGCAAAAAGTGCACTGAAAACTAAGTAAATTTCTTTTTTTTTCAGAATGCACAGGTAACACCAAGGCTCTGCCATTAATATTTTCTAAAGGCAGTAAGAATGCAGTCTCACACAGCTACACAGCTAGCTGAAAACATCAGTGAAGCTTTATTATGTTTTATGTCTAAATTTAAACTGCTACTTTTTTTTTTTTTTTTTTTTTTTTTTTACAGAAAGGAAAAAAGGAGCAACTACAAGCATTGGCAAAACATTTGCAATTCTGGAGAGTTTGGGACAGCAGGTGTTTCATACTCTTAACATTTTCAAAAAGTACTTTTTCCCCAAACAGCTACACAGAGCAGCGCTGAAAAGGCACTCTGATGAGAGGAGTAGGCAGGGCTGGATCGCAGTTTGCTGCAGGCCACGGGCTGCAGAATGAGCCCATGCTTTGTAACAGTGTTTAGGAACCCCTTGCTCAGACTAGTTGTTTTTAGGGAGAGGCAGACCCACATGTAAACCTGGGGTCAACTTTGTCAGAGCGCTAAACTGGGGAAGATTCGGAGGAAGACTGGGGAGGATCACAGCACAGACCTGCCTCCATACAGATCCAACTATCTAACCTCTCCCACTGCTGCGTCTTCCTGGGGGCAAGGAGGAGCTGCAGCACAGCTGTGGCACGGCTGCCTTCGCAGGAGCCTCACTTGTGCCTTCAGAGCTGCCCGCTGCTGGCCCCCTGCCCGCCACCACCTCTCACTGGCTTTCTCATGCTCTCAGAAGTTTAGGTACTCATGCACGGAGCCAGCAGTGTGATATATTGGCACAAGAAGCACTAACACAATAAAGTAACTCGTTTCTAAATTGTTTCAAGCGCGTGGCTGCAATTTGCTGCTGCAAAAAGAGCTTGTCAGTGTGCTGGTGTATCCATTATGCTGAGTTTAAGAAGGCGTAGCAAGGCAGCCTGGAGAGGAATGATCAGGAGGCGGGTTCCGAGGGAAGTATTAAATAGGTACCTGGAAAAGATTAGAAAGGAAGTAGAGCTAGTGCATAGATCTGTGCTGGGGACAAGGCACTTGCAAACAGATGCTGAGATCAGGCTAAACAACCAAAGTTAAGTCTAACCTCTGTTAGCTTTTGTTTTAGGCAACATGATAAAGCTAGAGAGGAATATTTCAGTTAAAAAAAAAAAAATGTAGGCTGTTAAAGAGGCACAGGGTTAGTCCTAAGAAACTTAAAAATAGAAATAGTGATGCAGAAAAACTTTGGCTTGTACACTTTCCCTTGTCAGTACAAAGTTGTTCCTTTTAAATAATTCTTGATTTGTTTTAATTTTAAATTTACTGATGAATGAAATTTCTATCTCTTTCTCTGGGAGACTGTTCTTCACTTTAATTGCTTGGCCTGTCAAGGAGTATTTTGTAATAACAGTCGTCTTGAATCTTGCTCTTCTTTATTGCTCTTCCAGCCTTAATCTGAATGTTCTAAGATTATCCAAATAACTTTTTTAGGTTCTTTTTCCCCACCTCAGAACTCTTCTTTACTTACACCAGTTCAATATATTGAAGGTGGTGGAGTAACATTGATTAAAGGCATGTGCAAAAAAGGCTTACATATCCAGTGACTTCCAAACCCCCTGGAGATAAATAAAGGGAAATCACTGCCACTGAATCACTAGTTATCACAAAATCTGGTGATTACTGTATAAGAGCAGACCCACAGAGTCAGCAGACACTGATCCTAGCCATACAAGAGGGGTAACTATACCGCATGTTTTTGCTTTTTTTTTTTTTTTTCATTTATTTTTTATTTTAAAAAAAATCTCTTTGCTTTAGAGTGGTGATTGACGTAAACTGATCTGGGATGTGACCAGTATAGGAGTTCCTGTATTTCACTCATTTTAGACCAACCACATGAAAGAAAAACTACATTGCTTCACAATCCTCAGATGTAGTAGGAAAGTAACAATTTCAGATCTTTTTCTCCAGCAAAACTGACACAAAAAAAAAGGTATAATGATAGTTTGCTGTGTTTCCAAGCCAATCTGAAATCAAGTTGTACTAAAAAAAAATCATGGAAATGGTCATCTCTGCCACATTTTCAGCATACTTTTTTTTTTTTTCTCACAGCTGATCTGGACTACTAAATGATTGTGCCATCATGCTTTCAGAGGTTTGCATCTGTTATTAAGATCATGAATGTGATGTGAAGTAGCTTTGGGGTTTGCATGAGTGCAAAACAATCTGCTAAAGGCTTGAGAAGTGAAAGGAACACTAAGATGTCTAAGTGACCTATTTTTCTTCTTATTGTTTGAGAACTCAGCCAGCTGGCATGGCCCCAGGTCAGCCTCACCACAGACAGCCTTTTCATTTGCTGTCACTGCTTATGGTATTTCAGGAGATATATATATCTATCTCTATATATAGATATTTATAACTCCTTTGTGCTGCTTTGAAGTTTCTGTAACGCTCTAAGACCAGTCTGGAACCAGATTCTGATAAGAGCTGGTATCTAAAATAGCTGATGATCAAACCACCAAATGATTTCCACGAAAGCCGCAATCACTTCCTCCTGCTGTCAGGTGCATTGACTGAGCAACTTATTCCTCAGCCTTGAATCTCTCTTTAGATCAGCCTGTCCTGCAAAGTTGGGGACTAAGAATCCATCCAACAGGGTTGGCATGGCCCCAAGCAACTGGAGGTGGAGAGGGAAAGGACAGAAAAGGACCTTTTCTCTTGCTGAATTGAGATTGAACACCACCTTTCCCCCAGCAGCAGGTATATTGTGCATTTAGCCTCCTGCAGCAACTGAATCCTTGCATCAATATGGAAAGTCTGCTGCATAGAGGAGCAACCCGAATATGATATTAGAGGATGTCTTTTTGCACCCAAAGGAGAAAGCTAGCACTGCTTAGGGCAGTTTGTCATTGCCTCAAGACGTCCCGATGTTCCACATTCACAGCCTGTGAGAGTATAGAGCCACTGCTTTGCCTAACTGGTTTCGTGCATGGACGTCAATGGTACAAAACAAAACCCTGTCAGGAAAATGAATATGCTGGATTTAAACAGCAACTGAATAAGAGGAGATATAAATGTAAATATCCATCACATAAGGCTGTCATTTGTATTCAGAGTCTTCTTAATTGCTTTGTTGAATACCTGAAGGAAAGCCCTGTCTCTACATGACATAAATTGTTCAGCTGAACAAAGCACACCCAGTGGTCTAAATCTATAAGGAACTAAATGAGAAATGATCTGAGAAAAGAAAAAAAGATAATGAGATTTTTAAAATATAGTTCCATAAACATCGCTTATTTTCTTTGATGAATGTTAACACTAAAATTAATATTTAAAACTCAGAAAATAATTCATAAATCTTGTCATATTTAAGTGATGCTATGGGTATTATTTATGCAGATTGATGGGCGAAAGAAATCTTCATAGGAAGCTCCAGGTAAACAGGAAGATGGTATTAAATAGCAGCATATCCTAATAGTAAAACTCCACATGCAAGAGAGGAAAGCTTACCCTCCCCTATGCAAATTTCATTCTATGCATATATATCTTGCAATACAGGTATGTCATTTCCAAACATCAGCTCAGGTGGCAGGAAATCTTCCCCCAAGAGCTAGCAGCAACAGCAAGGCCTATGTATGTACCTAGACCTGGCAGTTTATTCTAGTGATGTGCCTGGGACTTGAGCTGTCACAGAAACATGCACTACATGGTCCTGCTCATGCATTCAGCTGCTACAGGTGCAGTCTGAGAGAGACAGACAGACAGACAGGGGTTGACACTTTCGCCTGGCTGTTCAGACATCATCTGGGACATCCTGATGGCCGCATTTGTTTCAGTGACTAGCTGATGATTTATATACAACAGAATAAATCCCATCAGGAGAACGAGGAAGACCCTATCTTGAACAACTGATCAACAAGCAACTGAAGAACTTGCTAGAAATATGTAAATGGCTATATAAAATCTGTGCTAATTGTACCTCAATCTTACTTGTGTCTTTTGGCATAGAGTCTCTTCAGAAAGTCTATCATTTATCATCAAAACTAACACACCACAACTAGCTTTTGACAGTGTTGGCTAAACAGTGCTTTCCAAATAAATCAGCTGAAATAAAAAAATTACCTTCTCTTCACATTTATCTGCAAATTTGGATGTCTTTCCACACCATCATTATTCTTGCACACTCAGAAGTGAACACAGACGCTGCACAATCAAGGAGTCTGACATGGCCCACACTAAGGAGCCTGAATGTTTGACAGAGTATTCCAGTCCATTGGCTTGGGAGATATGTATGATTTTATTGAAGTTAGACTCCTTTATTGCACTGAAAATGCAGTGAGAGATTGTACAGTTCTCCTCCAGACACAAAGTCTTATACCTTTTCTCATGAAAATACTGAAATAATTCCACCCATGTTAGAGCAACAGCAGGCCTAATAATAAAGGAAATCTATCAGAAAAGCATAATGTAGAAGAATATACATCACTTTACTGTAGCCACAAGTGCTTTTGAGACAAGAAACAGAGCAAATTCCATAGTTGAAAATAACGTTCACACACCAAAAATCATTACTTTTTCAAACTGTCCCTGCTTTATTAGCAATTTGAGTACCACTTCTCACACAGACACATCTCACCACCAGTGGAAAATAAGCGTACACACCTCCTGTCCCCCCACTTCAGCCCTGCTTCCCTAATCCCTGCTGGAGCCAAGCGGGCTGTGTGTGAGACTGGAGCTCCATGTGGGCGCTGTGCACGTGCGGCCAGGCACAGCCTCCCTGCTGCCTCCACAACAGCAGTTGCCTGGCAACTCCCAGCTCCAGCAATAACCGCCGCAATTCTGCAGCCTGCAGCTGCCTCCTCTACACCCACGTGCATTTTCTTAACCAGAAAACAGATCTTGCCTTATACAAAGGGTAGCCAGTTAAAGATTCTCAGTAAATAAAAGCTCAGACAGACTTAATCATCTACAGGAGAAGAATCAGACTGAGGCACACTCCTTTTGGCTTGCTTCTGCTCCTCTGCTTTTGAGACGCTGCCATGTAAAGCAGGGAGCAAACTTCGCACCGTGTACTGGCATTTCCCATTGAAAGCAGAGGAGTGCAGCCCTGACCCTGCGCTAGCTACAGCTAATTACATCCAGAGCACAAGCAAGGAGCTGGCCTGAAATAACAGGCAGGGTGGATCAGCAGCAGTTGGGGTTGATAGTGAATATCCGGTGGAAGAAATTAAATCTAGTTTGAGCGAGTTGGTAGCTGGACTGTGGTGGGAGGATGGCTAGCACATGAGACTGGCCTGGGGAATCAGCCATGCTGTGAAATTCATAAATTTTTTTAAAAAGTAGGCTCCACTGCAAAAAGAACTAAGTGTCTTCCTCTGATAAAAAGAGCGGAAACTGGTGTTAAGGATCTGACACAAAGAAAAAGATCGCTTAGCAGCTAGGAGGAAGCCTGCGAAATTGTGGCATAATAGGGTCTACTGAATGTTACATAAAGATTTACTCCATACCAGGCATGTGCTGAGACCTGACTGATTTCAGTTCCTTTCGATGTCTAGCAGATAATGACTTATCCTGAGGTACAAGCATTTGAAGCCTTTTGCAAATCACTAGTGAGCCATCCACATGCACATCTCTTTGATACATTTCCCGAGTTTGTCCTATTGCAGAGTTGGTCTTTTTCTGCTTTTATTCCTTTTTCCTCATTTCTCTTTACTAAAAGCAGAGATCAGGCCATCTTCTATTAACTCACATTGTAAAAACTGTTTAGAAAGAAAAGCTTTGGAAAGAGTCGCATTCTCACAACTTGTTCAGAAGTAACTTCCTTGGCAGGTGGGTGTTCACAACACTTACACACACAAAAACCTTTCTCTTGTACAAGTACCTGTGGGATGAAATATTGGAGTCTCTTTGGTCAAAAATGTGCTGGGGAAGAGGAGAAAATAATATCTGAGCCTTTCAAATAAAATCAGCTGGGACTCAAGTGCTTAGCTAGAGTGGATAGAAAAGGGGGAAATCTCTCTGCAGACAGAGGCACTGATATGCTTATCTTTTATAATGAATGTCCTAGAAGATTAGGTGCCTGTATGTATATCATCATTAATAGTACCATATAAAATGTATTCTCTCAATACACTGTATTCTATCTGCAGTAGAAGCCTGCATTAGCAAGGCGGCTAAATAACATAATACTCAAGTTTTATTGTCCAGGGAGATTAGGTTCTTAGTGCTCTCCATAAAGTTTCATCAAATACTTTTATTGGTTAGAAAGTTATGTTCTGCTGAGGCTTGAAAGCAGAAGTATTGGACAAATCCTATCAGATTAAGCTGCTGCTCCATTCTGCTGAAGCCTGGCACTTTTTGCAGCTTTAATGAACGCTGGGGTCCTGGAAGCTCCTTTCATTGATTAACTACAACATTGGACCAGACCTTTAATCTTATTTTCCTCACTTTGTAAAATGAGGATAATTATGTTTGTCCTCACCATGGGTCACTAATTAAGGTTAGTTTCTAAAGAGCTTTGGCATTGTTGGATAAATGGTAGAACACAGTGTCATTCATTGGATTTATTTCATGCTTTTTTTCCTCATTAGTTAGCATCCAGTGATTGACCATGTAATATGAGAGATTCTGATCCAGCAGCTCCTTCAGCATTTTATGGTCTTTAAGACCACAAGGGATTTAATAGATGTGAGTGGTACAACTGATATGTGTGCCCACACATGAGCCGTAACAAGTCAGAATGATGTAGTTTCCAATTAGAGGCTAGAAACAATGCTCATCAGCTGCTGTATAACCACTCCACATGTGACCTTTGGGGACCGTTTGTTGCTGTGCTATCACAGAGGGAATGTTACTCAGGGAAGCTGCAGAATGAATGACCATACACAGAACAGAAACTGTAATTAGTTCACTGTACATTTCTCTTATGTGAATACTGAAATTTGGCAACACCTATTAGTTTTACAGGGCTTCAGTTAGTCCTTCAGCAGGTCCAGTTTAATATAATCCACATGATTATATTTTTGCTGAGATATCTTTGTTGATGAAAAATCCTGTGGATTTTATAGCGTGACCTGAGGAGGAGAGCCCTGATTTATTTGCAGGATATAGATAGCCATCTGTTGCTTAAAAGCCCTTTGACACTTTGACTCTTTGACATTGCTTTCAAAGCAAATAAAGTCCTCTGAAGAACTCTAAGGCAGCAAAGGACAGGGGAAATAGTCATACACATCACTGACTGTGGGATACAGACCAGACTGTGAATTAATTGAGTATTTGAGTGCTTTCTGTGAATTATTGCAAAGTTTTGTTGTAACCTAAGTATTTCCATTGTGAAATACTAATAACTACATCCCCACACAATGGAAAATATATTGTGGCCTCACAACATTATTCAGTTCAACGCCATTCTGCCAGTTGTGGGTGATCAGTTCACTCCACGTGCTGAAGAAGGCACTGGAGACGTTTATGGTCATTTCAAAGAGCCTCTAAATTTCTTTGGAGGTTCGCTAAATTATGCTGAAACTTGAATCTTTTTGAGATTCACTCTTAAATGTCCTCTGCAGCAGTTTGGCTTCAAGATACTTTTACTGAGACACCTAGAAGGAGGCTGTCAATTAAGGAGGACACTTGAGTGAGCCTGAGTTGCCTCTTGGTCACTGGGAAACTTTTCAACAGGTTTTCATGTTTTATGAGACTACATGACTTGCTGTAATATAAAGGTAGTTTCCAATGTTCTTCCTTCAATTTCTCTTCTTTCAACAGCTTCTGTGGTTGGTAGCATTCTAAGCCATGTGTTTTGTACTTCACTCTACAGCAAAATATTGTTTTAAACAAAGTATTTTTATAAAATTACACTAGTTCAGAAATGAAGCTGCAATATATTAAACTTGCATTTTTAAATTGCTCAGGGAATACAGAGATTCAGGTCATTTATTGTCATTAGTCAGAGACAATTTGTACAATCGTTCTGTTAAGCAGAGATTCTGAGCTAGATAGGCACCTATATTTCAATAATAGATTTAGAATATGAAATACATCCCAGGGATTTTTTTTTTCACTCTCCCTCCTGCCTTGCACACTATTACTTTGTTTCTACTGAAGGGTTGCACAGGAAATCTATAAAGCTCATTATTCAGTCTTTGAAGGGAACATTACATTTTGGCACCTTTGTTACTCCAAGGATCTCTCAGTCTTCTTATGGGAATTGCACTGTAAAAAGGATCTCCAAGCAAGATGCCAGGCTTCTTGGTTTTCTGCCCTCTTCATCCCAAATCTAGAAACTAGAATGACAATTGTCATAATTTAAAGCAGTTGTAAGAGCGCAGTAAGCCGCATCAGTGAAGACCTTGCACTCTATCCTGATACATCCATCATGCTTCCCAGGCAAATGTTTCCTATTACAGAGCCCAGGGCAGAAAAAAATGGATGTTACCCAAGTACTGCTGTGTGTCACAGAAAATCCTCTTTTGCTTATCTCTGCTGGCACTTCTGGTGTTCAGCACTTGTGCTATTCTTTAAACAGATCCACTCTTTGCAGTGTCATTTCTGTTGACAGGAGAGAGCTCCATTTTCACTTCTGTCTTCTCAGAGAAGCTGCTGGAGCTGGTGTGACACTTTGGGGAGAGCGAGCTGCCTTATAACTTTCATGCAATGTGTTTGTACCCAGTGGCGACCTAGCTACAGACAGGATTCCTGTTCCAGAAAGAATTTCAAAAGTTTGATAAATGTTTTAGCAGGATATATTAATTTAGCCTTGCAGTTCTCTCCAGGAACAGTATCATTTCAAGTTCCAAACCTCACACTAAAATGAAAGACAGGTGGTGACGGGAGAAAGCATTGCTTTACCTGAACTGTGCAAGTTCAGACTATAGCCCCCTGGTCTAAACTGTCATTGATTGTGTCTTTAATCTCAAATAGACCCGCCACAGATTTTCATGCTTTCTGTTTCAGTCTTGGTTTTCTGAATAAAGTAGTTCTTATTTTTTTAAGATAAGTAAGTTTGTGACACCATTAGATTTTTCAGGAAGATGTTATCCTAAAAACATCTCGTCTAAAGAAAGAATCCAATCCTCTTCTTAGTCATGACAGTTCACACATTTTTGTAACCTGGTGGATGTCAGTTATGTTATACTGAATGGCTGTTGTTATCATAACCTCTGTGCTCTGCTCTAGGGGTTCAATGGAATAAGATGTCCTGAAAGAGTTAAGGGAAAACAAACAAATAAACAACAACAACATAAACACTGGGCAGTCATTTCATACGTGATTAAAAAAAAAAAAAAAGGTTAAAAAGGCAAGCATTGCAGTACATGCAGTTGTGTTAGCTTCTGCGCATTCAACCCAACTGTTACGACTGTTTGGAAACAGGCAGTGTATTTACCAGTATATTCATCAGACTGGCAGACTGGCACTCATTTAAGGAGCAAGATGATGCAAGGAGACTGGCTTCTATTAGGAAAAAGGAAAGTTGTTTCAAAAGAATTTCAGGATTTTCTTGCCAGCAACTGATAATTTAATTGCCAGTCCAGAGCCCAAGCAGGGTATTTGCAGAGAGTAGGGAGAACCCTATCTGTTCGCCCAGGAAAGAGGTGAGAAAAAACAGTTACCTGTTTGGGTGTGCAGCACAAGACAGGGAGGCAGAAGCCGGGTGGCAGGCAGACTCCTGAGAGCCATTGCATGAAGGGCGATGCACAGAGCAGAGGGCTGAAGCTCTTACACTGGCATGTTTCTCTTTGGGTCCACTCCTGAGGTTACTTCCTACTGCCACAAAAGGCACTGAAATTAGCCTCAGGCAGGAATTGCCCAGTGGGTGAGCCAGGATTTGACAGTGCATCCCCTGGCCTGCAAAGATTATGTCTAACAATTCACACTGGTTATCAGACTAAACAAGCCTGTATCTAGTTAAATTCTTAACTAAACATCTACTCAGAATTTCTGAAGAGCATCAAATTATTATTTTTAAGGATTTTTTTTAAACTCTTCATTTGGGAAAAATTATATAGCTTTGGCTCCCCATAAAAGAAATATTTATTTCTTATCAAGATTAGCTAAAGAGCTAATAGACTGTTTTGAATCAGAGTTAGGAATTCAGTCTTATGGGACCTATCACAAGATAGAGGGCTACATGCAAATGATGCAGTAAAGAATAAAACTCACTTTCTTCCAACTCTGAGGTGATACTTGGGTCTAAAACATAAACATTTTAAACAATGTCATAACCTGTGAAATAGTATCCTGTCAAAGAAGTGAGCCTCAAGGTTTCAGCTGAATGCCAAAGCATATAACAAGAAAAAAACTAAAAACAAGGCAGTGGGATGAAGATTGTGACATTTTGAAACCACGGGGACAGAGCTAGTTTGAAATGAGACCACTGCAACACTGCAGATGAAAATGGTTCAAGTTCACACTTAAAATAATATTTTCTCCTGATACAATTAAAATATAGAATCTTTCTATAATGCCACAGTACAAATGCATTGTATTCCTTTGCAATTTCAGAGATAAACTGCACTGCTAATACAGACTTCTCAGAAATGGGCTGTTGACAATAATTTGGAAGAGTTTAGCTGATGTCCATCAAATGAAGCAGATTGATGTATGAATTAACCACATTAGCTATTTCAGCTAGATCACTTAACTAAACTGTGAACAAAATGGAAGAATTTCAGGCCTGACGAAATTTCATGAAACCCCAAAATGCTGCACTTTTCTCTGTGAGGCACTTCTCTCTCTGGTGGCAATTTCAGCTACATGACTCCTGAGTCTATGCAGCCTGCTGCCACCCAATTACAAGTTCAGAGCTAAATGTATGGTTTTATTTCTATAGCACTTCTTTGGGCTTGAGGACGTGAAGATTTAATTCTCTGGCTTCTTCATGATCAGTCTGCTCAGAATTATTCTGTAACTGAGTAGACTGGAAGAGTCATTACATGTTAGGTGGCTGGGAGCACACTAGGCAGATAAGTGACTGAAGAATAACAGAGAGAGTAAGAGTTTTTTGCCTGATCTGAAATCAGCCTGTATTCCCATCGGTTTTATAATAAAGTCTATTGTAATTCGCTACAGCATAAAAAATGAACAGTGAACATAAGGACCACTGAACTGAACTTTTCCTCTGTGTTACAATTATAGAAATACCTACACTAAAAAGCTGAAATTGGATTCAAGTGGAAAATGCACAGCATATGCACAGTCACTCAGATTATATACTGTGATAAGAAAGCTCAGTTGTTTACATATGGGGCCATAAATCTGGGGAGAAAACAAGAACTTGGGAAAGAAAATAGAAATAAGCAAAGTCTATCAGAACTAAAAAAAATATTTGGTGAACTGGTGTCCTGCCTCTAAAGATGAAGAGTGCCTAGTGACTTTGGGGAAGCTGTACAACTCTCATAATGAATAATTGTGTAGGACTGAACAGACAGGAGATGCAATTAGAAAAAGCAAGGGCTGACCTGATCTGGTGTTGGTAATGGCCCTGCTTCAAGCTAGAGATCAGATTAGATGACATCCCAAGATCCTATCCAGACAGCTTTTCAATGATTCTATTAATTAAGCACAAAGTCTAGTAGAGCCTGTCACTTTTTATAAGTAGGTCAATTAACTTCTTGCTAAGATGTGTGAAGTACAACAGTGTATCATCTGCTGTGTTTCCACCTTCTCCGTGATGCACTTAAGGAAAAGAGAAGCTACTGTGATGATCCTGGAAGCTTAAAGCTTCTTGAAAAACCTTGAAAAACCTGCATGAAGAACCTGCAAGAAGTGCATGTTTTCTCCTGTAGACTGCTGTTTTGCTTCTCCACATGCTTTTTGTGGTCAGCTTGCACAACAATCAACGAAATGGAAAAGACAAGAGGAAGACTGTAAGTAGTTAATAAAAAAGGAGAAGAAATCCTAGACTCAACAGACTTAATACAGAAGTCAGTGACAGAATAATTACAAAGACAACTACAAATTACATTTCAAAGCAGAAATGAAAAGAAGATTGCGTTGCTGTGCCTTGTTATATTGAAGCCTAAACTTTAACAGGCTATCTTTGAACCTATATTTCCATCACTGTCTATCTGCTTATGTATTATATATACACTCATATGCTGTGATTAGTACAGTAGCAGTCAGTAAGTAGTACATCATTTTAAAGACGCCCAAGCTATTTTTGCATAAGGCACAGTTTGGTTTTTATATAATATTTTTCATTAGCTTAGCTTTGCTATATGATATTGATTAGACAAGCTCAATGTCTGCTGCCCTCTTCCCTGCAGAGAAGAGTGCTGTCTAGAGGATGGCTCTAATAATGTGTCTGAACTTATGCCAATTTGGCCTGCAATCTAAAACTTTTTTACATAACAATTTAAAGTCAGATTTTCAAAAATTAAAGCAAAGTTTTGTAAGCACACATACTTGTGCTTAGCCCTGCTTTTGAAAATTTATAGAACTGGACATTTTATGGAAAAAACTTCCAAGGCAGAAATGAATGATAGGTGCTCCCAGTGAAAGCATGACTAGACTTGCTTGATACTTAGCTTCTGTTTAAGCCTTTGAAAATGTCTTCCTTAATAACCTAATTTCAACTGCCAGTTGCTATTTGCACATGTGACTGTTCCTGTCTGAGTGCAATAATAAATGTTCTATTCTGTTCTATTCTGCAATTTTGAGATTAAATAAATCAGATATGATAATCATTTTGAAGGCAGGGCAGCATGATTTGTGCAGAAAGAACTCAAATACTTGAAGAGAGATTAACAGATTTACAGCTCCATCACAATATTCGTTTGGCAATAAAGCAAGCAAAGAACTTGCAGAAAGAAGAGTTAAAGAGCTATGTATACTTGCCTCTGTTCCTCTGTCTTGCTGGTAAACCCTCATTCTGTAGGTCATGCTCCACGTTAAGCAAAGACTGGGAATGGCAAGTAATTCTGCACCATGCCGCCCTGCTCAGGATACACTTTCTACTACTCGGAGCTTATTTTCAACATCCTGTCAGGCAGTAAAAGTAATTATGCCCATTTTATTGTCCTCTGGAGAAATTATAAGCTACTGGCTAAACATTTCTGCCATTTCTAACACTACATGATCAAACTGCAAGAGCAAAGACATCTGAAATGCACAGTAAGTATGATTCAATCAGGCAGAGATTGCCTGCATTCCTACTGCTGTTTATAAAATGCACAGAAAATAAGCAGTATTTTTTTCCTTGCCAGTGTATGCACATCTGCCAATATACCTACTCACACTTTCCAGATGGATTTTTGTTGGTGGTGTTTTGTTTTGTTTTTCTGTTGTTCTGTTATGGTGTACTCTTGAGAGTTCTAGTGCTAAATTGATGGTCATTGGATAAGCTCTGCCTAAATGAATAGACGTTCTAGGCAAAATTAAACAGCCTGTGGCAAGGTTTTTATGTAAATAAATGCACTGATACATTTTATATTCAAATAGGATTCATCAAACTAAAAAGAAGAATGAGCATAACTTTCTTAATGCTCATATGCAAAGGGTAACTTATTTAGGACAAGATGATATTGTGCAATAAAAAGATTTATTGTGTGACTAAAATGAAAATTAAATTCCTCTTAAAATATTTATGTAGATGTAGCTGAAACATTCTGCTTAGAGATAAATCAAAGAGGCCTTTGACATTTCACAGACATATAATTTCACCATTCTTCTGCTGCAAATTTAGTGCTTACAAGATGTTAATGGCAGTTCAGTTTTCAGGACAGTCTCTGCAGACTATTTTTGCTCAGCAGGTGGTGAGGATTTGCATCCATATTTCAAATATACTTCTATCTCATTACTGGCTTCTTATTTCTTTGTGATTTATATCTCTATAAAATTCTGGCTTGCACAATGGGGAATGGGATTTCAAAAAGGCAAATTCTGCATAATGTGGACATTTATCATATTCTTTCTTAGTTTTTCCCTCTTTAGGCTTCATTTCTTGAGAGAGTAGATGGAAGAATGACATGGCGTGCTTTCCCAAAAAGGAAAAAAAGGAGAAGTGGGTTTTCTAAAAATCAAGCTCTTTTAAAGAGCTTTACAAAATGGGGTACTTTATTCAGATATGGCACTCCATGCTAAGTGGTAGTATTATTTGCACTGTTACCTCAATTTAACTGAACTGTGATCTTTAAATAATATATGTACACTGGGAAGCAAGTTCGCTTGGGTAACTGTTAATTTGTGAGAGTTGTAATCAGTACAAATTCAGTAAGTGCTTTTTGTAATAGGGCTGAACATAATGAATCGATTTGGTATTCATGCAGATGTCACATGTAATTTCAGAGCTGTTACACTGTAATTTTGTAGCACTTAATAGAGATTATGGTGGTGGCAATTTTGCCACTGTAGATGAGGGGCTCTTAGCACTTCTCTCATAAATTTACACCTCCCCCTTTTCAGGTGTTTATGATTTCATGAAAAGTTTAAAATCTCAGCCTAATAAAATAAAGACATAATTGATCAAGCACTGAAGAAGAGGTGGACCCAAGCCACAAAATTTTAGACCTCCAGGTTAAATAAAAATTTACAGCCTGATGGTGTTGGTCAGGTCTATGATATATGCAGAAATTCACATGTACATTAAGATTTTGGAATCTTCCTTCTTCTCCTTTTGGATTCCCTGCATACAAGTGGGGCTATGGCACAGCAAGGGTTTATTGGCCAGAGTTTGTCATATTTTGCTTTTCAAATCCATCAACATCTCTTTTGAAAACGTTTTTCTTTTTAAGCATTTTAATAATTCTCCACCTCTATTTCCTTCCATGAAAAAAAAAGTATTTGTTTTTTACATTTGGATTCTTGTTTTTTTGATGCAAAGATACCCTTTACATCACAAACACCTTTTAGTTATATAGAAATGGGATGAGCTGTATACCAAAAAGAAGAAAACACAATATTTATATTTGGAGCTTCCAACTCTTGCTCTTCTGACCAGATTTGGTAGCCTGTTGTTGCAGTTGAGCTAGAAAAAAAACACATGCAATACACAGGGAAAGAGAGTGTAGGATTTTACCATATTTCCTGTCTCTCTGTTTCCATGCCTATCGGCCCTTTTCACTACCTTTGAATTTTCTTTGTAGGCTGAACTCTGCAATACATATGAGTTGCTCTTTGTGCTCTATGCAAGCAAGGTTCTGCAGAATAAGTAAGAAAATTTTAATTCTTTTTTATCCACAGAAAAGCAGATGAAATGCAAGATGATCTACCCTACTCATGCCATGTATTTATATCCTTAGTTGGAAACCAAAATAATTTAGTTCTGCCTTCTCTTTTGAGATTAGTAACCAATCAGCACTATACAGCTGAGGCTAGAAAGATATTTAAACAAAAGAGTTGAACACCTGGACTAAATGGTACATTTCTGCTGAGCAAAGTGCTTGACAGAGTGCCCATTCTGTTATTGACTTGATCCCACTAGAAGTGAAGGAGGTGCTTTGATTAAGGTGTCTGACTTCTAACCAGACTGACACAAACTCAGTTTTAAAGGCTGTTGTCACTCATGAGGGATGTTAAACAGCAGGTTTGTGTCTGTTCATGTCCCTGAATCAGATTAACTAAAAGATGGAGAAAAAGAACACCTTTTTTTTTTTTTTATCATCAACATCCACTCCCATAAAATAGAAAACAAAACAAAGCAAAAATCCCTGAAAGACCCCAAAATCAGAAAACAAAAAAAAACCCTAAAAACATCTGCTTATGAGGAATTTATAAACTGGATACTTATTTTCAAGTTAAAGGCAAATATTTTCTTACATTGTTTTCAAGCTGATCAAATAGCATTTTATAATACACTGTTCACAATGTTTGTTCCAAGGTAACTATGTTCTTTTCATGTGTCTATTTCAAATGCAAAGATATGAATAATTTAACATTAGAGTCCTTTTCAGTCTTAGTATACAACCAGAAGTATGACACTTAATGGCCTTTATGGAGACATACGAGGACATAGCACAGGATTTAAATACTATAACAGCTGGATATAACTTATGTAGAACAATCAGGGAGACAAAAAGGAATTGTATCAAGAAAATGTATGCTAACGTTCATAAAAAGTTGAGAGGTAATATTTTTATTGGTTCACTTCTTGAATGCATCATAATATTTAAAAGGAAAAAAGATTGAATTTCACTGGCTCAGTGAATCAAGGTTTTGAGAGCGTATGCTATTGCTGCAAGACATTTGAACCGCTAAGGACAGGTTCATTAGCAGGCAAGAAAAGCTGGCAAAGTAATTAAAGCAAGATCACATTCAAAGGAAGAAGCCAAGTCAGATGGCCCACTAGAATCTAAAATTTTTTTTGAAAACTATTACCTTTCAGTCAGGAAAGTGAGCAACTAAAACTTTTCCAGAAAATAGTCTATTTCCTCAGCCAGAAACAATTGGTCAACATTCTTTTCTGTTCAATAATAATAATAATCAAAAAAAAAAAAAAAAAAAAAAAAAGACCCTTCAGCACAGTTTCTTTATCATTTCATTCAATAACTGTTGAAGATAATTGGTCAATTAGTAGTGCCAGATGGGATTCCCATGGGGAATAAGAAATTCATTCTCTTTATGTTTACTTCCACACAGGCATGTTAGAATCACCCATACTAAAATGCATAGATGTCTTTGTACAGACTTGCAGATCGAGAATTGGATCGTATTTATAAAAGTACAAACATAAATTTAGACTCCTTGGAAAAATCTCTAAGAATTTATATATAAACTGGGACACCAATCCTGTCTGTTATATTCTATTTTTAATATTGACTTTCTAGCTATTTGCGATATCATTTTGAACCTGAACAATGCAACGCTGAATTCAAATTATTGAATAATGTCCTTTCAAGCTTTTCCTACTTGGACTTTTATTTATTCTTTTGATTACTTTTGTATACTAATAAAAATGTGAGGGTGAAAAAAAAAAGTCTTGTTTTTGAAAATACATCTAGGTGAAGGAAGAATAACTTTAAAATTGGCACATATGTACACATGCAAACAGATAGCCTTTTCCAGACTGAGCCTTGTTTTTTTTTGGATAAAACCAAGAAATAAAATCCATTTTTAAAAAGTAATGGACAATATTTGAGACCACAAATGTGTGTTTGTGTTTGTGAATCAGCTGGACACCGTAGCCAGTGTATCACAAAACAATAGCAAATGGTCTGATTTTTTTTTTTTTTGGCATGAAGTACTGAAGTCTTTGGAAGTCAAACAATATTCCCCAAATGTGAAATTTGCTCAGTTTACCCAGGGGCCTCTATAAACCATTGAGATGCCCTAAGATGTGTGGGTCATGCATATAGGTCTGGGCTAACAGGAGGGGCTAACAGGAGTTCCCCATCCTCGTGGAATCGGGCCTGGAAGATACCCTAGGGCACCTGCAATGGCACTAGACATCCATGCTTAGGCGGCTGATATGAGCCTCCACAGCTGTGGGGCAAAAACACCTTGGTCATATATCCTTCATCCATCTGCCATGGAAAACCGTTTGCTCATACAGTAGTGAATTCCTTATATTCATTTGATTTCCTGTTTCTCCATACCATGTTTGTAGAAGAAGGTTATGTATAAAATATGATTTCTTCTGTGGAGTTTCACTGAAAGTCAATGCCAGGCAATGAATTCATATATTTCTCTACGCAGGAATGAAATCTCTCTGTTGAAACAGGCCTTGAATTTCTCCTATCTAATCCAAATCATTTTAATAATTACCTCTCTCCTAATTTTTCATATTTAAATTATATTTTAGCCTGAACTCCAAATAGCTCTAGTACTTCCTTCAAAGAGAAAATGTCTTACTGTCAAGAGACTATTTTCCCTCTTCCTCAAGCCATAATGTTCTTTAAGCGTTTTTGTAATCTCATATTCTGAATCTAATGTTCATTTACATATCTGTAGAGATTGTGGCAGGAAATTCAACAGAGCTTAAAGCTAAGTCATACATTTCCTTCAGGATGGAACAGAAATTGATTGTCAGATAAGATACACTGTTGATCCTCAAGACTAGGCCAAATGCATGCAGAAAGCAAATGGTTCCCTAATTTTGATGTATTCCCTCACCTGTGAAATCTGATATTATCCTCAAAGAACCCTAGGAAGGTTAGAGGCTACCTGTCAAGAAAATAGGCTTAGAATATTGCTACTGTATGACACTCAATAAACTGCAGCTTAGCTCTTTATATGCATGATGGGCCATGTGCCTCCCTGGTGTAACTTAACTGATACGTTCATTGGCAGAGGGGAATTTTTCATCTGCCATCTACAATGATAATCACAGATGGTGAAATTTGTGCTACTAATAAAGGAATTATAAGAGGAATATATGCCATTTATTACAAATGTCATTTTAAAAGGCAGCATATATTATAGTAATATATCATTTTTTGACCCCGAAGTCTATTATTGTGTGTACTGAGAAAAGATATTTCTATTCCTCCAGGCTTTCATAACACTATACCATTGATTTTAACATTAAATATGATTAGTTAGCATTTTGCTTCTTTCCTATGGCCTGCTGCCAAAAGATTTCTTTTTTTTTTTTTTTCTTTTTTTAATTTAGTGCTTAAACTGAAGCAAAGCAAACTCCCACCACATTCTAAAAGCTCAGGTCAACTTCTTAACCTGGGTCTAAGGAATCATTTCATTGTTATTTTTTCTGCTAGACTATTCTAGCTTTAAATTAAAGTAATATTGTATCTGAACAATGTGTTATTTCTCTTTATTCTCAGAAAGGTCCTAGAAAGACAAGGCAGGCTTTTCCAGAACTAACTCTAGGAAATGCTCCTACTAATGCTGCTACTTTCAGCTTTAGCTTCCACCTCCAAGACTCACAAAAGGCATAGCGTGAGCACTCCTCCTTCCCTTCAGTACAAAAGCACCCAGTTAGGTTACTCTGTTGAACTTAATCTTTCGACTTTTCTATGTAGTGAAATAAAAAGAGCTCTTACACTCTAGCTCCAAAACAGACATAGTGTCTCTCAGCATATCCTGAGACCAGGCAGTAATATCATTATCTGCTACAACACTTTACTTGCAAGTGATTTATGCCTCTATGTAAGTCTCTGATCAGGGACTCAGCTATTCATGATCCAAGGCCTTGTTCTGCATCACTAGCCCATAGACAATGGCCTCCCCCTACCTCCCTAGTACATCCTTGGAAGTCCTTTGTCCTCTGCTACAGTGATGCCATGGCTACTTCAGCTATTTGTGAATGCCCATTCTGTAGAAAATAAAGCCACAACCCTTCTTCCTGATAAGTCATAGAGTCATTCACTACAAGTGCACTTTATTGAAACCCTAAGAACAAATGAGATTACAGATCTTGAAATTAATGCTGGGAAGAGGAGCAATAAGAGGAAAAATCTCCACTGATTTTTTTTTTTATCACTAATTACTACTTTAAGCAAACCCTCCATCAGCTACAGATCTCATCTTGAGGTGACAGTAAGGATTTCATATGTGAATCCATCTACACAACTGATGTTATACATAAATAATTTTCAAGCAGAGATAATATAGTCTTTGGGAAAGGGATTGTAATCTTAGATATTACACTTTTGTCCTAGTGGGGTTTTTTTGTCTAAAGCGAGGGGAAGACAAGCCAACAAGAAAAAAGTATTCATGTGAATTTATTCATGTGTGAAAAACAAGCTTACTCATCTGTCTGAGTTTTCAACTACTTCTACATCTTGCACTGCACTCTGCACTAGATTATTCTCCTTAGTTTGGTGCTTTCAGTGCTCAGTATGTCCCATGCAGCTGCAATATAGTTAACAAAAAGTTCCTTTGATGGGACCTACCTGATGCATAGCAGATAAATTAAACTATGCACATGTCCTCACTTCCTCCATATTATCCATTTAGGGGATGTGCTGCAGGCACAATGATATCTCCCAGTTCTCAGCTAAATCAAGGAGCCATCATGACTGTCCCAAAAACATACTTCGAGTGCAGCTCAAGAAATGTCACTTTGCTTAGTTATTTTGTATTAAACTTAACAGTGAAAAAGAATCATATGTGCTTGTTTTTACAAAAAGAATGTTAATGGCCATTGTATGCAATTCACCGTATATGAAAAACACATATATATCTGCATAATGAGTATGAAAACCTTTCTGTAAACTTTTACCTGCCTCCTATGTACTTATGCTCTTTTTCTGTTGATGCATAGCTGACAAAACTATATGTGATAGTCCAGATTTCTAAGACTCTAGCAATTACCTCATACCATTTTTTTAAATCACTGCTTTTTCATCCTATCTGTCATTCCCATACACCTGTAATTATTCCCTCTTCATTCACTCTTCCAAAATAAACATTCAACTATTTTCTGAGCATAAGGATGGGCATCATGCATTCCTGAAGTTTGGCTAAAATTAGGGCTCAGTAACTAGATCTGGTTGAGTACTGGGACAGAAGCAAGTGTGATAAATCATTATATAGCAATTGTTTCTAGTTTTCCAGAAACACAAAGCTGGGCTAAGGCAGGAAGGAACCGAAAAATAAGACAATAAAGCTGCAAAAAAAGATCTTTGGGGAACTAATTAGCAATTTTTAAATCTTCCTTGATATTATCGCTTTATTTTATTTGGAAACTCATGTTGGTACACTGACAAGTCACCAGTTTCTTCATAGACAGGCATATAAATAAGAAACTAGCAAAAGTCTCATATTTTTGTTTAAAAACTTTTGTGCACAACCTGCTTTGGAACAATGCTGACAATGACTGTGGATCTGACATTCTCTCTGAGCCAAAGACTTGAGAAGTCATTTCACCTCTCAGTCTCCGTTCACTCAGTCTTTAAAATTAAGATGATAGCCCCCTTTTCTGAGCCTTAGTAATTTAAATAATAAGCTCTTTATGGGCACAGACCATCTCTTAATTTATGCTTGTTCAACACTGCAGTTACTGCTGACACCTACAGACGGCCACATTTCCAATAAACAATAATAGTGAGATAGTGTGTAATGGGCATATCACCAGTTTGGCCTGACAAATGAATATCTTCATTGTAACATTATTCCTTACAAGTAATGCAGATGATCCCGTGCTTATCATGCCAATAACACCCCTAAAATATGACCCATCCCAGAATATATAGATAAAACCTTTAATCACTCTTCATATGGCCATAAGTTCTATAGAGATAGAGGAAAACACTATTGTTTTTCTTCAGCATTTTCCAAGGTAGTTTTTGAGCTATGTCTTATATTGTATGAAATCCTTTCCTAGGAAGCGGGCAGTTAAGGACAAGGCAGCTGGCATTTCACAGATTTAGAGGATTCAGCAGCTGAGACTTCAGCCAAATGAAAGAGGAAAGCTTCAAAAAGATCTGCTCTTCTTTGGAAAAATTATAAATGGATAGAGTTACTTTCTAAATGTAAAATTTCTTTAAATCCAGAGAGCAAATCAGATTAAGGATAGCATAATTCTTTCTGGATGAAGCCACATTCTGCCCTGTTCCGTGTGATGGATTTTGATCGCTAAATATTGCTATACTCCGCACATTCAGCAGTGGTTCCATTTCAGGCAGCCCCGTTGAAGGCAATAGCTTTAGAAGATGACACTAGGCCGAGCTACCCCACACAGAATCAATTGGTTCTGTTCAAAACTCATTAAGTTGAAGGGATACATAACAGAAATTATGAGGCCCAAAGAACTATTTTGCTGAATTATAAGCCAAGAAAAACAATCACCCTAGACACATCTCCTGTAGAAATTTTCATTTGGTTTGGAAATGTGTGTATTTCCTGATTAAAAACAAACACTTTCATTTCACCAAAAGGTTTTTAAAAATCTGGAAGTTTTATGTGAAAAAAAATGTGTTTCAAACAAAATATGCTTAATTCAAGTTTTAGTGTGAAATCTCTAGTTCTTTTCTAGCAGATACGGTCTTATACTTTACCATTAGTGTTTGTCCTAAAAAGAACTGCACAATGAAAGCTACATAAGGAGAAGATATAACTTCATATCCTGAAGAAGTTAGGTGATGACTTATGAAGTCAGTTTGCTCTGTGAAAACTGTTGACATGCAAACAGAAAACCAAAATAAATCATCCTTCCCTCTATTTTATGAGCCTGAGCCCAAAGAACAAATCATTACTGACCTTATCTTGCAGCTCTTATTAACAGGAGTGATTTCATTGATATAAATAAGGACAGAGGGATTAAGACCTAAATGAGAAAAAAATAACATTTCTAATTAGCTGTGTTTTGGTCACTAAGAGTGAAAGTAAATCTCTGCTATTTAAAGCTGTGCTTTGTGATAACATCCTTCATATTATCCAAGATGCTAATTCCCATTTATATTTATATTTCAGTTAGCATATGCTAGTTATACAGCAAGTTATACAGCTATTTATTTGCACCCCTCTTAGTGCAGTTAAAAGTAACAAAGGAAGTGATCTTTCAAGATTTATTAAAATATAAGTCCCTTAGCTGTCATAATACTGTACCTTGGACATTTGAATGAATGATGGTTTGTTTTAGTATTGCATACAAGCAATAAAACAAAACGGAAAAAAAGAAAGAAAAATGGATCTCCACCATGTCTGACTACAGCTGTTCTCAAGTTTCTTACAGAGTTGGGGAGCTGGTCACCTGCTAGTTTCTGTTCAACAAGAGCTGCTAAGGAGTGAGGGAAACATATAGGATGTTTTCTTGGGGAAAAAAAATGTATACAAATAAGGTGCCACACACAGGTGACAAGATTCTATGATTCTATGATCTATTCCTAGGATTATGTCCTTTGTTGCAAGAAGGCAGCACACAGACCTCTCAGACTGATTTCTTGATTTCCTTCCCTCTCTCCTTCCTACCACAGGAAAACAAAGCCAAAAAATGAAGAAATCACCACATAAGAAGGAAGAAACCTCTTTCCCACTGTTTAACTCAATTTCTCCATCTGCAAACTAGTAATGATACAGTTGACCGAATATGTGTCCTACAGCATGTGTCACAAAGTTCATTAGAAACACCTGCGATGGTTTCTGTTGCTGAAGTATTCGTTTAAAATTCAAAATGTGCAAGAGTACAGACGTACCTGCATACACACATAGGCTTCATGCAAGTAGGATATATGGACCTAAATGCATAAATAAAATCATAAAATGCAAATATGCAAAATGCATAAATGTGTTAATAGAAAATACATCAGATGTGACCCAATGGGAACTTCCTGTAGCTACAAGGTTGTAATTAAGATTTTATGACATTCAGCCTATAGCATTCATCTCTTCCTTTATTATTTGCAAATCTGGCATTTACAGCTGCTGAGTGAAGAAGAACCTACCTGTGCAATGTACTATTTCAATCTCCTTTTAAAGTCCCAAGGTTGTGCACAGCATGGATGATTTGTTGATTTTGACATCTCTGAACTTATTCAATATCTGTGCCTCACTAGTTCTGAAGTCAGCCGTGAGAGCAGATAGAACAGCCAGTTTCAGCTGGCGCATCTTTTAGAGTTCTTGCTTGTAAAGTATTCATTTAATGCCTCAGCTCTTTTACCATCCTCTGTGTCTTCAGGTCCAGTCACTCTTGCAATGTTGCCATTTCATCTCTTGCTTCTCTCACTCTCACAAGAGCAACAAAAACCTATTCAACTTTTCGGCATTTCTGCCCATCACTTAGAATTGCTTTCCTGTTTCATCAACTCTATTTTCGGAGCTTGTATCAGTGCAGATGACAACATTTTGCCAAATCAGCCTCAGGAATCATGGGTCAGTACCTTGTGTCAAGCTGGGAAAATCACTTGAAATCAGCTCCAGATTTTTTCAATGAATAGAAAGAGTAAAACCGGTTCTAGCAGCTTACATGAGTATTAGGAAACACAAAGGATGTTGAAAAACTTTTCAGAAATCCTTAATGAAAAAGATCACTGTCCTGCTCATTTGAAATCATTTATGACATGTTCTTAAATTACTATTTGCTAAATAAAAGCTTGGTCCTGAACCTCAGTATTCATTTTCTCTTTAGCATATATGTAGTGTAAACTCACAACAATGCTGTGTGACTATAAAGTTGACAAAAGTGATTTTCATTTGCTTACAGTGTCATCTCAGAGACAGCTATTGTAACAGATATTATTTGCCAGAGCCCTGTATCATATCAGAAAGCAACGTTTCTCAGAAGATCTGGGAGCTAGTACAGATTTCTTCATACTTTTCTTCTATAACTCAAGAGACTTGTATCTGATTTCAGGTGAAAATGAAAATGAACTTCAGCCCAACTGAAACAGAAGCTTGCCACACAATCTAAGCACAAAGAAGCATGTGGTAGCGAAGGGTTTTTTTCAGAACGAACAAGTCACAGAAATGCACCAGGTAGAATTTCTATTCCAACAGGACAAGAGATTAATATACATGAGGAGTATAATTGCCACCCACACAACTGTGGAGATAAATTAGTAACAGTGATTGCCTCAAGGGCATGTGATTTGCATATTGCTATAGACTGGGGATAGCCAAGTATTTTCAGTCTTATGACATTGCTGTAGTCACCCTTATAAACATGACAAAACATCTGCTATAACTGCTGCTGCCACTCTTGATTCTAGCTAGCCTTTAGAAATAAAATCGTGGTGTATAGAGAACCTCCTTATGCCCAAAAGGTCTCTAGCCCAAAAGGTAACTCTTCTAATGTCTGTCGATGTCAATAACACACTTGTGGGCTTTCCTCCCTTCATGTTTATTTCTTCTCTCTTCCTGGAGGGAAGAAGCTGTAAAGATGTGTTTGTATGTATTTAATTCCCTTGTGTGTGTATAGATATTCATGAATAATGCATATTGGCTTTTGCTTTTGTGTTCTGTCAGGACTAGCTGTAGTGTATGAAATATCATTTAGTTTTTTTACTTTGTTCTCCCGTTTTCTGACTTAGTTTCTTTCTCTCCTCCAGTCCTCCACCCTCACTTAGTTAAGAATACAACAAAATAATTTACCTTTTGTCCTTGAGCAGTAATGCAGAGAAGTGGGGAATAACTAAGAACTCCCTATGCTCATGGCAAAAAAAAAAAAAAAATACAGCTAGGTCTGCCCTGTGTCTGGTGTTCCCTGAGCTAGCCACCCTGGATTCTTTAGGTAGTTGATGCAAATAAAAACTGAGAGTAGTTTTAATTCACTATTGGGACTGAAAAAGCCCTCAGAAGATCAATATTGGAAAAGCATGAAGGGTTACAGCCTATGTCTGCAAGCCCTGTAAGTACATCTCAAGCAAACTTGAGTATCTTTCTCCTCCTTTTCATTTTCCCAAATGAAAGGCAGAAATCTCCCCTGTTTCACATGTGCATTTCAGACCACACAGCTCAGATTCTTCTGGAAAAATAAAACCAGATAGTTCTTCACCTAGAAAACTGAAGCCTTATCTCTAATACATAAAGCAAATCCCTGCTTTTTTTTTTTTTTTTTTTTTTAATTTACATGCAGTTAAATCACAATTTTTACAAGATTGCCCTTGAATTTTTTTTTTTTTTTTTTTTTTTTAATGTGTGAGACATTTCCCTGTAGTATGGCCTAAAGCCTGGATGCAGTAAATTTTGATTGATTTGTGAGTTAAGTATGCTTCTTTCAAAGGAATTTGTAAAACTTCTTCCTCCTATGTCATTCCTTTAAATACTTTATTTCCTTAAGGATGTCATCTACCTTCTTATTTGAATTACCTCCAGAGTTTTTGTCTCAGTAGCTTGTGAAATTGCAGCACACACATTATTCTTTTGCATGAAAACCTCCTTCCAATAGGCTGTTCTGAATACACTTTGGGATTTTTGTTTGTTTGTTTTTTTTGCTTTCCGTTTAGGACTTTCTGTCCCACTCCACAGCAACCAGGAACAGCAGCCAAGGTGGGCTTTAAGTCTGTAAGGAGTGGAATGAAGGCTGGAGAAAAGGAGGCTTTCCCCCTTCTTCCTGAGAATGGATCAGCATGCATTTTGAACTTGCCTGCCAACCTTTGTCACCAGACAAGTCCATTAGAAGTATCTGCAGGATGACCTCTGTTGCAGTAGGTTTTCCTTTCATGCCTTTTGCTATGCATGACAGTTGTGGTGTAGGCAGAAGTCTACGTCTGCAGCGCTCTGAATTCCTCATTTCCAGGAGTGCCTGCTCACTCACTGTCACGTTTGTACAGTCTGGGATGAAACTCACCTTCCCATCAAAGTCCTGCTCACAGGACCTGTCTGTGGCTCATCACATAGCAACCAAAGTGATGAGAGAAAGCACAAAGAAACGGGAAGTCAGTGGCACATCCAGGAGAACTCCCTGAGACAGGAACCTGATAATGCCAAGCTGACACCTCCTTCTCACAATAAGGGGTTAATGGAAACAGCAAATGGCACAACTTTAATCTCATCTTGAGACGATGATAGTAATGAGAGCAAGAACTGGCTGAGACTTAACCCATTCTTCCTCTTGTCTTAAAACAGTAATCTCATAATCCTCTTTAGGTGATGGAGTTTGCTAAGCTCAAAATAGTAATTTCTGATGACATTTTCCAAGCCATTAAGAATGTATATTCCTCAACAGAATGCCACATGTCACAATGTTTTTCCAGGCTGGAAAGCACTAGGAATTATTTTTTGTTTGTCCATCTTTCACACTTCATCTCTTTAGCCTAAAATGTAATCTGTCCCTGATCTCTGTGATTTTTTCTCCTCTTCATACCAAAATGTCACATTAGAAGAAAGAGCAGTCTGATTCTGTTTTGTTCCACTTTGCCAAGCACTCAGAGCTTGATTAAAATGCTATCAAGTCAACAACAACCTACCCATAGATTCTGATGGCAGCCAATCTAGTGCCTAAAATATTGCAAATCCATGACAGGAAATTCACTGGGCCAATATTAGATGTACCTGATATTCATGCTCTCAAGTGCCAGATTCAGATAGGTGAAAATTCAAATAATGCTGAGAATCTCTGTAGATATTTTTCAAAATTTTATGCAATCTGTCTTTCCCCCTTAATGCCAGGGGGTTACCATCAAGTAGTCTCCCACCCAATACAATTTCAAGCAGTAGATGTCTTGCTTCCTATTCTTGGATGTAAGCCTTGAGCTCCTCAAGAGGACTTACATCCTCATATGTTTGAACAAATCTCTGATGGAGTTCTTTAAAAGAAATTTTGAAATAGTTAAGTGCCTTGTAGAGGGGAACCTGCATTCTCCCTATACTTTTTATCACAGGATTCAAATACTTGTGCATTTAACTCCCATCTCACTCTGTTTCCAGGGCTACTTTACCCCTTAAAGCTTCCCAGGACTAAGCACCTTCATGGAAAATAAATGAGATAATTAGCTACAAAATCTACTTTCATGGAGTCTGCACAAATCTGGCATTTGCTGAACAATTTATTTTCCCACTTGAAGCCTTATTTGAATTTTCATCAGATAAAAACTTTGTCAAGTTTAATTTATGACTAAAGAAGTAATGGGCAAAAAAAGTTTTGAAATAACAATAAAACAGTTAATAATAGTGTTTAAAACAATAACAATACACCTTCAAGCACAGAGTAACAGCTGTTGGTTGATAATAAAATTAGAAAGTTTCAATAGCTCTGCACAGGAAAAAAAAAAAAAAAAGTCTTCACAACAAAAATACTCAAAAAGAATTAAATTTGATTTCAGATACCTAAATGGTTTGGGCCTGTTAAGGTGGATTGATGGGGGGTGATTTCTGAAATAGCAGCTTTACTGAAACTGAAGAATGGATCAGTCTACTTAATCAGGAGGGCTCAAATGGATTTGTGATGGGGCAGCCCTATTTCAGATTTATCCTGCTGAACCAGTAAAGCCTCCATGGCATTTTATAAGCAGCGCACAGTCCAACAAGGAACAGAGTAGAAGTCCCACTGAATCCCTCCTTATGTACAAAAACAGTGGCACAAAATCTTGAATTATGGTTTGAGCTTCTTTCAGCTTTTTGATTTGACTGAATTTCTGGAATATGCATGAAAGAATATCTAGGGGGTTGTAAGGATTCTCAAGACACATACTTAAGTTAAATTCTGTGGCTGGAAGATAAGGGTTTTTTGTTTGTTTATTTTGTTTCATTTTATATCATAGGAAGCTTTACTTATGAATCTGTCATAAACTATCCATGTTCTGCAAATCTTGTTTTAAAGCTCCTAACATCCTTTGGAAAACTTTTTCTTTTCAACAGGCTGTCACAATATGTTCACCTGATATTCTAGCTAAAGAGCATGATGATATGTAAAGAAGAAAGTTCAGATTGGACTTTAGTGATTTACTTTTTGGTGTTTTTGTTATGATATTCTGAAAAATTGGCTAGTATACTAGATTTTTTTCTTATTAATTCTATTAGTCTCCTTCAGGAAAGTGATTTTTAGATCTTCCTTTTCTAGAATTTAAAAACATCTTTCCACGCCACAAGGGCAGCAAGAAAATGAGCTTTTCCTTATTGATAGGCAGGGTACATGAAATAATGAGAGCTGTTTTTATACTGTAATACAGATTTGGGAGCTAGCTGCACTAAAATGTAGGATCTGTGAGATAAAAGATTCAGCCCCAAATCACCTGTATATTTTTTCTTCATCATTTATCCATTGCTACCTTTTCATTTATGTAATATTGAATGGCCAGAAAAATGCCCTAAAAGAATCAAAATAGATTTATCCACAAAGAAACAAAGTGGGATCATGTAGAAGCCACTGGGATACAAATATAGCCACTATTTAATGCAAAATTAAACCTCAGAGTGAACTTGTGGGTAAAAAAACTAAACTCAGACCGAGTTCTTTTCTGTTTTGTTGTGTGTCACTAAATGCATTTGCAATGAACTAATCCCAGCAGAAATTTCTAACAAATGATTGTTTATTACTTTGTCAATATGTTGATGCAAACTGGAAATGTATAGGCAGAATCTGTCTGATTCGGTCCAGATGATATCACTGCCTACATTGGGCAAAAATAATGTTGGGGTACAATTAAGATAAATAAACAGAGAAAAAAAAACAAGGGAGTTCCTAGTTGAACTATTATGCACAGCAGAACCACCATGTCACCATTCATAAATAAGGCTTGTGGTAGATATGGGTTACAGTGTTTGTTTTTCATGTTTTTCATGTTTAATCTTTCCCGAGGAGAAACAAAAATACATTTTCTGAAAATTTCTAAATACATAAGATAAATAAACAATTGTTGAACTGCATGCCAAATCTTTAGGGATCTAATGATCTACATTATAATGATCTGACTGAGAATATAATTCCATATTGCCCTTTCTATTACTGCCAAAAGGAAGGAATTTTAGCTTTGGGCAAAAGGAATCCATTAAGCTCTTCATTTCATAGTAGTATTAAAAATACGTGATTAAGTAAAAATATATTTATGGGAATTTGAAAATGTTTCTTCCATAAAATAACCATACAGTTGTAGTGCAATCCACTAATACCTCTATATTTATACATTATTATATATATATGTATATATAATATATATTTATATACAATATCTCACGGTCCCTGTATATGAGTCTAAGACACACAACAGGTCTGACATCTTCTTTAATGACTAATTACACTCCTAAAATGACTAGGAGGGCAATCCCTCCTAACCAGACTCATGCTCAAGTTTCTATGTCTGGCTATGTTCATGGCGTTTCTCCAAAATCATGTTTAAATTCAGCTCAGTAATGGAAACATTTTCCAAATCTGGATTCCGCACCTCTGTTGCATCCCACTAGAACTAGTCTTGGCAGTACCCGTGTATAGGCCTTGGTGTACAGGGACTGGTACTGTTCAGCATTTTCATCACGCAGCCCGTGGGACAGAATACACCCACAGCAAGCCCATGGGTGACACCCACCTGCAGCAGGAGGCTGGTGGCTGGGGTGCCTTTCAGGGAGACCCCGATATGCCTAGCAAAGACCCAGATATTTCCCCACTTTCGGGGGGGAAGCCCTCTAGTCCCTGTTGCATTTTTGCAAGTATCTTTCTTGCAGCACTACATCATGCAACCAAGTAGATTTCCTCTAAAGGCCAGCCATTGTGGGCAATATAATCAGATGACCTACTAGAAAAATGGATAAAACAAAAGCTTTTTAGCCTATTCTTGGGTCTGTGTTCCAATGAGCAGAATTACAAGTTATCTAAAGCTATAAGACTACGGGCTGCAATGCAACAGTCCTAGAGCAATACCACTGAATAGTTACACTACTAACACAGGTCTTAGGGAGAGATGTGTAATGCTCCCTTTTCCTTCTAAAATTCTTTCCTCAAACAATTTGCCTATCTGTCATTGTGTTAAAGTCTTAGTGATAGAATCTAAAACAAACTGCTAGTTAATCACCACCAAATAATACAAGATAAACTGGATAGTTTCTATGACAAAAGAGGTGCAGTATTGCAGCTGGTGGATTGCTTGTCTGGGTGCACTGAAGGGAACTCCACCAGGATACAAACCGTTCAACAGTAATGACTCCATGGGGTCCAAATCAATCTAGATTTTGCAGATCCTTCTATGCAGGTTGGCACTGCCTGCCTACTTCCAACCAGAACCAGCTCTGCTGCAGTTCCTCATGATAACAAGGAACGGAAAGACAATTTTTCCTTATTGCTTTTAACTATATTCCAAAATGATCGAAATCTTCAAGTATTGGTTTCTAACAGAGGCAGTGCAGTGGGATCAGGTGAGCCAGTTTTTTGGACCGAGCATGGCAAATCTTACAGCAGAAATGCAGAAGCACAGAGTACCTTAAAGGAAATAATAAAAAGGCAGCCTGAAGACAACCCCAAGAATAGGAATAGTGTACACAGTTCATGCTTCAGCAATCAAATTACCTCCTAGATCATGGTCCAATTACACCAAAGCAGAAGTCTTTCTGAAAATATTACAGTGGAAGGAAAACTACTTTCCAAAGAAAAATATGCAAAGAATAAGCAATTGTTCAGTGAAAGTGTTGCACTAAACAAGCAATTATTCCACTGAGATGCTGCACAAAGCCGTCAATTAGTATTTCATAAGGCATTATGCAAAATGTGAACAGTCCTTCAGTTGCAAATCTGAGGGGGCAATTATTTAATATTGTTCAAAAGGGAAGTAGGCAATTTGCTAAGTAATAATGATATTCAAGGAAGAGTGGTTTTAGACATGGAACACTGGAAATAATTGTACAGATTAATTGGTATTTGCCAGTGATACTGAATATCTTCAAAATTCAAATTCTTAAAGTGCATTGGGTGACCACGATAATACTGAGATTCAGAAGGAAATGGCATTATGGAATATAATCAGAAAAGCAATTAGCATACTTCTGGGTGTGATAAATGTGATAATTTCTGAAGAGTAATATAATGCCGAACTTCACAAGCAGTGGAATAAGCAGCCTTACAATGGCAGGAAGAAAGGGGGAAAGGTTATTATGATTTCTTTTTAACAGATATGGAGAGAATTGTTCATGAAAGTTGGCCAGGTCACATGATTGACAGCCTAACTTAATGAACTTTTCAGCTGAAACTCTCCTGTGAGACTGGGAAACTTTCCCTCATCTTATTTTGGCACATAATCTACCAACATCAGCAGCTGAATATAGGAGTTTCCAGATCTGAGCTGGAAACTTTTGGCTCGCTGTTCAGCAAAGACAACATTTTAGGACATGATCCAAAACTCACTGAAGTGAGCAGGAATATGTCTTAGTTTGCCTGATTTTAAAGGACTCTTACCTAACTCTGCTCTACTGTAATAAAGCAATAAGCAGCAAAAGCTACATACAAAAGCAAAAAAGCTACCTACAAAGCAAAAGCTACAGTGGCTAAACTTTCTTTAGCTCATTTCTGTCATCTATTTATGCTTCCCCTGCAAATGTTAATGCAATGCTTGTCATCTTTTCCCTTGACATATCTGAAATGCTCTTTTCAAGAATCTCTCCATTATTCCTAGCTCTTCTCTCAATCAGCACAAATGGAACAGTTCATTAGGCCGTTCATAAAACAGACCCTGAGAAGAGAATATGCTTCATTTATGAAAATATAAGCCTCTAACATCTTAGATTCCCAGGCCCAAAGCTCCTAAACCCAGCTGAACAGCACCCTAATCATAATACTTACTTAGTAGAAAAGTTTACTAATAAGCTTTAAAAGTTACTGAAAAAGGTAATATAAACACCCAAAATTTGCTAATAAATAACTGCTTAATAACAATGTCTCTTGGAGAGACATTTACTTGCATTTGAAACAGCTGTGAGAAACAAGATGTCAATATTCAAGCAATAATCAACTTGTTGCCTATACTGTAAAATTACTGGTCAAAACCATCAGAGATTTACAAATTATGGGAGACAAACATTGGATTCCTCACTTTCTGCTAATTACAAGTGCTTGGCCACTAAGCAGCTGCAATAACTAATATACTGCCAGCCAATGTGCAGAATTAAAATGGCATACTAAATGTAGCAATGCAAAAGAAGTGCTGGAAAGGATATTGTAAGAACCTGTGTGAGACACTTCACGGTATTTGAGACTTTACCTAAAGTAAGGTAATCATCTGCACAGCCAGGAAAGAGCTTCTGATTGTGCAAGCCAAGAATAAAAAAGCTGCTGTGAAGAAAGATACCCAGCAGCGTTCCAGCTAAGCTCATAAAAGAAGCTCAAGATTGCACAGCACCATGAGATCTGACTCTCTGACTAAGAACGGGCAGTGAGTGCAGAGAGTGAAAATGAACATGCCTCACTCTAACTTTGAGGGTGAAATGGGTTGGAACATTGTGTTTTATGTACCTGCTGAGTTGATGCAAAAAAAAAAAAATCCGTTAGTAGTGCATCGACACCTCACATGTGCAGGTCATTCCTTTCACTGCCACTGGCAGGGGTTAGATAATTTCAAAAGAGGTGCAGAAATGGATTTACAACCAAAATAATAACTATCACTGTGTTTTGAGGACCTTACTTGCCCCTCTTCCTTTGAAAACACACTCCAGCGAAGCCTGTGGTTTTTAATGACAATAAGCTATCTAAATATGCTCCTCTTGGAAGGCAAGAGAGAGAAAAAGATTTTTCATATATGCACTCTAAAATCTAGTTATCTAAATTGGTACCCAGAGAAGGCAGATTCTAAGTTACCTCATACATAGTACTATCATTTCAGCATATGACAAATGTTATTGAACACCATGCGTCTTTTAGCAACTGTAATTCTTTGGCCTACTTGCACCTCCAGGGTCAAAATGCTAATAAAAATGAGAGGCAAAACTTGAGGCCTTTCTCTGCTAAAGAATTAAAGCAGAAATTTCCAATAAAATTTACAGTATTGGTAAACTTGGGATATGTTTCCCTTGCACCACTTTTTAACAACTTGTTAATAGTTTAAATGATGGATCAAAACCGAAAGAACAGGTGGGAAGTGATAACCCTGGCCCTCATAGCCTGACGCTATGCTGGCGTCACCTATTTTAGTGAATTCCCTCTGTGAAGAATTGATCTAATGAAGTGGATGCTTCAATTTAGACCAGGATGCCCAGACAAAGCATCAGAGGAAGTTTAACAGCAAAATAACTAACTGGATCACCACTGACTTGGGCAGCATTATACTTTGTAAACCCTGCCCCAAGGTGACTTACATGCCTGGTGGTAACAAGTAACCGAACATCAGAGTGCATGCTATTGTTTTTGTACCAACTTAGAGGAAAGAAAGCAACTAGTAGAGAGTAGAAATATTCACATCCTTTGCAGGGGGGGGCCTTCCTCCAAGTTGTGGTTCTATATTCTGCATAGGCTGCAGCACTGACATCTGAGGTAGTTTTGATTTGGTTTGGTTTTGTTTTTTGTTAAAACTTCTTCAGTTTTCTCTTCCCAACCTCCAAGGAATATAACCTCCAGCCCTGCTAATTACTGGCACTGCGGCATCACTGTGCTGTGCTGGACGGGCCATCCAGGACTAACCCGAGGGGCCCATCAGGTAACTGCAGCACCCTTAAGGCTGAACTCCTTTTAACAACACTCTCTCTTCAGGCAGTGGAACTATTTTTCTGCCTACTTACAGTTTAATATGATGTCAAAATTTTCATCTACATGAAAACATGTTTAACAGCCACATATCAATCAGTAGCAAATAAGTATGATATATTTACTAGTTATGATTTCTATTACAGCAAAGAAAATCCAAGAGGTCATTCAACAGTGCAGGAGTGATGGCTAAACAGAACTCCAGCTCTGTTTCTTCAGAAAATGAGGCTGTAAAATGGAAAATTGATTAGAAATGTAAGATATATAGCTCTGGTTATGCTTCTATTGAAAGTAATATAAAAATGCTGCAGTGTATCTGTTTATAACTGTTTTTGTACCACAGGGGGTCCCCCTAATGGTTTATATTTGTGGTGTTGGACACCCAATTGAATTTTTTTTTTTTTTTTTTACTCTATGAAAGGAAGATGCTTGCCCTAACAATCAGCAAATACTTAAAATCCTTTTCTCAAGGCCCAGTGGAGCACCAGAGTGGTCACTCACCCATATAGCTGCAGTCGCAACACAGATGCACCTTGCAGTCCCTTAGAAAGGGGCTCCAAGCACTCAGCATTCCCAGACGCTCACCCCTCTAGCATTTATTCCTTGCAAGCATAGAGTGCCAGTTCATCTCTTCAAGAGGAAAGAAGATTTATTTAAGGAAAGGATCATGCAAGAATTCAGCAAAATGATGGGTACAAAGCCTAACTGATTTGCCCTGTAAGTAGAACCAGAAATCACTTTCAAAAAGTCATGGTTAACAGTCAATTAATATTCTCCTCCAATCTCTGTCAGAGGTTTTCATATCGTCACTTATAACAGGATCTCTTACTTTGGGTGCCACCAAGCAAGTTTCCCTTCCAGGGGCTGCAAGTTCTTGACCACTCAGGCACCGCTGAAAGCACCACTTCGGTGACTTGTGGTGTTCTTTGTGGAAAAGTGTGACTGCGTGGAGCTAACAAGTGAGTAAATTTCGTGAGCACAGGGAAGCAATGAGAATGAGAAGTGCATGCCAAGCACCTCTGAGAGAATAATAAAAATGTAAACCAAATATTTTGTGAAAATGATAATCAGCAAACTTGTTCCTGTTCAACAGCTGCATAAGGTGGGATGATGATACAAATAATAAATAAATGTACATGAGCACAGAAAACCGAGAGTGGCTATACTTCTAAGTCCCTATCTACCCATCTTACACAAGTTTTTGACTTACCAAGATGTTACTTTATTCTGTATATCATTTCTATATGAATGATGGGAAACCATATAGGATACCTGTCTCTGATTCATATGTAGGATGTGCATGTGTGTGCACTCACATACTTCTTACAAAAAATAAGTGACAGATTTCATCCTGGATTTGGCTTTCCAAATCTCTTTCCCATTTATTATTTATGAGTAGGGTGAGTCAGACTAGATTCAGGACATAATATTAGTGGGTAGATTGGAGGCATTTTTGGAGTTACTTATCTCTGCTTATCTTTTATTTGATGTGCTTTTTGATATCTTTAATTGAGAAACATCCAAAAAAACTGTTATCAGCTTCCCAAAGCTGAGTCTCATTGGCCAAGTATTTCAGAATGGTTATTATTTAGAAATATTTCTACGCTGCTAGAGGAAAACACCAACAATTAGAAGGAGTAGCTTAAAATCCAAGGGCACTGGAGGTTTCAAACTTTTAATACTCCTTTCTTCTGCTAGTCTGTAGTATCAGACCGAAATCACCAGAGCTATATCTATTTGCCAGATGAAGATCTGGCTTCATGATTACACGTACTACCAGACCTCCTCTGTGCAATGCTGAACCTATAGAGATAGGTCTTTCTACAGGGTGATATATTAGAGAAATTCAGAGTTGCATCTGGTATTTTTGAACACAATGATCCTCCTTTCACATTTTGCAGGAAAAAATAATGTTTTTAAACACTGCTCCTTGAAATAGTTTTGATCCTTTGGGGTATGAGGCCACAGGTTTTCCTTTTAGCTTTGAAACAGTAAAAGTGCACATTCTGTCAAGTAGGAATTCTTTAAAACCATGGTCCTTTAAATTTATTACTGGTTGCTAATAGCTCCCTATGTTTCACTTACATTTCAAGGTGGAACCAAATATACAATATGGCACAGGCCATATTTTTTTGCTTTTTTATCTCCCAAATTTATAGTGTGAGGTCCTGCACTAAAATAATTCATGTTGGATAATAGAACCTTAAAGTGTGCAGCAGAATTAAGTCTCAAGAATGGACACATGAGTAATTTCATAATAAAATGATAAGGCTGCCTCCACAGTAGTGATTTCTTAGAAGATGCTCTGTGGGCTCACTTATTTATAACAGACAGTAAATTTCACCTTTTCACGTGCTTTCTTCCCTCAATTTTTCATTATAGTCATTTTATGTCTTAAATATTAACTTCTATTGCTGCTTTATTCAATATATTTTCTGACCCTGTGGATTAAATATTGTTAAGCATATAGTATACTAAAGAGTTGTGTGGACCCTTGAATATAATCACCTTGTAAATACTGTAGAGGACTTTACATCATCGTCATCACCATTGTTATTATTATAGAAAGAGCCGGGCATCCAGTATTTCAAAAGCCTGCTGTTTTTCAGCAACTTTAGCTTCAGCGTTCATTTACCCTACACTCAATAATATGATCACACACCTTCCTTAAAGTGCACTGAGGTGCAGCTCGTCAGAAAGTGAAAAGACACATTCTTTTAACAGCAATAATGCTGTGAATCATGCAGCAAAAGGCTGTTTTGTCATCATTTTTGTTGATAAACACTGTAAACAAGCAGGATATTTAGTGAGACTCCACAGAATCTCAAGGATACCCAAGGGGAAAATAGTACCATAAAACCATGATGAAATGTAATTTACCAGAGAATTTCTGTGGTACTGGCATACTACTACACTAAAATCTTAGAAGAAAGAAAAGTCTGCCACTAATCTCTTAACAGTATGATTTTTGAAGACATCATTCTTTCATGCTACTTTTGGTCACTCTGTCATTTTTAAATTGATTTGATCCATTTGCTTTAATACATTTATATAAAGATCACTACGACTAAGTCACCCATACCACAACTATTGAAGGAGTAATGAAATTCAACTTTCACAGTGCTAAAGAAGGAGAAACAGGTCATACAAATACAATACATCATATATTTCACAATCAATTTTGCAAAAATAAGTTCTTTTTTTATTATTAAATAATATTTTATTAATAATAACTAGCTACTGCCAGTAGTCATAGAGCCAAGAGTATCTTCCTAAGGTGTCAGCTGGGAGGGTTTATGATTCACAAAGCCTAAAAGAATTTGGACAAAGTTTTTAAAAATGACTTGTCTGCATGAATGTCTCAGTTTAATAACACAGAGAACGAGAAAATCACATGAACTGAAATACTATAAAATCTTATCCTGCACATTTATTTTAAGGTGTCTTTTAAAAATATCAGTGAAAAGAGCTTATTTAAGAGCACATCTTTATTCTCAGCACTAGTACAGCACCAGTAGTAATAATATAAGTTTCCATATTATGCCTCATAAGAAATCTGTCATTCATTTTATTACATATCTTTTGAGCTTTTAGCCTCTATCTGGTAGTAGCACTAACTTATGATGGTACTTTAAAAATGAGAAACTCATTCCCAACAAAATATGTTGAAATCATTTGCAGATAGACCATTAACTGTCAAAAAAAAAAAAAAAAAAAAAAAAAGATAATTCTTACAAATTGCTACAAATCATGATTTCCAATTATTATGCAAAGGTTCTAAGACACATTGACCATTGCAGGTCTCAAAAAGACATAGATTTTCTATATCAATGCCTCTGATTATTCAGACATGATAGATAAGAGACACCAAGTCTTTAGTTGCTTAATGCCAAGGCTTTGGGTCTAGAACGAGAGGCAGCCACCCGGCCCAAGAGGCTGCAAAGTAACCCTGTTCTTAGTTGCCTTCACCAGTGAGAACACCCTGGGCATGAGCCACCTTCATCTCCCACTCTTGAAGGGCAAAATTCAAGTAAATTCTTGAATGGTCTGTGCCTGATATCACTCCTAAAATATGAGTAAGTTTTACAAGATTATTCAGGATATAAAGATATTACTCAATTCCAATGCACTCTCTTCAAAGCTGAGAGAGAGGAATCTTTCATTTGGAGAATTTCTTCTCTTATAAGCTATACATAAGCAGAAAAGCAGGTAGAGACTTAGAATTAAAAGCTAAAATATTACATACTTCTCAAAAAAACCTATGGATTTTTCTTTGAAATATAATCTTACTAAACAGTATACAAAAACAGGTATTTGAAAACAGGAGGGAAACTGACATTTAGGAAAAGATGGGACAAATGTTAGATCTCTTGAATTAGAAAGGCAGTGAGTGTCCATGAAATATAAGTAGTGCATTTGTCACGGTCTTCTCCACTTTTTAAGGCATATTTTAAAACAAATACTTTGTATAATATGGAACATATATGGTATTGATAGATCATGAGCAAAATAAACTTGAAGATGTGAACAAAGTCGACTGATATATTTCTGTCTCCTTCAGGAAGCAGATTCATATATTTAAATTTAGAAGAGTCAGCATGAAAACTTGCTCTTCCATCTTCCCATAGCATCAACGACAGAAATTCCTCTCAGAGTTTGGTGGGATCCCATGAATCGATCCAAGGAATAAAGTGCTGTTCAACAGCAATAAAGATGACAGTCTTCAATTAGTGTGAACAAGGTTTCTGTCTGATCCCATAACACAGATTTACCATTAAGAAAGGTAAACTAATCATCCTTTATTCACCACAGCTCTATATAGATACTTTTAATTAGCACATTTCCCCTTGGCTTTTCTCCTCCTTTAAACTTCTCTCCATGTTCTTGACGGAACAATTGGTCTTTATTAATGTGTGACAGCTTAGAGCTGCGGCGAGCTGTTTGCCAGATGTTTGAACTCTAGTGAACTGCTGTTCACTTGTCAGGCTGGCAATGAGGAGCGAATAAATACCACACTCTTCAGTCTCCCTCCTGAGCTGCCAGTGAATTTCAAACAGCTTCAAGTGCCAGAGCCAAAGGATCTGCTGAGAAAGAATAAGGCATGTTCCTAATGAGATCAGTGAGCCATGACTTTTCTAGAAAGGAAACTTGGTATTTTTATTATCTATTGCACGTGTGTGACAGAGTCAAGGGCTGCAGGATCTGAGGAATCCACACTAGAGTGAGGAAGAGGCTTCAGAAGGACACAACTTTCACATTCTCCTGTTCTTTACGGACTGGTAAGACTGACTCTGACTCTGAAGACATTCCTGTCCATGAGCAGAAGAAAGGAGATCTTTTGTGAAATATGTGCATTTTAAGCACTTGTACATGCAGAAGGAAAAAAACACGAGTTTCATTTTCCCTTTTTTGTTGTAACTTCTGCCTCAAAGTCGCATTTTCTAATAAAACACACAGGACAAATCAACCACAGATCTAGCCCTTCAGATTTCCAAAACACACTCCCAGTGACATATACCTATACAAATAGGAAGGGACAGATGCCACACAGTATCCAACCTGTTCAACTAAGAAAGCCACGGATATGATCACCTTATTGAAGAGCTACACTCACAGGAGTAGGATCATGTGCTGCCAGTGTGAGTTCATTGTCTTGCCCAAAGATACTGTCACTGACTTCTGAAGACTTATTACCACCTAGTTAAAAGAGCATTTGTTTGGTTCCATTTTCACGTTTAAATTTATCTCATGAGAATAGTGTGTGTGTAGAAGGACTGAATTCTTTATATAAGGAAAAGAATAGTATGGTGTGGGTAGTCCCAGGCCCACTTTTTATTGCAGACCCAATGAAGCACTGTTTGATGTGTGACCTTGAAGATCCTCCAAATTGTTAGAGACTGAAATCACTGCAGTTCAGTGGTGCTATTTTGCAATAAATCCCCTGCATTACACTGTCTACACTGCACTGAAGGACACTTGAGCAGGATTATATGGTGGTTGTCCCACAGGATGCTCTAGGAAACAAAATGCAACTCTTCAGAGGCTATAATAGTAAACACAAATTTTCGTAAGTATTCAGTAGTGATAGAAACTCAAAGCCTGTGAAATGGACTAATTAGCTTTGCTGGATTTTTTTTTTTTCCTTTTTATTGTGGTTTCACTGCAGGAACCAGATAAGAGAAGGATGTCTATGAAGTAACAAGTTCCTTTTATGAACAGATATCAAAAGAAAAATACGGAAAATGGATTTTTTTTTTTTTTTGAACATATTCTCTCTCCCTGTATTTATTCCTGAAAGAAAGCCCCAAAATTTTGAAAAACTTTCAAGGTATATTCCCTAATTTTCCAGGAATTCTTTGTGGAGGAAGTACAGCATTTCAGACTCAGTGATCCTATATGGAGTAAATATCTAAGAAAAAAAGTGAATTATAGGAAATTGTAGGAAATATAGTGATATTAAGTAAAACTGCAAACCTGAAACCAGATAACTCTTTTTTGATTTGACAGTTCAAATGGGAGAAAGAAGATAATTTGATCTGGATTATCTAAGCATTACTCTATCTGCCAGTCTTAATATTCCTGCTAGGAGGAACCCTTGGAAATACTTTTGTTCAGATTTGAAGGAACAGAAAAGGATTACTGATATACTCCTTGCAATTCTCTAATGTCTAGAAGTCCAATATGTAGAAAAGGCAGAATAAGCATGAAAAGATAGACCTAACCCTTTAGCTCCTCTACCTCACTCAGACAATCATAGTGGCCAATGAAGCCTACATCACAGAACAAAGTACTGTTTTCTTGGGACAGCGGATTTTTCAGGTGGTACTACTGACAGTACCATCAGGCCAATGCTTTTTGCACCCTCATTCTTTAGAATTTAAGAGCAGAGTATTCTAGAGCTGATGTTTTTTTCCACAGTTTTTTAAGGACTTTCTAAACTGCACAAAATTTACATCAGATATTACTGATTGTTTTTTTCATCAAATGGACTGCTGCTATGAGCTCATTTAATGCCACATATACTTGTGTGTATTTGTGTGTACTTTCTGTGTAATAGTTTCTATGGTGTTCTGATTTATTCACTTCAGTTCTTTCAGGATACTATTTTTTTAAATAGCCTCTTTTAACTTTCTTAATTGAAAAGGACTTATTGGTCTTTTAAAATCCTATTTTTCACATTTTTAATTAGCTGAAGCCTGGTTAGTAACCATGTGCATCCATGACAAGATATATTTGGGCAAATAAATCAGCAGACAGTATTTTCCTGTGAATTTGATTGTATTTTTGTTGTATGTCCTTTGCTGCTTACATTCAGTTATAATACACAAAACCTTGTTATCTGTGCTCTAATTGAAGGTATCCCTACAGATGTCCATAGCAAATCAGATGAAACTGTGTGTGGTAAATGAAGTAATTATGGTCTGCTTAGCTCTGTCTAGGTTCTTGATAGAGTTTAAAGGAGTTCAAAGACAATAATATCTTATCTAGGGTTTCATTTGATAGGGAAGGAATAATAGTTCCGTAGCAGCTGTTCTGCAGCAATAGTTCAGCCAAAACTCTGTCTGTTTTCTACTATTGCAGATAGAGTTTGCACATATAATTGTTTTTTTCCCCTTATATGCTAAGATAAGTGGGAACTACTATTTTCTCTATACATTGTGAATTCTGAGTGACTAAAGTCAGTATTGTGTGCAGAAGGATAATGAAAATAATTCAACTTTGTTGACACTTTCTGAAAAAAAAAAAAAAAATGTAGCACGTGTTTCCAAATGCCCGTACAGATACTATTTCTTTTCCTTTGTGCCTTGCATTATTTGAAAAATCTCCCTGAAACATGCCTTTGCATGGCTTTAAACTCTGATAATAAAATCATGTCATCCTGAAAAGAAGGCCCTGCAAAATGTTTTGTGCATTATCAGGTGACATGTTGCCAACCTCCCTCCTTTGGCAGTACAAAATTAAATAAACAAACATGTAAATATTCTATTCCTGCTATGGTATGCCTATAAAACATACGTATTTATCTATTACACTTAATTTGTTATCCTCCACATTTTAATTTCTACTCTCTACTCATCTCTATTACATCTTTCTTTCAGCCTCCATAAAATCTATTTTCCACCATCTCTGAAGTGACCTACAATGCCAAGAAGGAGGAAGGAGAGAAAGACTTTTATCTGTCAGCAATTGCAATCTGATTCTGATGCTTATTCTTTACTATGTTGCTAGAACCACAGATGATGGTAAGCCTCTTGGCCTCTGCAAGTGTGATAAGCAATCTAATTTTCGGTGGTGCAGCTACAGGGGTAAGGGATTATGCAGGGAACTTGTCAAGTCAATATATTTTTAACTGTGTCACCAGAAAAGGATAAGCGAAACATAGCTGACATAAGCAGGACGAACACAAATAATGCCATCTTATTATTCTTTGCCTGCAAAACGATTTTTTTCATATATGGAGCAGCCATTAATCCAACCACTTTAGGTACTACCTGTTTTAACTCCCTGTGAGAACCTTAGTGCTTGCTTTTCTGGTTTAGCCAGAACAGTGGTACTTTTTTTCTTAGTAAACAACATGGAAATCATCAAGTAAGTATAGACTGCTAAGCCAAATCAGATGCCTTCTGCATATGAAATTGTTCAAGTAAGCAAAGTTTCAGTGTAAATCAAAAACTAGTTAAAATTAGAACAAATTTTAACAATTTTTTAACACTTGAATATCAAAGTTTTCATAATAGAATGAAGTATATACAATACACAAACATACACAAGCACATTGAGTAATACATCTTCTACACATTGATTTTAGCCAAGAACTAGCAAAACCTGTGAGAACTTCAGAAGGCCTCTGATCAAGCAAGGTAAAAGGTTACAAGAACTTAATCAAGCATACTGCCACATCAAAAGTCAATGCTGATAAACACAAAAAGAAACATTTTAGAACTGCTTGTCTGAATGACTCTTACACTTTAACTTCTACATTAGCTATAATTATTTATAAAAAGAAACGGGAATACGAGAAAAGAGATTAGTGAAGGTCTTAGCTAAATTTGTGTCAACTGCTTAAGAAGGTTTTGAAAATAAAGAATACAAATACAAGTAGTAGGGCTGAAAATAAAGCTGCAGTGGCTTCATAATATAAACAGACGCTGTTACTTCACCTTTGTATAGCCATGTTCAATCTGATTGCTCCATCTGGAGCTAAAAAAAAATAGAAACAGATGCATCCCAAGAATAAATAATGTAATTTAGGTCACTGAGAAGCTCTTGAATGAGGAGAGGGTGGGACTTAGAGCAGAATTTACACAGGGGAGGATGTAGAGAAGAGCTGCATGTTCTCAGGACTTGAAGGATCGAGCCAGCTATTCCCAGTCATTTGAGGCAGCTTGTCAGTTCTATTTCCATAGTTTTTTAGACAGTACTTTGTCCTTTTTCCAACCCTGGTCATTGTTTCACCTATGCTTCAGATCACTCACCTGGAATTTTTGATCATAAGCCCTTCTAGGCACTATCGCCTGTATACTTGCTTCAGTACAAACACAGAGTAATAAATATAAGCAAACCAACGCTTTGCCTCAGCTACCTCTCGTGCTCTGCATACTCATTTTCATTTTAGCCTGGACTTCCTGCCAATCTTTATGGTTGTACTGTGGTGCCAAGGGAAGAGCAAGTCTGGCAGAGTGAGAAGCTGTAGGAGCCAGTTTACCAGCAGGGCAGAGAATTTGCTGTGGTTCTAATTGAAAAAAACATCCTCATTTGGGCTTTTGCCTTCCCCATCACTCTCTCTCCTTCCTCTGTGAGCTTCCTGTTAAGTTCTATTGTATATCTCCAATGCAGTCATTATATTCCCTAGAGATTTGATTTACATAATTGAAGCGGTCCAGCTTATTTTAGGAAAATTACAACTTTGTGGGAAAAAAAAACAACTTATATAGTAATTATGGCAAAGATGTTCTGCTTTGTGTCAGTCACAATGAAATTAGTGGGTTTAAAAATTAAGGACAAGGGCCTCTAAGCTCAGTGTCATTTTTAAAATAAGAGTGAACACTGTTAAGAAATAGCTTTGCATGTAAATCAGAGTAGATGGGAACATTTCTTGTTAAGATATATGATGATCAAAACTGTTCAAAGATATATTCAAGGAAGGAAATTGATTTTTCTTTGCAGTAAAATTTACCTGTTGTGCTGCATGGTAAGTCACTATTGTATATACCCATTAACAACACATAAAAACAAAAGCTACAACAGCAACAGTAAAATAAATCATAGAAAAGCAAAGGCATCTGGAAATGGGGAATGAGAGGCTAAATTGCATATTAGAGATCATGCATATTATAAAGAGTAATAATATATGTTGGGAAGCAAAGAGCTATGGGGTAGCAGGAATCAGTGCGAGCAGCCTAAATACAGACCTGAAGAGCACCTGCACTTCGTTACCAGGTCCACCTCTTCGTGTCAAGCCGTGCTCTATTAGATATTTCTAATTAGATATTTCATTAGATATTAGATTTTTCTTAGACTTTGTATTAATTATTTCCTTCGAAGGAACCCCATTGCGCCAAGCACTTTACAAACACAGAAAAAGACATTGAGCCTTGTTGGGATGAGATGGTAATCTAAATGTAGAAAACCAACAAAATAGCAAGGAAAAACACAGGGGAAACAGAAATCATTGGGTTCACAGAGTGCATCAGTTGTAAAACTGAATAAAAACATTGTAAAACTGTGAAAAAAATAGAATTCATATTTTTCTGACTTTCAACTCACTGGGCCAGACTTTCTCTCTCAATCCGTGACATTCACTGTAATAAATTCTAGGGAAATTACATTCTCCCTAAATATTATTCATAGTCAGAGCACACTGTGGTGGTTCTTATGCTGCACAGTGTAATTGTACAGATATTGTATTGTGTCCTCCAAAAGCATTCCCCAACTTAAGCTAGGAGGTGCTTATTATAGCAGATAGCACAAGCTGGTAACTGTTTACAACACATTATATGCAGGCAAATTGTGGTGGTTCCATCCAAGAGAGAGCAGTGCCACATGCACATATATGCACACACAAGACAGTTCCTATACATCATTATCAATATCCAAGTCATTATTTTCTGATAGAAAGGAAATGATTTATTATATACATTAGTAACACTATTTACAAAAAAAGTACAATGAAAAGTACCACAATAAGTGCAATTTTGAAGTACATTGGGATGTTCTCCCTTCATAGTCACCCAGACCCTATGTCTCTTTTTTTTTTCTACAGAGACAATATATCTATTAGAAGATAACATTATTTTTCACTTTTTTGCTAAAATAACATATCTTTTTCCTTTCATTTTTATCAGGAGTTTGTGGTTCACATGTAAATGAACTCTCAGTCTCATTTTCAAGTACGTTTCCAGCTTTCTGTCCTGTGATCGACCAGAGAATGAGTGTTGGCCATCTAAAAGCTTATTTTCATTTAGTAAAAGAGGAATTATTATCTTTTCCAAGAATCTAGATATGAAAGACAACCCAAAATAGAATCCTTTCTAAGATAAATGACACAGGAAATATAATTTCCTTTCTATAAGAACAAACTTAGTTAAGCTAGTTAAAATTTGCCTTCCACTGCACCTGCAGGATTTTCTCCCACCTTCCTTAGCAAGCAGCAATTCAAGCCATCCCATGTGCCATTTTAGTAAAAATAGTTGGCATAATGTGCTCATCATCAGAGACCGTGTTACATTCTGCTCAGCTTCAGGATTAATTCCCCACCTGGGGAACTTCCCCGAAGAACATCCTTCCGGATTCCAGAGGTGCTTGTATGTCTCAGCTACTCAGCTGAGTTAAATGGGCTTTGCTAATCAGCTCTGAATCTCCCTACAAGTGTCTTCAAGCAGACCAGGGAGGTTGGAAGCCCAGGTCGTATCAGACTGGAACTGACCATTTTGTGTCATGTTCATACCCCGTCCCGCATAAAAGCAGAGTTACCAGCACTGAGCAGCACTAGATATGTCACTAGCACAAAGCTCAGTAGATTTTTTAGTTACCTTTTCCAGTGAGATAGCTACCTCTGTTCACCTCTGAAAATATGTTATTTAATAGTTTCACTATAAAAGCTGATAGAAAAAATAATTATATAACTAGTCTTCATTTGAATACACTGCAAAACCCCAAGCTAAAATGAAACTTAATTTCATGCACATTCATTCTTAGAAGTTTGTATTTACTTCCGTTACAGCTCCTCATTACAGCTTCAGTATAAAATGAATAAATCTCTTATTGTATTTTTTCTCCTTTTCAAATGCAGAGGAGGTTTTCTGACAGGTGCAGGAAAGACTTTGTGTTGAATAGGAGCCTCTTCTTCAAGTGGTTATTGGAGGCAAATTCAAGTTCAATCTAGACAATACAAAAGACTTATAGCAGCCATCCCTGCATCTAGCTTTATGCGACACACCCAGCCCCACACAGGTTTTTTTTTTTTTTTTTTTTTTAACCTCTTCATTGGTAGCCTATTCTGAAACCTACTAGGTGCTGTCTGTGGAGTGAGGTCATATTTAAAATGTGTCAGAATCTAACCTGGACAAAACAGATCAGTGCTTTCCACTTTATTTCAATTTATCATCCATCTTATTTCCCATTTAATTTCATCAAATTATTTTTCTGTCCACCCTTTAGTGATATCATTACCTAATTAGCTTATTGGCTAGAGAAAAAAATGCTATGTTTTAATTAATTATGAAAAGACCACATATCTGTGTAAAATGAAGGGCAAAATGTGTTCCACCTACAGTGGCTAATCAGATATTTATTGTCCTTATAGGTAGTACTGCATAATGTACAAGCTGCAAAATGCACTCCATTTCAGCACATTAATGCAATCTCAAACTTACTGCAAATTGAATGGAATGAATTTGCTCCAGATAAAACCAAGGCTATTCTGTTCATGTTTTTCTACACTTACAATATGCTGCAAGTTTTGAAATACATCTGAAAAAGAAATACAGCTAACTTGAGGGATGACGCTCCAAGTGCATAAGACGCAGAAAAAAGGGGAAAGCAGTGATGCAAAGCCCCATAGAAACTAAAGTGTGACCTCAGAAATGGATTTAACTTTGTGTCATGGCTGCATAGGTTGTACACATGACCTGAGACTATTCCAACCAACAGACAGCTGAGCCTGTAGAAGAAAGAGTTTCCTATACAGAGTTTGAAAAAGCAAACCCAAATAATGCATTAAAAAATATTTTTAAAACTTGAGAATAAAACGGCATAAAGTACTGCTAAAAAATTCAGTGTGATAGATCAGAAATAAGAGGGGCCAGAATAAAATCCATGTTAAAGAATGTAGACTACAAAATCTTTTCCAGCAATACAAATAGAACATATTCAATTATAAATCCCCATTTAAAATACGACCATTAGCAATTAGAGCAAAAGTAGCCGTCAGCACTCCTTATTTAATGTATCAGACTAGCCATGAGGCTAAATAGCAGATAACTGGACATTCACCTGTGTCACAACCTTGCCTAGTTTGTCCATAAGCCTTGCTGAGTACTGACTTTGTAATCAGATTCAGATTTAATCTTGGAAATGCTTTTTTTTTTTTCACATTTCCATATGCAGTCCACTGAATGTATTTGAGATAACAAATACATTCATCCCTGAACTCTTGTTCCCCTCCCCTACAGCAGGGAGATGTTTGTTTTACGACCAGGTATTCTTTTTCCTGATAATTCAATTAGCAAAATGCAAAGGCAGCATTTACTATATATCAGCCTCCATCATTAAAAGTCAGTGACAGATTATCCAACTCTGTTTGGTAAAAATTCATTTCGTGCAAGTGTTGCATACAGTGTACAGACATCTACAATGGTCTTAATGTATTTGATGTAAGTGAGCACAACCTGGTAACATATGGTTTAAGGCCTTTTTACATACCGTACTTCTTGCTGATGCATTTTGAAAATAGCTCAAGGGAGACAATCTGGTTTAGCTAGGAAGTAAGTGCTATGGTTTGATAAAAATCCTCATGTTTACCCCGTGAGCACTAAACAGTTTGATTTCCTGTCTATCTAGTGTTGATTAGTGCTGCAAACTGAATAAAATGATAACTCTACATTGCATAAAAAACTCCCAACCTAAAAGGGTTATTTATCTAAATTCACTCTTTGGCCGTGCTGATGTATTTCCCCTTTTCCCCCATACTTGTTCATTTTTTACTGATGTGACTTTATCAGCAGCAGCTCTGGGGGCAGATGGCTGTCAAAGGTATAAGAGAGGATCCCACTGTGCAATTTGTCAATAGCTAGTAAGAAGCTATACAGAAAAGATGTAACAAATGGCTGTACATGAGATATTGCTACGTCCAGCACATACAGCAAGCTGATCATGTGTTCATTTGAGCCATATTATTTGTATTGAGATACATTTATTTCATTTATGAAACACGTGGGTGATAAATTATATTTCAAAAAATGTGAAGAGTTGTCTACACCCTTTTTTTCACTGTCTCCTCTTACCTGAACTATTGTTTAGTAGACTAACATTTTTTATAGGCCTAGTAAATGACATGCAGCAATTTAGATCTCCCACACAAAATTTTGGGGGATTCTCTTAGGGATTATGGGATTTCTCTGAGTACAAATCGATTCCTTTGTGCAGGAGAAAAAACAGAAAGGAGTGCAGGTGTGCCACATGGCACCAACCTGGTCAAGATTCTTTATCCTGTCCTGGACATCGTGCCCCGTGTCCTACCATTTTATTTACAATCTCAGATCAATCCAAAGTATTAGTTATTGCCTTTCTACTCCAGGCTTTAAACTTTGTTTCTCAACACCTCCCTTTGAAACATCGCGGCCTTTAAAAGAAAGGCGACCATGCAGCTTTTGCGCAGTTTCTTTACAACACAGAGAAGCCTTGAAACTGTAGATGGCAGAAGAAGAAGAATGCTTTAATCTGAGCAGTATCTTCCACCAAGGTCTGAAAAATTATAAATCAAGAACATGGGCATAAGCCATTAGCACCTTTCAGTATAACAAATCATTGCTATTTAACTTTCATACTATCCATACCAGCAAAAATGCCCTTCTAAAAAAAAAAAAAGGGGGGGGGAGGGTTTAAGCCACAACCAAGATTGTGTTTTATATTATAGCAAAGTTTATTGGTTTATTGAAAGCATGATGTGTTTCCCAGTTTTTAGCTTTCAGGGAATTGCAGTGAAGGAGTGTATGTCTCCTGTAAAAAAAAAACAGTGAACAGTGTTACAGATCTCAGAAACAGTTTACACATGGCAGTAGCCAAACATAAAACTGAGCATAAAGTCATAGGGGCCAATACAGAGATAATTTGGCATGCAGATTATTTGCAAGGTTACTGCAGTTTTCCATGTGTTTGATACAAGTCTATATTTCCCTGAAGATGTGTGCGTGAGATTGGGGTAAAAATTACAGCACTTCAAGAATTTTAATGTGCTTTTTATTGCATTATCATTTATAATAGAATTCAATGCTATGTGATTGGAATTTTTTTTATAATGTAGGAATTTCCCCCCAGCTGCAAATCTGCGTGGCACCCATATCCTCTTACAACTCTAATCTTAGTATTCATAAAGACAGCCTAATTCTTAATATGTGATTTTGGGGATTAAGTTAAATTGCTTTTAATTAGTTTGATGAGAGGTGATCCAAAATACTGTGTGTTTTACACATATGCTTCATAATGGAAGAAAAAAGTTTTCTTGTGATCCCTGAATGCTGTGCAATCCTTTGTGGGAATACATACAATCATTTCAGCAGGTAGCAGACTCAGTAAGAGCAACCTTGGAGAAAGGTCTTAACTTCATTTAAATTACTTCACAGTAAATTCAGTAAGTCTTGAATTTAGGAGCAAGTTAATCATTGTATAGTATTTTTTTCTAGCATGACATACTTCACCTACATTCACACTTTTTGGAAAGCAAGGAAATATCACAGCTACCTGACTATCTTCTCTTTAATTTCTCTAGGGCTAAAATAAAGGTATCAAGAAGACTTGAGGACCTAGTATCTGTAGAGGAGAGAGGAAAAATGAAGTTGCCTTTGATAAAAGAAAAATAAAAAAAAACTTATCATTATTAATTGCTTAGCTCTAGCACAAATACAAGCCTGTGTGTCAACAGCAGTAGGAAGCATCAGTAGGAAACAAATTACAAATAGGCAATAATCTGATGCCACTCACTGAACATAGGTTGACACATCTCACGGAGGAAATGGAGACTTTGGATCCGTTCTTCCAGAATCAAAGGCAGCCCTGCCATGATTCATAGTTTCCCCTTTGACAGTTTCACTAGAAGGTAGTTTTAAACACTGATGAGATTCTGACTTGCATCTGTACTTTAAAATCCTTTTAAACCAGTCAGGTCCCCAGGACAAGTGGGGGATTGTCTTTCCTGACGTAAAAGTGTGTTTCCAATATCAGGATCTTGATCGGAAAGCCTAATGCAGACAAGTAGTTTTATCAACAAAAAAAAGCTACAGTTCTCCATTTCTGACCAGATTTTATATAGGCTCACTACGTTGATGTAAAAAAGCACGCAAAAAGCTTTGATGTAAAGATAACTTCTTGTTTCCAGCAGAAAGCTTTAGCTTTCAGTAGCTGTTGTTACTAGAAGTTATGCTGAAAATAACTTCACATCTCTAACGAATGGTTTATTTGGCCACTGAATATATATGTGAAAAGAACTGGCACATCCTGCAGACATGGGCACATTCACATGTTTCAAAACAGTTTCTTCTGTTTTGAAAACTCACTAACTTCTCTGGCAGAAGAGTTTTCTAATAAAGAAGTGCTACATGGGATATCCACTCCTGTTGTACATCATCATTGAAAACACTGGGTACGCTGCCACACTCTATACTAAATAACATGGTTCCCCAAGAATTATCAGAACTAGGTAATGAGGAGATAACAAGTAATCAGTAATCCTGCGGGAGAAAAGGGACAAATATCAGTCCTAACAGTGTTTTAATAAATATTTTCATTAACGATATTGGAAAAATAAACGTGCTAATGAAATTCACTGCCAGCACTGTCTCGGAGATAATGTCAATACTGAGAAAAACAGCAATATTGCAAAGGAAGACCTGAAAGACCTTTGGACAGAAGTCTGAGATAAAACTGAGATAAAAGAATAGACTGCAAATTCATGCATGTGGGAACAAAAGAGAATGTCTGCTAGAAACTCATTATCTATAGATAATCAAATGGCAATGAGACACCAAAATTATTTAACTATAATGAAGTCAAAAGTTTTCAAGAAGGCTTCAGGAAAGTATTTCCAGTAGGAATACAGAACATGTATGTAGTAAAAGCACACTAGAAAATGTAGATGTAGAAAATCTTTACTGCATACAGTTCTGGATAGTGATATTCAAGAAAGAAAAGTTCAATCTGTAGCAATTCAGGGAGCAGAAGAAAGAGCATGAGAATGAGATGGAGCGCACAGCTTGTGAAAGCCTGACTTGGTTAGGTAAACAACGGCCAAGAGAGCTGTGATTGCTGGCTACAGATAATTCTGGGACATAAATGCCGAGAGCCATTTAAACTAAGGATATAAACCAACCATGGAGTTATAAATAGTCCATGACTAAATTTAGGCCTGGATCTAGGTTTCTCACTATTAGAACTGTTAAAACAGTGGAATAACCTATTGCTACTCTTATCACAGTAGCAGAAGCAAAAATGCAACCTGTATTTAGATGAGGTTGAAGAATGGTCTGAATGACTTTACAGAACATGTCTGTCTGCAGTGGAAGCTTCAGCTAAAATTGTGTTTTTATTAGCTAAAAAACAGCACAACAGGTAAAGCTTTGTCTCCACTGAAATGCAACACATCTTGAAGACTATGCCAATGAAGCAGGTTGCTGCCTTGCATAGCTTGCGAGTGAGAGCCCCCATACTACAAAAGACCATGGCCATTGAGCAGCCTGAGCAGGCACTGCCTGAGTCATCTCAGGCAAAATCAGCCAGGTCATTTCAAGTTCTTACACTGGGTTATACTGTCTGGTTTTGCCTGAAGCAATTTAGAGAATGCTCATGAAAAGCGCCTGGCTGACAGATCAAGGTGACTAGCAGCAAGGTGTGGTAATTTCTTTTACCAACATAGCTGGATCACAAACAGGATATTTTTCTGTATTTTGTTACACTGTGGTGCAAAACTGCACAACTGTTTGTTTTGGACCCAATTATATTGCTGTAAGCATACCTATGCTAATATTGCTCATTCCCCCATCATTTATTCTACGAGGATTTACAGTGATACAAGTATTTTACAGTAAAATACAATGTTACTAATTTATCTAATCTAGTTATACTGGTATAAAATTTATGTATAGATGAGGCCTAAGAGAAGAATCTGGCACTACCTACCTGCTGTTCGTTGTTGTGATGAGATGAAGGCAATGGTAATCATATTACAGTGAAGTCCTGACACAACTAGCAAGAATGTTGAAATGAAAAAGAATTCACTTTAGTGTCCCTGAAAGCTTTATGGTAGTTAGCAAGTGTTCATTTTCATAATAATATAATTGTAGGAATGGGAAATTATAGGTAATTGCTGTTGTTGTGACCTTGTTCCTCTAGTAATGAAATTAATGTAATTGCTACCATTTTGAATTCCTAACCTTTCACGCGCTGCTTCAAAGTTTTCGAAGAGAGTGGTGAGAGCATGCTATTTGATTTTTTTTAACTTTTTTTTTTTTTTTTTCATTTCAACTATCATATAAAAAGGATCTCTTAATTCATTGAAGTTCTGTTCAGGGGTTAGGAAGTTTTCTACTGAGTTTTCTATATTCTTACTTCCCTACTTCCCATATGGCCTGAAAATCTTTACATAACACAGTTTGAATAAACTGATGGCAATCTTGAAAATCAGACTTAATCTATATATACATATATATGTGTGTGGATAAATATATATGTGAGAAATCCAAATCATTTCATTTGATGACTGATATCCTCCATATCTCTATAGCAACCTGTGTCTGAGGATGAAGGAATACCTCAGAATTTACCATATCCACAGTCTCATATAATCCAGCAACATGGAGCAGTCTCATATAACCCAGTAACAGCAGCCAAGTTGCCAATCAGGCAAGTCTCTAGAGAGATGTTTAAAATAATGGTCAGCATGTACCAATACTTCCCAGACCACTCTGCCAGACTCCAAAAATTTTCATTCTTGAATCTGTTTTTAGACCACCATCTGTTTTTTATCCACCAGGTTTTGTCATAACCGAATCTATTAGTTCACTTTGGACATCTCTTCAAAATTTCATGATATTCAATTTCACCATCCACAACATACTGCAAGCAGAGAGGGTCACACCTCAACTATATCCTGCATAAAGGAGCACCTTGTTTTATTTGGTTTACTCCACAAACTGAAAGTGTTGTTCTGTGCTCCCTATTTCATGCACCAGACAAGCCTGTGAGTATTTGTTTTCAAAGCACATTCAAGATACTAAAGACTTCTATGCGATCCCTCTTTCTGTATGATGTATGAAAAAGTAGAACCAAAAACTGGGAATCTGAGATTTCTGGTTGTGTTCATGGTACCTACACACAGAACTGGAATCAACTGCTTTTTTTCTTTTTTTTTTTCTTTTTTCTTTAAATTTATTCTTTCCTTTTGGTCTTATTTTAACTTTCTGTTTGCCTTGCTTCTTTAGTTTAAGATATTTTTCTTCTTCATGACATTCTCATCTGTATCTCTGTCACAGTCGCAAAAAGAAATAGAGTCTCCAAGCTGTTGGAACACTGATTCTTACAGACAGATCTCTTGGCCTTGATTCCCCAGATTACCTGATTATATCCCCACAGGCGAAAGAAAATTGAGATCTAATTCATACTGCCTATGTATTCATTCATCTGCTGTCAACGCAGCTTCTTTCTCTTCAAAGACATTTTTTGGCATTGTGTTTTAGTAAAACACACATCTATTTTTGTGGTTCTATTTTTGATCAGCCTTCTTTATAATACAAATCTGCTCAGAGACAGTCAGAACTGATAAAACTGTGCAGAGAACTTTATCAAAGAACAACTGAAAAAAGCATGTTGAATGCACAAACTAACCTTACTAGCCTAAAAATGTGTCCTCTGAAATGTCAAGGAAGGCAACAGGAGTCCCCAAAAGGCATATAAGTCTATCTACCATTCTGCCTATTTTCTACTGCTCTGAAATCAGAAAGGACGGAGTAACTCAGGATAACCAGCTACCAAAGTTGCCGCAGCATTAAAGAATCACTGGATAAGAAAGGGCTTCCTTAACAAACAAGAAAATCTCAGTCATTCCATTCAGCCAATTTTGTTGTAACTAATATATGTCTGGGTTATTGTAAGTTAGTGGGTTAGCTTAGCAACTTTATATATATTTATATTTTGAATTGTATTTAGGAGTATATTGGTATGCATATATGATTATCTTGTGGATATATTTAAGTAAATGTACATTCTTGTTCATCTGAATGGGCATGTTCACTGTCTAAGTTTGTAACCTAAGCCAAGGTTTTTTCTCTACAATAGCTTACTCTCTGCACTGGGAATAGGAACAGATAAACCACACATATAATAATATTCCAGATAAAATAACAAGGTTTTTGTAGATTTCTATTAAGTTAACAGTTAAATATAAATTAACATATCATAATCAGGGATAATATAAGTGACTATATATCATGATCACAGGCACATTTCCCTCTTTTTTCAGTCTTGCCTTTCACCTTCTTTCTGCTAAAAGATTCTTTTTAGATCCCCCACAGTACAGTGAAATATCACATAGTCTTTGAATACTTTCATAGCTTTTTTTCTTTGCTATTAAGTTCAAACTTCCTGTTGTAATAGTTTTTTTCAACTACTCCCTCTCCTTGTGTTTCCCTGTTATTTTACTCCTTGCTTCATTCACTCCAATTCTACCAAGTGTCCTACAATTTGTATTTTATATGCTATATTTGTGTTTTTCCCTGCTCTCATTTTCACTCTTTCTTCCTTATCACCATTGAATTCTACCTTCCCCAAGTGTGTCAAGCAATCTTCCTCTGTACTTTCACAGGACACTCAGCAAGATCAGAAACAGTTCTTTCAGCTCTGAGCAGTGGCATTTTTCTAAGACCGCACAGCACATACACGGGTGGACCTAGGTCTCCCGCATGTCCTTGCTTTTTTTAAGCACATGTTGCAGAGTAAGGGTCGCGCTGTGTGTAACAATAGCTGACTTCCCAAACCCTCCACCTGCTTTCTGTTCAGTTTGAATGCCTTCAGAAGAAACTATGCTTCTGTTGCCACATCTGCAAAAATCCTCCAAATCATTCCAAATTCCTAGTTTTAAATGGGAAGAGAAATTGGTGCATGTAAATTTTAATTCATCTCAGATCTGGCACCATAAAATCATATCACTAATTGAGGGACGAGATATGAGCGGAGCCTTGGCTAACTGAACAGAGCAGAAAATCCCCAGCGTAACAGACCTTGGAGATACAGCTGTATTTCTCACACATCCAGAACAGCAACTAGTGCTCTTAAATCATGAGGGTTTATGACACCCTACTGAACAAGCAGGTAAATCTGCTGATCGGAATTGATTTGCTGCTGCCTTGTCACAGAAGAAAAATCTCAAATTATTTTGCTGCTGAAAACAGTCAAAGAAAAAACTGCACTGATTTTCATTTCATTCTAACCTAACTGCTGAAAATGAGCAAGATGAATATTTTGTTCGCAACATGCTTAATCCCTGATGCACTTTTTATTTAGACTTACAGCATGCCTCAGATAGGAATGCATTAAAGCATGATGTAAGTCTTAATAATTGTAATTACATGGAAAGAAATATACATATGGACTCCAATCCCATATACCACACTAGCAGGCGGGAGGAAGGGGGATTTATTTTTATTTTGTGTGCATATGCTGTCTCAAAATTATCATTTTATATTCATTATGAATACATCTTAATGAAAGCAAACTTCTCCACAAAACTTAAGCCTCTAGTGGGGTTTGTCTCATGTGCAGCACTTATCACACAGCATTCTTTGGTGGCAAGAAAAGAACATTTAAGGGCTTCTCTGATGGCTCTGTGAGCCCTGCAGGTGTTATTTGCCCAATGTGGTATTCTTTAGGTCAGCAAAAGAATACCAAACAATGGCTTTCAGGAAAAAGGAGAATGTGACATTAGCATAGATGTGATTTTAAATATGCATCAAGAGTTGGAAAGAAGCAAATTCAGTGATTACATGCTGGAAACATTGGTGAGTATGGGATATTGCACAGCAGCCTCTATACTAGCTAGACAGAAGTTCCTATTTTGCTTTCAGGGATCAGTGTCTAGAAGGACTTCAGGCCCTACCTGTATTGTCAAGTTTCCATATGATGTTGGACAAGCTATTTGCATGTTTTTGTTTGTTTGTTTGTTTTTGTTTACCTGCATTAGCATTTTAAAATGTTTCCATTGAGTTTTACCTTCTTTTGTAGCAATACTTAATACTGCTATTTCTCAGGCTCAAAAACACTGCTGCCTTCAAAGCTCTAACATAATTAGAGGCAGGGGACCAAACATTCAGCTCTACATACAGCTCAAACATTCATCTTAAATACATGTCTCCAATGCTAATTGCACAGCTATCTAAAAGATCCTGACCTACTAGGGTAGGTTCTGCAAAAAAAAAAAAATGTGACACAAAGCCAATCCCTAACCAGAGAGCATGCAATGTAAGTTGAAATGCATGATACAAGTTAAAAAAAGGTGATAAAAAGGAAATCTCTAGGTAGCAATGTAATCAGTATCTGTGTCAAAAGTGGTCTATTATACCAGCTGCCTAATTAGTATCAAATTTAGAACAGAAACAAATGCCAATTAGCCACCTTCACTGTGTTTGAACATATGAGCTGTTTCTACATATTCTTCTTGGCATTAAAGCTGTTCCTCAGCTTCCTGTATTCTATATTTTGCAAAATAAAATAGAATTCTATGAACATTGAAATTCATAATGGACTATTTCCATGTTGTTTAGTCATGCAGCCAGACTTCTGTATGCTTTAGCAAATGATACAAACCCAAACTTTCTGGAGGTTTTGATCTAAAATTTAACTAAAATGCTTTTGCTGGTAAAATGTTGTCCAGTCTGTTTTTCTTGCTTTGTTCATGACATTCAGCAACATGGCAAATTTAATCTTTCTGAAATTCTAAGACTGTTCACCGTGACACTGAGACAAAGTCTTGGATTCTTATATATTCAGAGACATGTCACTAATCACATTCATGGAGAGAATAAAGCCCTAAAAACGCAGAAAAGGAAAAAGAAAAAAAAAAAAAGAAAAGAAAAACTGAAAAACAGAAACAGAGAAGGAGAGATTTAATTTCAATTCATTCAGTAATTCTTCATCTATATGCTTGGCTTTCACTTACGAAATGCAAGGATGCACAGAAGCACTGCTTAAGAATTTTACATGCTGTTTATACTCATCTGAATAAAAGCGCACTTGAATGCAAATAGTATTTTTCTTTGGAGAGAAAACCTACTAATGAATTTCTATTAAAAAACCTGAATATAAACAACAATTTAAATTAAAAAAAAAAAGCAAAATAAATTTAGAAAGTCCAGAAATGAATCAACTGCCATAAAACAGAGGTTTTGCTTGCCCTTAAAGCTCACTTTCCACTTGATCATGCCATTTGGATGACACCTATATGCATTTTAATCCTTGTGTGAAAGTCTGCTGGCAGAATTAATAATTATGATCAAAAACCATGAAAGTCCATGCTAATGATAAGATAAAGAACTTATTTCTACCTCCTACAGTGAAAAGCTAATCTTCCTCAATGTCCTAATCTACTGACATACAGGGTTTGATCTGAAATAAGCTCTTAATAATGAATAATCTGGCTATGAATATGATTCTGCTGAGCATAAAATGGAAGATTAAAGAAGAAGCTCTGAAGAATTAGTTCTCTCATTTTTTCCAGTTTTAAAGCTTCTTCTTCACCTCAACCCCACCCCTCACCCCCCCAAAAATAACTTTTTTGATAGTTGCTGCCACCGTAAGGCCACAAACTGACACAGCTTGTCTACGGAGGTGCTGAATGTGTTTGCTTTGCTACGGATTATAAACGCACTACTTTGCATACTTTGCATTTATCTGGGGTAGGGAACAAAAGCAGCAAGCTGACATTTACTTGAGCGCACAGTGTCTTGAACAGAGAGATGTCTGGAAAGCCAAGAATATTCTTTTAATACTCAGTCAATGAGTTGAATTTGGCACTTGTGGGAGCCAGCTGCCTGGCTGTTTTGTATAACAAAATTAATCTTTGTGTGTATACTTTACAAAGCACAGGAAGGTGAAACAAATTACAACTAGTACTTGTTTACTTGCATCTGAAATCTGCAACCAGAGCAGAGGTTGCCTCACCTCAGCACATGCTTCATCCTGGCAACCAGTGTCCTTTGCCAGGTAAGGCACCTTGGGAGACACCACCATGGATCAAGGGATTGCAAAAGTTCTGTGGGGCTTGGGGAGCCTCTGTTTTTGCTTGCCAGACTTGGGATACCCTGGAGAGTAGATCTGCCCTTGGAATACAGAACATGCAAAAGAAGGGCACATTTTTGTGAATCCAAGTATTTAAAACCAGTGATCTGACTACCATCACAGACCTGTGATTGAGATGCTTTGTTGATACTGCAGATATTTAAAGGGCATCTAACTCTGCAATCTTTGTAAAGAAATATCAGTCATCAAGCACCATGCTTTTTTTCATTTGTTTGTTGTTTTAACTCACTTTTGATGAAAGAAGTGGACCCAAAGAATCAAAGATGTCAACATGATCCTGACACGCTGAAACCTTAAATCAGGAAGGCCTGAAATTATAAATACGGTATAATCAATAAAACAGAGTACAGTCAAAACCTGACAATGGTTTTCCAACAGAAAGTGGGTATTCACCTGCCATCTCAGCAAGTGAAGCGGTTGGACTGAAGAGGGCAGGCGGTTTTTGAATTTCCTGCCGAGCACAGTCAGAACTGCCAGTGTGCCTGGCACAGCGCAAGCACAAAATGGCGGACAGGGGCTGAGGAGGCTGCAGGAAATGGTGATCTCCAGAAGGCTGTCCCGCATTGCAGCTGTGGCATGTGGCTGGATGTGCTCTGCAGGCCGGCAGCAGCAACTGCTATCCCAGGAACAAAACATGATGGGTCTGGTTAGCTCACTCCGCTATTTTCAGACTATTCAGAAACAAATATTTTTTTCAGCACTGTTCTGGTACTGAGTGGTGCAGTTCCCCTGGATCAGCTGAAATAACATGCAGATGAGGACAGGAAGGAGGCAAAAGGAGGAAGGTGGGAGAGATGTGAGGCAGACACATGGCAGATAGCTGCTGTTACTTCGGAGACAGTTCAGAAGCAGCCGGGGTCATCCTGGAGTGCAGAGGATGGCGACACCCACGACAGAGGGAGCAGCAATTTCTTCTAGAATTGTCTGGATGCCCTTTTTTGTTCTTTTTATTGAAGGTAAAAAAAAAAAAAAAAAAAAAAAAAAAAAAAAAAAAAATCACCAGAGCTGCTTGTCATGATTTTTACTCCATGTCTAGGCCTGGACTGGCAATTGGTTTTGTGTACGAATTTTGGGCCTTTCATTCCCAGTTTTACTCTTGTCTTATTCACCAGCCACAACCCTCGCAGGTGTCTGGAAGTCTGTTAAAAGCCTCTTTCACCTGACACAAGGCTGCCTTCCCCTTGCCTCTTTGTGCACTTTCAGATCACCTCCACTGTGCTTTAGGAGTCTTCATTTATTGCTCACAGCTGTGGTTATGCTAAGGACAGCCCAATATTTTCCAATTATAGCTCATGTAGTGCTATATACACAGATATATACTTATATATGTATATATATGTATAATTCAGAGGCCTGTGCATGGCTCCAAGCCTGATTTTCTGCTAAATCTTAGAGAAGTGACTTTGTGGGACTTCATGACCAGTGGGAATGGTGAGCAGAAGGATGTGACCGAGCGAGTTCAAAGTAGGTTTTGAATTTGGCACTGTAAAATACTCACACAAATGAGAGGTGAAATCAGAGAGAGGGACCTTCAGAAGATAGGCTAACACAGACTGTCAAAATACAAAACAAATCAAAAGTTATTTAAACAAGAGCAACTTTGTAACTTGAATCTTGTTGATTGTCAGGGCCCTGAGAGCACCAACAGGCTTTAACCACCTGGAGTGGTCCCTCCTGCCCTGCAGCCCCAGGAGCCCAGCAGCCTATTTCAGCCTGTTTTAGCCCATTTCAGCCTGCCTAGCCTGGTGGGCAGCAGCAAGGGCAACCTTGGGACAGGTCTGCCAGAATGGAGGCAGCAGAACCCGGCATCCAGGGAGCTGTGGGTGATGTGGGTGCTGAGGCCGAGCGCTGTGTGGGGTGCAGGCAGCAGGGCTGCTGGGCCTGAGGTGTCATCCTGAAAAAGAGGCAACTCCTTTATTTTCTGGCAGCTGTGGCAAGCTACAAATGTGAATATTATTTTTAAAACTGGATGATCATTCAGCTGTTCATTAATATAGTCCTAATTTAATTTATCCACAGTCCTATTGTAAAGATTTTTAATGGTTCCTTATCATAGTTTGTCTGAATTGTGGGCCTGTTCCTGAAGCATGCAGGGATGTCATCAGTAGTGTAACTTTTTAGGTGATCGTCTTCAATGACTCTCAGTCTAATTGCAATTCTAAGACACTTGGTTCTTTTAGAAAGTTAACAGCATTGATTCTGTGCCGGAGCAGTGATTATTTGAGTCACAATTTGCTCAGCTTAGTAAATATGCATAGGAACATTACTTACCAGTTCTGTCTTACTATTCCTGCTAGGTTTCTGTCCCAGTATGACTTTTAAGAGAGGTGGTTTTTCAATATTTACAGTAACATGTCAATATTGGTGTTTAAATGTGACTATAGAAGGGTTTTTTTTTTTTTCAATGCTACATTGCGCTTTAGAAAAAGTAATTTCAAGCAGAGATAGCGTAGCATGATTTTAACCATCTCTCTGGCATTTTCTCAGTTTTAGAATGGATAGATTTTGCATGTGGAAATTTTTTCCTAAAGTCTACTGAAAACTGTTTTATCTTTTTTCTTGTCTTTTTTTTTTTCTTCTTCTTCTGTTGTTTTTTTGACGCAGGGTGAAATACCACCAATCATCAGCAGAAATGAGGGGGTGATGGCAAAACTAGGGCAGTACAAACAAGACTAGGGCATATCAACATCGCTTTGTGGAGGTAGAAAAATGATGACTATGCTATCCATATTCCTGACCATGAGACTTAATCCTTTCTGTTCTTCAGGTACCAGCTCTTCTGTCCCTGAAAATCTCTGCCTGAGAATGGAGTAAAGAAGGCAGAAATAGCTGTCAGTTTTAGCGTGAGTAATGCTGAGACACAACTTTTTAATTTTAACTGTGGATCCACCTTCATCCTGGCAGGGTTGGTTGTGGGGGGAGAGGAGAGTAAAGGCAAGTTTTTTTTTTCCCTGAAAGATGGAGGAGCAATGCTGGGATGTACCTCAGGCCCTAGGCATGGCAGCAGCTCTCCTCTCCTCCCCTCCTAGTGCCTATGCAGGTGATGTGAGCAGGGAGCAGGTGGCCTTTTACATTTGCAGCCACGAGGTACTGCCTGCTGACCAGGTGGGCAGGCAAAGCAGTAGTGCCTACAGGAAAGTCTGTAGACAGTCAATAGAAATTCAGATACTCCAGACTGGTTTCAGGTTCAAGCTCAGTTCTACACAGACTGTGGTTTCCTTCTTTTCTTTCTAAAGGTAAGAGGTAATGTGTTACAATAATAATAATAAATTGAGGTATAATAACACTACTCCCAAAACAAACAAGACATCTGTGAAGATGTACATTGACAGTGACTCAGTTTGGGGATTGTCCTTCACTGAAGAATTGCTTGTTTTCTTGTTTGAAGCAACTTGAAAATGAAGCAAAGATCAAAGCCTACCCCAAAGCTTTCAGATAACCTCTTTTAGTAGTTCTTCAGCTTACTGAATACACTTCTAGACTACCCCATAGTTGTTTACAAATGGAATTAATTAAAAACTGTGGTAATCGATAGAACAGACTTTGTTATGCTTATAAAATGTGGTAGAGGTAAACAATTGCTTCAGAGCAAGTGCTGGGCATAAGAATGCTATTGCTAGTCCCAACTCTTCCCCATTATGTTAGCATTTGTCTGAAAGTATTTTTCGAGATATGAAAGCATCAGCTGGCATAACATGACTATATCCCATCCCAAAAAGAATGACTTAAAACAATCTATCCTTTCAAGAGGCTGATGTATACAGTTTATATGAAAAAAGTTGTGGTAAAGAAGTGATTTTTTTTTTTGGGGGGGGGGGGGGGATGTTTTTTGTTTTTTTTCAAATCATCAGCTAAAATGAAAGGATAAATTTGGGGAATGAATTTCAAACAGGAAAGTGCTAACAGGCAAGCAACATCAAACATTCAGCAAGTGGACAGGAAACATAAGGGCAACCCCAGTTCTTCAGGGAGCTGCACAGAGCATGGGAAGATCATAATCCGTCACTTAGCATTTGCCTAGGATAATGCAAAAGATTGTCATTGAGTCAGCAGGAGAACAGGGAGAGTGAGAGGCAGAGATGAGTGCTGAATCTTTTGATGCTAACTGCACCTGCTGGGATTTTACAGATGTTTTAAACTATTCAGCAGGTAAGGTGGTCAACTCTGCATGTCACTTACCTATGGATTTTTAAATTCAGGATGGGGAAAAGGAGAAATATTACCTGTTTCTCTTAATTTTAAGGTGCTAAAGTCTTGAAGCAATTAATACATACTTGGCAATATATCTGAATTGCAAAATACATCCAATATAAAGCACCACCAATGATACTTTGCTGTATGCATTTGGTACTATGTAAGTCTGAAGTAATGCATATTTGGTTACAGTCCATTAAATGGCTAAGGGAAGCTATACATCTGACTACACAGATGTTTCCAGCAAAGATAAGCATTGAGAGTACATGATAGTAATGACAACAATTAAGTAGTTTTGAATAATTAGCAAGAAGAACTAGGAAGACTAAGATACACATAACTGATCTAGTTAGTCTTTCAGATATCATAACTATCCTGGAAAGCATAGAATTCATCATCAAAAATATAATAAATATATCATCAGAGTTATGTGACCAAACACATTTGGACAGATCAAAACCATGACTATTGTGTGGTAATTACGTGAGAAAATGATGGAGCCAGTTAGAAGGTGTACCTTGCAAGGTAGAGGAATGTTTACTGCATGAAAAAGGAGACCAGATTCCTTGAGATCGTATGGAAAAGCTGTGCAGCTTTTATATTTAGGTATAGGGATAATACTAGCTTTCGGGACTGTTGCAGGTGAACTGAGCTTTACATGAGTTCATGAGCCGACTTTCCAGTGTCCGCCAGCTAGTGTATACGTATCCCACTGAGTATCCCATCTCTCCTAGCGCTAGTGTAATGTGACAACAAGGATCCCATCTTCAAGGGAAGGTAAGATTTGTAAACAGCCTGATCTGAAGCTGCCTTAATACAGGAAGTAATATGTTGCACTAAGCTACAGGTTTCCACTTCTGGCACTCCAGATGTGCAGGGCTCTGGAAAGCAACAGGCTGGCTTTAGCCTACGTGTCCCTTAGGTACCTATGGTGTATCCACAGAAACATGTTCTTTCTGTTGGTTTCCAGAAATGGATGAATTGCAAATGAAAACTGATTCTTTTTGAACATTCAAAATCATATCTTCCATGCTTATAAAGAAGCTGTACTTGGTGATATTTTCCCAGAAGTGCTACACTCTGGTATAATATTTTTTTACTTGTTGGAGGAAACCTTACTGGAGATATAGGAAAGAAAATAGATAGCTTAGCAGAACAGTGCTACAACTGTAGCTGTATACTTGGTGTGTTATGTTATCTCTTATCCGTGGTGGCAAGTCCCGGATATGTTGTGTCTAATGAAATGATTCAAGTAATACTATTTTTGTGGCAACAATGTCTCCTTAAGACAAAACCATGAAAAGAAGTGCTGCTGACATTTTTGTCTTATCTGTGAAACTGGCATTTTCTTATTGTGCGTGTTAGCACCAAAACCATTCACAAATCATGGAAAAGAAATTTACAATTTAGGTGAGTCCAGTCGCACTCATGAGAAATATTGGAGAGTAAGGAATCTTGGAGATAAAACCACGCAGATGCCCATATAATGGGACAAAAGGGCACAGTCTAAAACTATCTGGAAGACAAAGTGTCTGTTTAGAAAGAGAAGAGTTCTGAGCATGCTCTGTGGACTATGGCTTTAATAGGAGTCAAATGCAAAGTAAAAGATAATGGGCTGGACAGTATGTTGGATTTCTTTGCAAGTCTGGTGTGTGCAATCTTGAAAGCCAGATGTTGACATGGAAGATGGAGAGAAAGGAGTTGAGGCCGTTGAGACTTGTTTTTTTTTTTTTTTTTTTTTTTTTTTTCCTTATAGCATAAACTATTAAAAAATGCATAAGTATTTCTTTTAATTATAGAGTTTATAAGTAGCACTTTGAAGTTGTCTCTTGAAGAAAAGGATTTGTACACTTGAGCTAAATGTTAAGTGTAGTGCCAAGAAATTTTTGCTAGTCTTATGTGTTCCTAGCTGGTAGCATATGGTGTTGTTGAATGACTTTACATGTATTAATTTATAGCAGCACTTCTACTGGGTGTGCTGAGAGCACTGTGATCAAGTTATTTCTCCACTGTAGGACTACATGCACTGCAGACATAATGAAAAGACTAACCCCTCCAAATGCCTGGTTCCTCAATGAAGCAAATCAACCAGAGAACATAATATGAATTCTAAAGCATTTAGAAAGCAAGAGGAGGTGATCTATTAATAGAGCACTTCAGAAAATTGAAGTGGGTCCTCTAAGTCTTTTTACCATCCAAAATGAGGTTAACTTTGAGAACAGTCCAAATTTGGGGATCATGACTGTAGGGGTTGTGAGTTTGTCTGCAGGAGCATTTGGGATTGTCTTTTCAGACTTCTGAAAGACTGAGACATCTCTGGCTTGGCTGTGTTCATTTCCTGCTTTATTGTAATTGTCAAGACCAGAAGTACTCATATAACCAGGAAACAATAGTGGAAATTCAAGTGCTGGACATAAATCTTCCTAAAGAAAGACTTCTGTGACCAGAGCTTTGCAGAGTGCCTTGATCCTGGATATATCTACCAATCACCACAAGCAATAACCAATTATGACAGTGACTTAAAAGGCTTTATTTCACATCATCAGCTTCTTAAACAAGCCATTTACTCTTCTAGAAAATCACTGTGTGGACACATTGTATAGACATTTGATTATACTTGCTCCTTTATAGATGCAGAAAGCACTGCATGCTTTGCCATTGCTGCTCACTGTATTTTCTAGACCTGTTTGTGCCAAATAGTATCTCCTGAAAAAAGCTAGAACCACCTAAAGTAGCCATGATATCCAGTATCTCTAATATTTCTTTGCTGCAGCATCATTTGCATTTCTGAAAGATTGGAGAGGGGGAAAAAAAATAAAAAATAAAAAAGTTAGGCAGGCTTCAATACGTTTGTGTGAAGTAGGATCCTATGTATACGAAAGAACTTTCAATAAATTGCCTATAATTGCAAAACAAACACCACAGGACTTAGGGATCTGAACTATCAACAGAGATTACTTGCAAATTGTCAATAGATTATCTAACAATTCTTGATTTCTAATGATAAAAGAACTCACATTTTGCATTATACATCTTTCAAACACTTTGTTATGCATGAGTTAATATTTCAAGGAATACTTTTATTCAGATGTGCCTCTGGCAGAACTAAACCATAAAGAAAAGAGGATGTTTTTCCTTCCTGTTCACCTTCAATAGAATTGCTTCTTGATCACCATTTTTCTTGCATCTAGGTGAATCTCACTGACTTTCCTTATTCCATAGTCCTTGCAAATTTGTATAAAAGATATGAGTAGCCATAAAAGAAGTGCTGTTGGAAGAAAACAATTTCAAAGGGGCAAGTGATACAATGGGGGTGTTCTCCACTGGCTTCCGTGAAATGCTGTTGATTTTTAACTATAAAATCTAGTTGTATATGTTGATAAGTTTATTCAGAGCTACCAGATGAGGCTATTGCTGAAATAGTTGACTCATAATCAAAGAAATCTAAGGTGGAACCAACCAGAGCTCTGTGAAGACATAAATATGTGTGTATATATAGTCTATATATTTCCTGAAAGCAATATTGTGACAATTACGATTGTAAATAAATACTTATAAGAACATTTGCACTGAAAATTGCACCAAGATCTAATAATCTGCAGGTGTTTCTGTTAAAGAGCTACAGGAATGGAATTGTTTAACTGTTTATTGGTTGTGTTAATCTTCTGAAAAAGATTCACAGGCTCACAAAATAATACTGTCAAACCACTCTGGTCAGTGCTGTTTTGCTATCTAAAGAGATGTTCTTTATGTAGTCTCATTCAGTGCCACTGATGTGATTAGTTTACCATTAGTTTAACATTTGGGAAGGATTCTGAACACTCTTGTGACGATATACATTCAGAGCAATTCTAATGATCGAGATCAAGTTACACAGCACAAAATATAGTGTTTCTCAAATACGGAAACAGAATTTTATCTTACAGTAACTTGGACTGAAAACAGAGGAACACTGGGAGCTGAGATGACTTTGATTCAAGGATTAATATGACAGTGCAAGTTTAAAAGTACTCTGAATTTTAGGCTAAGAGGTGATTTTTTTCCTAACAATTATTTTTAAGATAGATCATTTAATCAGGAGCTCAAAGTATGCTGCTAATGAATATTATAGGTACCTTATTTAGGTGTTTAATCAGATTAGACTCATGACTTTCAGAGTCTATAAATAAATTTGTCTTGGCATTTTTTTTTCAAATAGCTAAATGATAAGTCTTTTGTATTTCAGTGCATGGATTCCCATCATGCATTTTTATACTGAGAAATTAGTTGTTCCTCTGCAGTATCATTCTGCAATATCATTCTGCTAGTGCTGTATAACCCGTTACAAAGCAAACTTTGCTTTATGAGCAAACTGAGAGTTACTGCTTAACACAGCGTACTGCTGTGTGCTTTAAATTTTGGAATAATTGGATATTCATCACCTGCAAGTGTGGTTTTTTTTTTTCCTCAAAATATGAAAATAATTAAAATGAGAAAATTTAATGCCTAATATTACTTGCTTGTGAAGTCAATGAAGTACAATACCTGAGATGTTCAGTTTGTCAATAGTTTTTAATAGCTATTAATATAACTACTTAGACAAAACAAGACATGGATACATAGTTGTCTTGTTAAATGACTTGTTAAAAATAGTAAAATACATTTTTTTAAATAAATTAGCTATCATGGTTCCTGCCAGATCCTTTGAGGTTAAACCTGTTTGCCGTACATCTACAAAATGGATTTGACTCTTTTGACCTCTGGGCATGACAACACTATAAATCTGTTTAAAAATGAAGATGTCAGATTTTTAGGTGTGTTTTGAAACTTCCATTACTGACAGACCCTTATTCCCAACCATGCTGCTTTTCAGCTTGGTTGTGTGTTTGGTAACCAGCTGATAAGAGGTGAGTCTTAAAGCTAAAATGTGCATGCTAAAGATCAGGAGAACTTTTAGTACCATTAGGGCAAGGAAGCACACATCTGACCTTTTTATCCCTCCATCCAATTTTCCCAGTGTTTAAAAATTATTTCTGCCATGGTGGCACTGGTCATTGTGCCTTAAGGTTTGTCTTTGGATTGAATATTAAATAATGCAAAACACCAAACTTGACATATAATCCAAAAGTCAAATCTACATGCCTTGTCCCTTGAATGTTACCAGTAACAGAAATTTTTCAAGAATCCAGTAAATAGTTCTGCTGATATTGTACAAAAAAAATGTAAACTATACTCTGTGCTGGTTTGTTGACAGATGTGAAATGTTAAGTTACCATAGGCTGCATTCAACAGGCATTCAAACAGTAAATTGTTAATTGCAATGAAATTACTTATTTAATGATTTGTTGATAATTAATTAAGTTAATGATCATCCTCAGTCCCCACAGAAGTCAGTGGGAGAAACAAGGGCTGAGAACCTCTCTATTTAAGACGCTGTCCTTAAGCACCTTGTAGAATTAGGACATAATGATTCAGGTGCTAGCAGTTTGATAGATTTTGAAGGGCTACAGATATTGCTGGTTTCTAAAGAATTATTTCAGATATTTTATTAGAATAACTGATGGTAAGCCATCAGTAGGTAATAGGTAACAGCACGAAAAGCATTGTTTTAGCATAGTATCATATTTGTATTATTTGCTTTTAGTTCAAAAGAGCATCTAGCATTTTTTCATCCTGGGCCCTACAAAAAGGGTATGCTATTTAGTTGTGACTTCTGCTGTTAATTATTGTCTACTTGTAGGGGAATGTCTAAAAATCAGCATGTTAAAATGAAACCTTGTCTCATGACAGAATTGCATTTTATTTTTAACTAGAAGAACTTCACTGATGTGAACTCTGAAAGAGTACACCCTGTCCATGAGGGTGGTAAATTGGGACCAGCCTGCTGCACAGTGGCCTGTAGTGCTGGTACAGGAGTTCATGCCTGTACTTCTAAAGTTTCCTGCTCCAATTCTTGCATTTTATTTTTTAAACTCAGTAATGGTGAGTACCTATGATATGGTCATATCCAAAATAATACTTGTAGCTTCAGTGGAGGCATTCCAGCTAGACCTTTCAAAGTCTCTTCCACTGCCTTAGTGTCTCTGGTAATTACATGAGTAAAACAAAAACAGTGAAATCTAAAGTATGCTTATTAATGGTGTGTCCTGAACAGACCATACACTTCTGTTCATACATGTTATGCAAGTTTCTCTAGTTGTGTTTTTGTATTTGTTATTACTGCTAAATTGAAGCCAATGACCCTAGTAATGAGTTAGAACAGATTATTTTAATAGTTGCAGAATGGAAGAAGATACAGGGCCTGGATATATAAAGTAAAAAATTGCATCTTCTTAAGATATTGAAGCTATAAGCTTCCCAAGCTTAATCCTATTTTACAAAAAAGTCAACATAAACCTGACATTAGACAGTCCCTGTGGCAATGGGCCAAAGCTGAACTGTTAGAGAAATACAAAAAAAAATCCTGTTACATGTATTTCCCAGGGCTTCAGGCTTCAGCTCTTAATATATTGCTACTTCCAAGTTCATTTCCTTAGGGGAGGGTTCTGGTGTCTTTACCGATAGAAAATATCTACTTCTAAAAAGAATTGCAATGGATCTGATTATCCGCCATCATAACTGAACAACATCATTCCTGTAGGATATTTCAGAGCAAGAGCCACAACAGCAGATCTAAAAGCAATGACAAATAAACATTAGAAAGCTCAGCTACCATCAATAATATCTTATTGCAAGTATTGCTATATCTTTAGGTGCACAAAATGAGAGTGTAAAAACAGTCAGTATTATAGGGAAGCCTTTTTAATGATTGCTCTCTCTCACTGAGCACTCCCATTAAGATCACTTGGTGTTCTGTAAGTTCTTTCCTTTCTTCTGTTGTTGTATCCATAGCTGAACCTATTGAGCACTGAGTTTACTGGCTCATTGTTTTCCTTAGTGGCCCCAATGACTTGAGGCTACCTAATTTTATCCACTGGAGATTCCTTCTGGATGGACACCTGTCACAGACAAAAAGCTAATGAGCTGCTGCCTGCCCCTCCATCTACTAAGATGGAGTTTGGATAGGAAAGAGGCAGAGCCATGATGCCTTCTTCTCCCTTGGCAGAAAAAGGCCTGGGAGGATCTTCCCAACATTGAAATGCAGAACAGCATCTTTAACTCTGTCTAGCCCTTTCTGCTGCTACAGCAAGAAATGTGTGATTATCTGAGCAGCGATCACATTAGCTGAACAGGAAGAAGCTATGACCTGCTAGTCCACTGTGTGAGCATCTTTGCTCAAGTGCTTTTTTTTTTTTTTTTTTTTTTTGCTGTAATCACATTTAAAAAAACTTTAAACTATTTCCCATATATCAAAATAAAAGTAAATGGAAGCTGTGTTAGAACTTTTTTGAAATCTGATTATGTGTTTTATTGATAAAAATCATCAGTAGTCACGCTTGAGCTTAAAGCTGCTAGGTTCTCAAAATATATTCTCATTGATATAATTATTTTCTAATCAATTGCAATGTATGTTTCAGGGCAGTGATATAAGCATTTCAAAAAATGCTTATTTAAACTAAGCCACTCCTAAGCTCCAAAGTCTAGAAGGCAGTTGTCAATTCCTTGAATTCTGGCTGCTCTCGAGCAAGAGTTTTCATGACCCTTTTGTCACCAGGAAAGCTAATCTTGGGCAAGGCCATGAAAGCTGAATGCCCTTTCTCAGCTTAGCGAATTGGTGCCACAGGATGGCACTCAGAACAAGCTTCGGTTAGCTTGCTTTAAAGAACAGATAAATAACTTGAATAAAATACTCCTTCATTTTTGCTCTCAAGAGAACTTTCCAATGCTGCATATAGGTGTGGATGGTTTCTTTTCCTGCAGTTTGCATTTCTGTTCTGCCACTTCTGTATATTGGTGGCTTATAAGAACTACCTTGCTAGTATTGTTTAAATTCCATTAGAAGTCAGAGCCCTTCTTTAATATTGTCTCCCTTGTGCAAGGCCTCACTGCACAGTAAGTTAGAAATGATCCTTGCTCTGAAAAAATACAAGTTAAATAAAAGAAAGATGCTTTGAAATGTGGAAGCTAAGATTATTTCCTCACAGTCTCTGTGAGGAGTGGAGGAAGTTCAGAAGAGGCTCTGCAATGACTCAGTAGTGCTGCAGTTACAACTGCAGCAGTTACTGTACTCTGCTCCCTGTTGTGTATGCTGTAATGCACTAACAAAGCTAAACTTTACTACCATCTGCACTTCAGAATCCGTATCATTGCAGCAGAGCAAGTTGGATTCCCCTGTGCCTCATGATTCATAACCAAATTGACAGCTTAAGTTCTGATTCCATGATCTGCTGCTATAGCTGGTGGTTGCTAATGGCAAAAGAAGATCACGCTTTGGTCAGACTTCTCTGAAATGAAGGCACCTGCTGCATTGACAATTCAGAAATGTTAATTCTGACCAGAAATGAGAGGAATGACATGACTGTGTGGCTGAGCCTTTTTTAAACAGATTTTTTTTCTCATAAATTGCCTTTCACAAATAGTGCATTTGTGTACTTGTTGATGAGATTTCTAACCGGAATCATTATTACTCTAGTCTGCTCAATGCAAGGTTGTAAATACAAGTAGCAACAATGTGAGTCACTTGCATGTGCAGAGCTCAAATGATAAAAACATTGTGAAGAGAATTACCATTTCAAACTTAGCCCCGTTCAGTTATGAGCGAGTAGTATTCTGACATCTGCATGACTACATGTCTGAAATATGAGCAATGTGAACTCCCTATGCAGTCACCCTAGTTTCGTTCCTAGGCTACTATCAAAACCGTCACTGACTGGCACTTCGTTTGGCAGTCTCAAGAGAGAGGCTTTGCTTCCAAATGGGCACAGATTCCAACCCCTTGCCTCACTCCTGCAGCTTATCTCTGTGCAGCTCTTTTTAAATAGCTGAGTCATACTGACAAGAAGAGAAGTAACTTGCATCCTAGTATTGTGAGCTGTGAAATGCTGTGCTGAGTGATGGAAAAATGGAGGACTCCAGTCAATACCACATCAAATGGCTATGATAACTGCAATGTACTCTCAGCAGATGTGTCGCACTACATAGTTATTTTTGTCACGTGCTGTCCTACAAGAAAAGCTGTATGTAACAGACATCTATGCTTATTCTATTTGTATTTCACATACATATTTTCTGTTTTGTGTTAGGTATAATGGTTTGAAAATTATGGTTTGTAATTGGCTTCTGTAAATTGTTGCAATTATGTGGCACACACTTCCTGGTGTCAGGAAGGAGAATTAAAGCAATCTTGAATGAGGGAGAATACTTGTTATAATCTGCAGTCCCTGAAAACCCATAACTGACTGGCCATTTGGAAGGGAAGACGTGGACAGTGGAAAATGCCAGAGCAATAACAGATGAGAATGCTAAAAAATTTGCAAGGACCGAGCACTTTACATCAAAATAGAAAAGACTATCATCTTTTGTCTTAATCTCAAGCAACTTCATTCCAGAAGCAAAAAAAGCTTAAGACTCGCTTCAGCAGAGTAGGTTCTAACCCTTTAGATCAAGGGTTGGAATCAAGGCCATAAACTAGGTGTGCTATTTCTATGTCTAGCAACATATAATAAAATTTTTGCAACTTAATGTAGAAAAACATGTTTTACTAATGAGTAAACACTTAGAATGAGGCAATATGTGCACAGAAGACTCCTTGTTCTAAGTTGCAAGGAAGCTAGTCTGTCTACATATTTTATTGTAGAGACGTATAACAAACCGCCCTGAAACAGGAGAAGCCATAGGATGTTCCTACCCACATTTTAATGCTGGAATTCTTTCAGCTTTCACTGTATAGATTCATCTGGAAACTGTACGATCAAAAATATGGGAAAGAGCTACCACAAGGGTAAAAAAAAAAAAAAAAGTTCATTAAATCTGTTTATTGCAAGATTTTCAGCTCAGTGGTACGGATACAGAGAATTAGGTCAATCAGAGAGGCTTGTATTGCATCATGACTCAGACATTGAGTTGAATACTGTCAGCACATGAAAACCTTTACCTCATGGTGCTTCAACTGGAATCAGGTTTTCTATCAAGGACATAACCTACAGATCTAGTAAGCTCAGACCATTCTCTGCTAATCCAGGGGCTTCCAGTATCCTTAGTATTACTTTGTGGTCCCAAGGAAACATTTCCAAGCCCACACCTACTGTTCCTAACCAAATAATTAATTCTTCTGAGATGGTTCCGTATGAGTGCTGATGGCCTTTGGGAGGAAATTGTGATATAAATAAGATAAATATGTTTAATTGTAGTATGATAAATAATATGAAATTGTACTAAATTATACGGAATTGTATTGGAAAGAGGTCAGCATTTGATTCATAAACATACCTCAGATATTCGATTCTTGAGAAGTCTGAATACTTCTTGTGTTCAAACTTCAGAAAAATGTCTAAGTTCAGGCCTACTGCTATATCTAACTCTTCAGAAAATCTCTAAGTAACTTGCAGATGCATTGCAAAGACATTTAAAATTAGAGGAAATGGCCACAACCTGAAACACCAAAAGTTCCACAGGAATTTAAGGAAAAATTTCTTAACAGTGAGGGTGACAGAGCACTGGACACCCAGAGAGGTTGTGGAGTCTCCTTCTCTGGAGATCTTTAAAACCTGCTTGGACGCAGTCCTGTGCCACGTGCTCTAGGTGACCCTGCGTGTGCAGGGAGGTTGGACTACATGATCTCTAGAGGTCCCTTCCAACTTTAAGCATTCTATGATTCTATGTTTCTATGTCTTTTGCATCTGCTACAGTGACATCAATGGAGCTATTTAGGTGGCAGATCAGTGCTCAGTTTGACGTGTGTTGTCTTGATCCAAACTTAGTCATTCAGACTCGAGATTCTGAGATCCAAATGGCGTAAACTATCTTGTCAGCAGGTTTAGTTCCCAAGTTTGAATTCATTTGGAGAGCAGTGTTAAAGTCATCTTGATAAAAACTGTAATAATGAATCATATTCTACTGTGATAATGTTTTGAATCTTTATTCAGAGAGCCCACACCCTGTAGGGTTCTTTTGTGCATAAAGCCTTTAAAATGTTTTTAGCTAATCTTTATTTTTAAAAAGAAACCTGTTCTCTGTTCTGCTGTGTGTATTATGTTTGATCGATGCTTTCTTTTTGCCTGCAAAGTGGAAAATGTATTTTTCTTTGTCATTTTATTATTGTAATCTGGTATACTGTTAGAATTTAATACCAAAGAGCAGCATGTTATAACTTTTTGTATTTAAAGTGACATTACTGTTACAGGAAGGTTTTTTAACTTAATTTGTTACTGGTGAAAAGTGTTAGGCTGGCAGCTCCAGAGATAATAGCACAAGCCGTACCCAATCTGCCCATTTTTCACAGAATCACAGAATCACAGGGTGGTTGAGGTTGGAAGGGACCTCTAGAGATCACCTAGTCCAACCCCCTGCTCCAGCAGGGACACCTAGAGCACGTGGCACAGGGTGGCATCCAAGCGGGTTTTGAAGATCTCCAGAGAAGGAGACTAAGATCCTTCTTAGTCTTAGGACTTAAAATCTTAAGACTAAGATTCTTACTACTAAGATTCAGGTGAATAATTGAAAAACAGAAGGCGACTTCTCAAGTTGACAAGTCCACAGTGAGCATTGCAAGGAGAAGGAGATTTCTAGAACCCATGTTAGATAATGTTAAATTCAAACATCGTGCTCTGCAAATGACCAGTGCCTTTCTTTGATTATATTGGGTGTTTCATATCTAGTTTTCTTCCAAGTAATTTCAGGGAGGAGTAGAGTGAAGTCATGCTAGAGAGGCACTTAGGAGAGGAGGTTTGGATAAATACCAGTGAGATATATTCCTGAACATTAGGTGTTTCATTGGGCATCACATCAAGAAACTCAGATGATACAAAAATGAACACAGTTTATCTCATGTGTACTGAAAGCCTTCCTTAGCCACTGTCTCCCGGTATAATTGCAAGTGAGAGTGAGCTCTTAGCATGGTCTCAAGAACCGTTTTTGGCCACGTGCAGTTTAACACCATGGACAGTGACCTTCAAGAAAGAGCAGACAATGACTGATAGATTTTATAAATGGTACAAGAATGATATTGCAGATGAAATCTCAAAAAAAAAAAAAAAACAGAAGAATGTGGATGGCTTCGAAAGCTGTAGCCAGTACAACCACGTTCTTTTATATAGTTAAACATAAACTTGTGTGTTTGCGGTGAAAGAATGAAGGCTGTATCTAGGAAGTAGTCTAGCCTGTCTTGGGATGTAATGATAGTGTGATGAGCAAACGGGGCAGTGGGAGGTAATAAGCTGGAAGACAAAATTCCTTGTGATGGTGTGACTGAAATGACTAGTGTAATTCTTGGTTATGTAACCACGCCTGTTGAAGATTGTATTATCATTGTACTGCCAGTAGCAGAATTGCTTCAGAAGAACTGTGTCCACAGGCCAAAAAGGATGACACTTAAAAAGCTGAAAGAACTATTGAAAGTAAAATATTCCTGTAAGGAAAATCTCAGGAAGTTGTCTCTATTTACCTTATTACAGACAAGACTTAAACGTTTACGTACCATAGTCAAAATGTATTCATGCAGGAAATAGAAATGAAAATTTGAGAGCTCCTCATTCCTGGTATAATGAAATCCAGTGATTGAAGTTGGGAAAACTCAGGGTTTTCTAGTGTTTTGTTTCTTCTGACTCTAGTAATACTTAATCATCAGAATAATATTCCATGGTTTGTCAAGTCTACAGCTGTAGAAAATTTTAAATCAAGTCTAAAAGTTTTATCTTTAAAATACTGCTCTACTTCAAAGAGGAATTAATTAAAGAAATCATTACTGTGATCTGTTCAGATCAGACCAGGTGATAGCAATGCCCATTTGTGGCTTTGCAATTAAAAGAATCTTTGCTGATATTGCTAAGGGTGAGGAACTCTTAAAAGCTAACATGATCCAAACGAAATTGAAAAGAGGAAGTATTTGACTGTAAATAGAAATTTTGTTTTCATTATTATGTTTAAAATTAGGTATCAGAGAATCACAAGATGGTTGAGGTTGGAAGGGACCTCTAAAGATCATCTGCTCAAGTGAGGACACCTAGAGCACGTGGCACGGGGTGGCGTCCAGGCGGGTTTGGAAGATCTCCAAAGGAGATTCCACAATCTCACACCAAAGAAGTTTTTCCTGCTATTCAGATGGAACTTCCTGTGTTTCAGTTTGTGGTCGTTGCCTCTTGTCCTGTCACTGGGCACTACTGAAAATAGTCTGGCACCCTTCTTTTGAATGCCTCCCCTAAGGTATTTGCACACATTGATAAGATCCCCTCTCACTCTCTTTTCTCCTGAGCTTCTTTAACTGAACTTCTTTGTTCCTAACTGCCAGATTATTAACATATCTCTATTTTAGCTGATATTCAGCCAACCTGCTTACATGAATTTCTCATATATGTGTCTGGCTTCCCTGTTGAGTCAATCCCTGAGACCCCTGCTAATTTTTTTCTCCCCGTTAAAATATCCAGAAACTACTGAAATATACCCTGCTCATCCTGGTTTTGTGACATAATGTCACCAGTTATAGAAACAGAAAGAGCTCAGTTGATAACTCTAATTAGCTGTTAGGCAGTCCACTTTGGTTCTTTTTCTAATATTCTTGCTGTGCTCCTGCTGTTTCTCTTGCCCTCAATTTTCACAGAAAATGTACTGTTATTTGCTTATCCCTGAATAACTGTATACAGCTTTGATCAAATGCGTATCATGCACCAAATTTCATCCATTTTGGTAGAAGAATACAAAACAGTAACCATTTGCTTAAGGCTACTTTTTCCACCCTCACAAAGTCTAATTGTTTCATGACACCATTCAGTGTAATCACAAACTGTAGAATCTTAAACAAGTTTCCAAAATTCTCTTTTGCTATTGTTTTCAGTAAAAAAGAATGAGTCTTTTTGGTACAAGATATAAACATCATACATGCACTTTGACACATTGCTCCCTCTTAGCAAACAAGTAGAAACTGTACAGTGTGAAACAGTCCTCGTAAAACCCAAAAGAAAAAAAAAAGCACTTAGAATATTGTAAATCTCAAAGGAAACATAGTGCAAATTCTCTTTCAAAAATTCTCTTTAAGGAAAACTTAGAGTGAATATTTACTGCTCTAATGGTTTAATTAAAGTGGAAGATTAGCATGGATTGTGGAATATGGTCATTTTTTCTGCCTTTTAGAAAAAGCAGGAATAGTTAGAAATCCACTTGATGTGGATAGATATTTAAAATCATATGGCATATTTCTCAGAGTTTGAAAAGTGAAATATTTATGGTAAGCTTTTCCCTCTGGATGTCCGTTGATTCTATATATAGCTACATTCTGTAATAATCTTTCTTTCTCTTCATCTGATAACGTAGTCTGCCACAACTGTTCAATCAGGGATTTACACTGCAAGTCAGAAAAGCGCATCAGTGCATTTAGAGATACGATTTGTTTTATTGCTGTCATTGGAACTGACTACGTAAGTATGTAAAATTAAGCACCAGCTACAGAATCAGAGCCTGAAGAAAAAGTTATAGGAACGTGTCTATTCCATGCTTTCGCTTTTATTTTTTACTGAACAGTAAATTATTCCAGGACTCTGAACACTCAGGTTTTTCCCTTACCCCACAGAAAGCTAGTGTAGGGTCAAACTTATTGTGGGTCACTCTCTATTCCTAATTCTGCTTACCAAGGATACATTCTTCAGAATATATATGTGACTTACAACTTGGAATCCCTGTGATCTTCAACAAGAAAAAACCTGATAAGACTGCCTGACTTTCAACAACCTGGCCGTTTGCAGGGAATCCACTGAGACAAGATGCTTATTCAGCCCCTTGGGGCAAGTTGGACAGCTGAGAACAGGATGTTCAACTTGAGTATGGAGGCATCGAAGGCATGCAGTAGAAAGGGAGGATATCTTAAGGTGCATCTGTTCTTTGGCAGCAGCAAACTTTGTTGAGAAAAATACAAGGACAGATCTGCTGCTCCCTGTTGTTCTTCCTCGCTACAGGAGGACCTCACCAGGACCTGGGATGGGTTCTGTGAGGAGACGGGCAGATGACATCCTTGGGGGTCAGGTACTAAAGGGTAAGTGAATAAGTAGACTTTGTGAGTGTCTATCCAGATTTTTATTTCCTTTCTCCCTTTCTAGCACTTTTCAACTCTGTTTGCAGATTGACTGGGTTTTCTAAAAGGCATAGGAATAATTGCCTTATGCCACATTTGTTTCTAATCCCTGATTTAAGGTTTCCTCACAAGAACTATTTTTTTTAGCTTGTCAAGCAAAATAAATAAATAAAGGTGTGATTTAATGAACACCTGGCAAGCAGCTGGTAAAAGATTGTGCATCAGAAATAGCTATTTATTGATATTCAACTAAATGAAACAAAACAAGGTTCTCTCCTGGAGTAGTACAATATTTCACAAGATCTACTGCTATCCAAATGTTTATTCAGAATAAATTATAAATCTTGTTGAACAGGCCCTATTTCCCATCTTCCTTAGAAAAGTGTCCATCTCATTCATCCTGTCCCAGACATCATTTGAAAAAGAAAGGAAAGGACTCCAAAAAGCTCTGTCATTTTTTCTTGCTAAATAAATCTCACTCTTCTGCATTAAAAAGATGGAGTCCTTCCCAAACATTTTACCACCTTTAACACATCCTGCAAACATTCCTTTGTACTTTCTCTAGCTCTTGTCTTCCCTAATCAGGAAAATGTTTCTGCTGAGAACTATGAGCTCTCTTGCTGAGAATGTGAGCAGGCCCAAGGGTGTTAAGCAACTGAATACACACAGAGATGGTCAAGAGAGCAAGGAATAAGTGTGTATGTCTCCTTACAAGATCTTGCAGACAGTGTTCTTTAAATTTGCCTAGAACTTAAAATGTCCATTTATTATAACAAGCTTTTTA
>VZSV01000001.1:5817521-5863651 GCA_013398735.1 Nothocercus julius | reverse complement strand
TTTATATAATATGACATCATTCAATTGTTCCCAAGACTTCTTGCAAAAGCTTTAGGGTGCAGCAAATGAGTTGTTCCTGGCCCAAAAATCACGTCGTCAAAATAAGTGACTGAAATAAGATGTTCACATTGTTGTTTCTCATTTTTGTGGTGCATTTTTATTGCAAGAAACCAAGGACTCTCTTGGGTCTAACAATGAATTCTAAAACTACTGCTTGCTGTAACGCAGCCTTGCTGCGAAGAGGTTAATTATTCCCCATCTTAGGCCAATTCTGTGACTAAAGTCTATATCTTTTCATATACGGGAAGAAAGCATAGCCATTGCCTAGAATCCTCCCTGTGCCATCCTGTGCCTTTGGAGAGGGTCTGACGTAGCTTTCACGCAGCAGGGAGGCAGGCTACATGCGCTCCCAGAAAAGAGCACAGAGCCCTCACCTGTACATGGCCACATAAGAGTCAGCCATCTCTGAAAGCCACTCAACTATCTACATTTACTTTTAACTTACAGAAATAAACCATGTTGTTAAGGATCTTTTGCTGATTATAATCTGCCTCCAGGCACAGAGCCTCAAATTGTCAAATCAAGCATATCGTATGGTCTCTGCAGCTTTGGAGTAGCATAGGAGAGGAAACCAAGCATCTCGGTGTCACTTGTACCCACAGTGGTTAGTGGGTATAAAATCAGAGGATTGGTTAAAACACTATGCACAGTTACGTATGTAAGAGTCACTGGCAGTGTGCATATTTATACACATTAGGCAGAGTACATGGGCTTTGTAGAAGATGTAGTGTTTCAAATATCCCATTGAGATTCTCTAATTAGCCATTTTTCTGAAGAAACTCAGTCTAATAGCCATTTTTTTTCGTCTCTTGTTCTCTCAATAGTATGAAAAATTATAGTGACACTATGAAAGAATGCTACATTTTTTGCATATTTTGGTCAAACTCCTAAACCAAATCAATTATCTCAAACTGTTCTGAGCAGAACCTAATTGTATTACCCACTTGTCAAGTACATCAATCAGATGTGATTTTTTTGGAACCTGTTTCCTTTCTAGTTAGCTGTTTTGCAATTACCACCCCTCCTTTGAAGAACACATTTTTGTACTGAAGAATGGTTATGTATGCGCTAGTGGCTAATGTGATCTTGTCAGCAAAGAGAAATTATCTTATTTTGGCCCATTATTCAGATTTAACATTCAAATTCCTTGTTTTTGAGCATACTGTTTATAGAAAGGACACTTGGCAATTTCCTATACAAAGGGCTTGCGCTGTTATGCAAACCCTTTTTTTTTTTTTTTTTTTTTTTTTTATGCTCAAGAGGGCAGAGGGATTTCAAAGTCAGAAAACTACAATGGATACTGCTTTGTACACCCATAGGAAATCCGAATAAAATCCAAATGTGACACTCAGGCAATAATCTACAGATGTATACAAACCATTAATAAATGATGTTTCTGTACCAACTATGCTAATTATCTGAGAGTCCGTATATGAGAGGCAGTGACTCCATTGCTACTCTTATGGGTGCATGGCTTACAAAACTGGTAATGAGATAATGCAGGCTTTTAATTCCAGTTGTTCGGAAAGTGAGTCCAGTTCTAGTAAGCTTTGGCTGTAAACTATTTTCATTTATTAACTATTAAGAATTGAGAAATGACTCTTCTCCTCTCCTAGTATTTCTAATAAGTAAGTTTTTGCTTCACAGAGATCATCATAACTGACAGAAAAAGACAAGGTTTTGATTAAGCCATAGAGACTGATAGAGATCTCCAGATTAACAGTAAAACTCCATATGAATATCTCAGTTTCTGAATCCTCATTCTGGGATGTGTCACAGGTCTTTTCCATCTTTTGAGAGAAAACAGGATTTGTAAAGAAAAAATGAGAAGATGCCTCACAATCCTACGTGAATAATAGATGGTATAAAAAGCAATCTACATTTCCATAAAAGTTTTCTAATTGCAACTTTACATATTGCTATGGAAGTTTCACTGAAGTGCAGTGAGAATGACTCAGGTAAATCACATACCAGTTACAATGCTGATCATCAGAGCAAGCAAAACTGAGTGCTGAGCTCCTGCTGTCTCCCTCTGCAAGCCCTCTCTGTTCCCCTGGGAAGAGAACAAGCTGTAGTCTGGGGCTAGTTTGGCATTTAGCACTAGCTCAACAGCTGACACTACCTATAATAATACACAAAAAGCCCTATATCTTATGAGCTTTCAACATTTCTGGGAATAGCAGTTCTAGATCCATCTATACAGAGAAGCTGGGTAAATTAGCATGCAGAAAAACCCATGGTGCAGTGGAAAGACTATTTTCAGTGGCTAGGCTGACTCAGGTTGCTGTACATCACGCGGAATTAGTATGCAGGCTGCTGAGTGCCGCACAGCAGACAAAGGATATCAGACATCAGAATTCCTACATTTAGTAGTTCAGAGTTCTGATTCACAGAGTTTCATTCTCAGATAGTATCACACATCACATTACTTCAGTTGGGAATTTCCTAGCTCCATATAACCGTCAGCTCAGGACAGCAGGTTAGCTTTTGAAAAAGGATGATTGACCAAATCATGTGAACAACCTGAGCAGCAAAGGACTGGAACATTCCTAGTGTCACCCAGTACGGGGAGACATGCCCCACAAAGTTGTTTTGCTTTGACTCTGCCTTTCTCGCCTTCTTTTCTTTATTTCGACTTTTCAGACTCTTCTGGCTTCTTGTGGGTGGTGTAACAAAAAACAGCATCTCAGAAGTGACAGCTAATCACCTGTATGAGAAGAGAAGGCAGGGAGGAGATCTATTTGGGGAAATGCTGAAAACACAAACTCACAAGAAGAATTTTGCTTACAAAGTAGCATAGTTCACACGGATGGATGTCTGACAAACATGCAGTGTTGTGTGCTGCAATGTTGTCCATGGCAGTAAATGAATTTGGGAGTTGTTCAGCTGCTAATGAAACCTGGTGGGACTACCCCATTGAAAACAATCCTTCCTAGGAAAACACCATCACCAAATCAAAGGAAATGTTCCCATCTGATATGAACGCTCTTTAGGCTAACCTTTATTAAATGTAGCTTGTAGTCTGCTGCCTTGAGCCTAGCATCAAAACTGGAGAACTATCATTGCCCTAAAAAGGCCTATGTATAAGCATAGCGGGGTACGGATCTTTTGTCACAGTTTCTCTCTTCTCCATCTAGCTTGCATAAGTCAAGTCTTGCCTGCTTAGCTGCCTGGAAAATGATTTTGGTGAGCTAGTGTCTGCCTCAGAGATATGTGTCCATCACTGCACAAGCAGTATCTGATATCCCTGACAAAAGCAAAGCCAACACTGGACTGACTTTGTGTATCTGTTTATCTAGGTTTTTGTTTCTGCTATACATCTTGCCTGCCTGTCTTACTCTTTCGTATCACTCAGGGATAACTCTTCCTTTTCATCCAGTTGACAGAGAAAGAGTCAAGGCATAGGCACTCTTCAGTCAAAGTAGGGAATGGAGTTTGTGCTGTTGCTACCCACAGTGTAGATCAAAAAGTCTTCTGCCTCTAGTTACAACTTCAGCATCTTCAAGTAATATCAAATGATTAAATACGTAGTTCTAATCTATCAGACTATATAATCAAAAGAAAAGAATCAGAACCAAATGATAACCCCAGGGAAAATAGCTTTTCTACCACAAGACAAATTGGGTTGTTAATCTGATGAAATATAATTCCCTTTTAGTTAAATGAGAGAAAGAACAGGCAGAAAAGTTGACATTTTTGCACTTACCGCCTTCCACAAAGCTTCCCCAATTACATCTGCATCAGATAATGCCTCACATCTCCCCCTTTGGTACAGACTGGAGGCAGCTCATCAATGTCTGAAATGAATCTGAACACTGAACGTTTAAAATTCTAAGTAAAAAATGCAAGCTCCCTATCCCAACCTGCTCCCATTGCCTTAACTTTCTTTTATTTGTTTTGTATATCTTTCTTTCTCCTGTCTTTAATTCACAGATCCTATGGTATGAAAGGTTCCTGATAAAATCATCAGATCTATGAGTTATATGTGCTCTTGATGGTGTTTGCCCAGTTCAACTTTACTGATACCCACCTTCATGTATACAGATCTGAGGGATGTGAAAGCACTTTCCAGACTACTGCCTAAATCCTAGATGATAAAAAGCTTTCATCCTGGGAAAGCCTCCCTTCATTTGATTTGTGTCCCTGCAGACGACCTAGAGCAAATTTTGCCACTTATCAGTCAGTGGGCAAGGGAAAGTGGGCAGGAAATCCCTGAGCTTTCTGCTCACATCCATTGGCAGCTATAGAGCTGCTTTTTCACAGCAATAGTAACTGCCCTGAGAACACATTTAGTTTCTGTCATTCTAGGAGCCTTAGTCATATATAAGCCATAACGTTCATTTGCTCTCCCCGCGAAAAGAAAAGATTTGACCCTTTTTGTGCAAGCATGATTTAATATATCTATTTCTTGTAGTGTGTACCAGGCAGAAAAGAAAGTGTTTAACTTTGTAAGAGTTGAGTGTCCTCTTATCTAAGTACACACTCTTACATAAGTCTGGGCAGTGAGGCCAAAATCTGCACCTGGCTGTGGTGGAGCTGAGGTTCCACAAGTCTCATCTTATAAAAATCTTGACTGATACCAAACAGATGCAGAGACATTTTACAATGAGTAGCTATGCATATACAAGACAGGAGGAATTTCTTGATTTTAATGCTGCTACAATTAATTCAATCACAGAGAATTAATTCCATAGTATGCATTTTAATGTACTAGAGGAAAAAAAATTACATTCCTAAAAAAGGTTTGAAATAATGAATAGCTTCAGTAACAAAACAGACAAACTTCATTGTCTAGCAGTTACTGCACTGAAAGCCCCTGCTAAATACCATGATCGTTAGAGCCAGGTGAGAGGGGGCACTGCCTCATTTCTCTCTAAGTTTCTGAATAAAATGTTGTTTCAGCATGATCTTATTTTTCACTCCAAATACTGGCAAGTCAGTGTCTCCTTCCATCCTCCTTAAGCAGAGGGCTAAGGCTCACACAGTTTACTTGCAAGGAGATCTTGAAAACGGGAACACTTTTATAGTCTGAGCTCTGTGGAAATACAAGACTGGGTTTGGCTTTACATTTTGTGAGCAATATGTGCAGACAGAAACACCACTGAGCCAAAGTGAACCTGACCGTGCTATTCTAGATGCTGTCACAACTCTGAACATGAACTTCAAGAGATGAAGTTTCTGGTATCATGTAAAGCTGTCCAAATAAGCCATTTGCTGAGTGATGATTTTTCAGAGATCCACAAATATGTAGAAATGGTCCTGTGGCCTATTTACTTTTGATATTTGTAGTAGTCACACTGACATTTCTGTTATAATTTGAAGTGATGTTGTCAAATCAGTGAATTAATAGGAAGAACAGCTCTGTGCTACATTACTAACAGTTACTGATGGTCTCACTGGCAGCCATCTGTCAGGTTTTGATATTGATACCAGAAAATGAGCCCTGCAATTACATAATAGTTATAGCTCCTTACAAGTACTCTTTTATGACTTCCAGTATGCCAGCAAGGCGGAGGCAGTGAGGAGGAAGAGGAATGGGAGCTGCTCAGCCGAAGAGGGCTGCTGGGTTTTTGTTAGGTTGCATCACTCTTAAGTCCAGGGCTAAAGTGGCCAATGCCAGCATCCCAGGCAATATCAGTCTGGTAAATAGCAAGTGGTCTGGAAGCCTGAGCTCTGGGAAGCAGGGAAATTAAAGGTGAAAAAGATAGGATATTTATGAGAAGAAAAGTAAGGTCCTTACAAGAGCTTTGGTTGTTTTGTTATGAGACATTCTTTACTTGCTGCAAATTAGATGTGTTTCTGTAAGGAGTGCTGACATTCAGCTGCAGCTCTGCTGCAATTAGCTCAGGTAAAAGAGGTGGCCTGAAGAAATTTCCTGTGAAAAAGATCCAGCGTACAAAGGGTTGGAGTGGCAGTTAAGAACTGTCCAATATGATTAGGAGATTAAGTACCACACAGGTCAGATTGGTGACCCACCAGGAGGAAGACCTGTGTCACTTCATTGTCAGAGGCCGCTTTTCGCTAGGCAAACATGAGCAAATGTTACTACACCAACCATAAGCAGAGAATGAAACTGTGGCTTTGCAGCCGAATAGTTACACTTTCAAATAATTTAAACTGAAGAGCTGAAAGAGGTCTGGTATTGTTTTTAAGTTAGAGGGGATATATTTTGACTTAAAGTCCTTAGAAGAGCAGGGAAATGTTAAGAAAAAAAAGCATATCAAGAGAAATATATTTTCTGTGCATCTCTACTTTTCCACGTTTGTTATTTCTGAGAATTGGTGCACAGCGTATGCATCAGACAACAGTCCTTGAGTGCCTGGCTCTTCTGAAACGGTAGGAATCAGACCCATGGTTTACACATGCCAGCCTCTAAAACTTCATTTGCCACCTAGGCCAGAACTGAGCCGCAAGTCCAGTATTTGAAGACAAAAAAACTTTATATAAAAGTCACAAGCAGTTTCTGACAATCTCAGCAGGACTTGGAAAGTCTCAGGATTATAGATAAGTATCTTATTAAAAGAAAATTGTCAACTTCTAACATTGCTGTTAGAAGTTACCATAATCTTAATGGCTTTGGATTTCCGTGATAGCTGGAGTAGTGTGCACTGTCACCTACATAAACTGATAACAAAATTGAGACTTGTGCCTGTTTTTGTGTAAAAGGAAAAGAAATGAAAGCACTTGGTGAGACATAGTTTCAAAATTAGCAAAGCGCATCTGTTGTCCAAAAAAAAAAAAAAAGGGAGGGAAGGGACTGAGGAGAAAACTCAGTTCATTCATTTATTTTACTAGACACTTGTTTTTATTTTTAATTTCCCCTTCAGGGACTCATTGAGTACTTGCATTAGGAACAAACAGAGCCTGTTAAAAGGCATGGACTAAAGCTCTTCCTGACATAACAACAGGAAACAAAAATCACCAGAAAATTGTTACTTCTATGATATGTGCTAACAACAAAAGCAGCTCTCAGGAAAATCACAGGTATTATCTAGAAACTGCTCTGCAGATACATCATCCAGAACCTTCACTGTCCGCACATCAGCTGCAAACATGTGCTCGGTAAATCGTGCCAGCAGACCAAGAAAACAGGATCTCCCCAGAAGAGTGTAGAGCTGCTGCATTCCTCTTGCTGCAAAAACATTTTCTGGGCCTGAGAAGTTGTAGCTTTTTCACTGAAGTCAAAGTTCAACTTATGGGCTTTTTGCTGAGAAGCATCTGGACCTAGCAATGACTGCATAGTGCATCTTTCTCTTGTTCAAACATCTGATTATGTTAGTTCAGGTATAATTTAAAGCTGGGATCACCATTCATGAAAGCAAAATTAGCCTTTGCCCGCCATTAATATACATCTGGCCAACATGTGAAACAGAGCGAACGAAAAGGTAGGCTGAATAAATAGTCTTAAAATGCCTTTTAAAGCAAGATAATTATCACAAGTCAAGGAGTATAAAAATGGGAGTGAAAGCTTAACATAAACTTTGACATCTTCTACTTCACAATACCAGGTCTTTTGAACGAGATGTTTTTATGCATGCTTCTTGGATTCTGCTTCATTTGCTAAAGACTGCCATGCCTGCAAATCTCACTCTCTGCTCACAAAATACGAAATGAAATCCAGGAGAAAGCAGCTTGTAAATGTGCCATCCATATGCATAGGATGAGAGAATGACTGCACCTCTCAAATTGACTTGACTCTCAAATTCATCCTGAACTGCTCAAAGGTGACTCCAGGATTTACAAGATAATCCGTGCCCATTAACAGTGTTCTTTGCCTTTGGCATAGACCAGAGGAACTTAGCCCCGTGTTCTCTATACATATGTGGAGGAATCGAACATGTACCAATTAATGGCAGGAAGGAGAACTTATTCATACCAGGGCTACCAGGTATTAGCACTGATGCTATTCATTGTCTGAGGATACGTACCTCCTATATACTGTTTTTAATTTTAACATGCATATATATGGAGTCATTAATAAGGATGTGACAGCATAGATTAAAGATAGAGTATTCCTCTCTAAGGGCTGGTATTCCTACTTATCACTAGGAACAAAAGCAACATTTAAGTGCATGAGATGGCCTAAATACAACTATATCAACTTATTTACAACAGACTACAAAAGATACAGCTAGAAATCAGGACAGGTTTGTCATTCTACAAGCTAAGAATTATCATGTGGCTCTTCAGAGCTATTGCGGTGCCTAATTCCCTTTGAGATGAAGAGAACTGATGTTTCCAGTGTGATTCAGAGTGTATTAATGTGATCAATGTCAACAAAAATATAGATAGACAGCAAAATTAAAAATCAGATTTTTACAGCAGCCTTTAGGTCACGATTACTAAAAGCAGGAAGTACACAGATGAAACTGGAAATAAAGCCCGAATTCTGGTGGTTAAATGTAGAGGAGAATCTTTCCGACACTATAAATGCAGAGAAAAGCATGTTGTTATTGGAGAGGGTATGGAATATAATTTGATCAAACAGGAGAAATGTAAGTGTGCATGTTACTGGCAGTGAATTGATGCAACTGAATTACTGCCTCTCACAAAGGACTGCAGATATTTCCATGACAGGGGCCTAAATCAAAAGGCCTCCTATAAGCCTTAATATTTAGTATACCAAGAACAAAACACACTATTCAACCAGCCCTTTGCTAGCCTGAGGACTCACAGAATCCTTTTTTTATTTTCCTGAAATGAAAAATATATATGTACCTTATCCTTCCAGGGAGCAAGGAAAAGGGGGAAGCCATGTGTAAGGGACACTAATCACATCACATACAGCATTATGAGGTGACTCGACTATGTGCTACAGCACGTGAGCAAACCACTGCCGATAGAGAATTGGAAAAGAGCATTGTAAATAACTTTCATTCCAGATAATAGCACACACATACATACACAACTAGTTCCATACAATTTTTGTGCTGTTCTGGACAGCACTGGACTTCTGCTCAAATGTTGTAATTAGCTGAATCTGGTCCTGTGAGACTGCAACGGCTTTTAGCTCAAAATGTGCTGCTGAACGGGCAAACAGCATAACAAGAACGGGTTTCCTGCGCTGCACAGTTATTGGTTGAAGATGTAATACATCAAAGCAGAGCAGAGATGCAATCGTGTAGCAAGCTATTTAAAAAACTTTAATGAACCATTTAAAATAAACTCATTATAAGGTAATTTAACAACACCACTTTTACAATTAAATATACTATTTCAGCTTGCACATGCAGCACATTAATCCCATGTCAGGACAGAAAATGAAACGAAACTGAAGGAATTCTGATACATGAAAGTCATCTCAGTAATTTCTCATCACTTCATGGTGCTCTTAAGCAGCGTAATGAAAGAATGGATTGATTTAAACAACATTTTGTTGGAGCACTGGGGTTTGTGAATTAAATTAAGCTGATGGTTTGCTGTAAGAGCAGGCCTGCATAGCATTAAGTTATTCTTGAAATTAATTTATTTTCCTCTCCAGAGTTATTTTTTGTTTTGATTTGGGGTTGATATTTTCTTTCTTAGTTATTTCCATAGCATTCACTAAGGACTTTTGCACTCATCTTTACGCATTCATCACTTCATTAAAGACAATTTTAAAAAATGCTTATTCAATTCCTTATCTGTTTCCTGAAGTTGGGATATGACAAGAATTTTGAAAGCACTTTAATTTCTTAAGAATACTGCACCATTCCTTTTCTTTATATTAAATTCTTCTCGTTTTTTTTTCCTGTTAGGAAATATGTTTCAGGAAAGGAAGGAATGTAAGGATATTAAGGAGGAAAAAGTAAAACCAGATTACATTGATCTAAAGGGGAAAAAAGCTCCAATGGCATGTTTTAATGAAGCTTCTGTGTGGTTGTGGTAAATGCCCACCTTGCCATACGCATTTCTGAGCCTGTCAGGGCTCCCAGCCTGGCCCTCGGAGCTGCAGCCTCCCTCCGTGCAAGCAGAACCCGTCTTGCCACGCTCCGTTCTGGCCATGCAGCAGGGCCAGCACATTCACATCTCTATGGCACAGACAAGGAAATGGGATGAGATTCAGAAAGTTTTCCCAGCACTACCAAAGACTTCTTGTAATGAGAAGAAAATGCTGAGGGGGAAATGACAAATTACGCCATAATACACATTCGGCATGCCAAGACAATTCATTAAGTGCCGGATGCTTATTTCTTCTAATGTTTTCCACCTGTTTTCTCTATGCTGAAAGTATTAGGAAGAATCCTTTTAAAAATGCCTCCACCATATTGATTGACTTTACACATTGACAAAAAGCAGCCCAGCTGTCTGCATTAATTTGTAGATCCCTGCATACGTTCCTAGACATTGTGTGCGTCTGTGAGAGGAGGATAGGAGATTTTTATCTCTCTGAGCAATGAACATGCTCAATTTGCTAGCAGGCAAGCTTGTTTCATCAGGAATGATCTCCAGAATTAATTATCTGAATAATCTAAGTAGCATATAACAAAAGACCAGATGTTAAAACCTCCTAAATTACAAAGTCCTATTTTATAGTGTCATACTAGGGACAAACAAAAAAAACAAACAAAAGCTTCTCTTGAAGTACCTTTCTGTCAGTATCATAATTTTATATCTCCACCTAATTCTTTCCGCAGCTCTTTTTCAGATATATTATATTTACACCAATAGTAAAAGTTATTTATAAAGAAAAGCTTAATGGTTTGCACTGGTGCTTTGTTTTCCATTCCTGTAGATTCCATGCTCAGAGGTTCCAGCAAGGGTTCTCAAAGCCTGGGAGGCAGCAGAGCTGCTGAGCTCCCACACAGAATCAGTGGCTCCTCCCGAGATTAAACTCAGGACATGGCCCTGCTTCCCACTCTAGTAACAATTACGTTTGCTGAAATGAATGCAGTTTTTGACCCCTGTTCTAGTAGCAGATGTACATTCATGGCTTGCACTAAGTAAGCACATTGAATCTATTTGTCCAAAGATAGAATATGGCTTGTGATTTGTATATATCGAACTTGAATCAATGATCTCAACAGACGAAGATTTTTCATCATTTAAGTTTATTGACTTTTGCACAGTTACACCAAAGGTAAATCTGTCCCAATAAGAAACATCTAATTCAGATTAAATATTCTGACAGCTCTTCAGCAAAACATTCTAAAACCTAGACCTTGGTGGTATTATAACAAGTGGTGTAAGGGAGTGCTCACACAGAAAATAACATGCTAGAACAGTTCCTTAAATTATAAAGATTATTCTGAAACAGCTGAGTAAACAATCAATGGCCAGCTATACCCTATATATTTCCACCTCCAGTGGAAATTTCCCAATGCACTTCTTTGACTCCCTCAAAAGAGGAGCTGAGATTTTTTATAGTTTAGGCTGCTGTATGTGAATGTGTATGTTCCCCTCTTGATACAGAGGGACAGGATGATGGGTATTATATCTTGCTCTTAAGTGTAAGTGCTTATACAGTAATGTGCATTTTCAAGTGCATCTTAAAAATGAGATAGTATTAACTATTAATTGCTATAAATATTGAAACAGACAGCAATTATGTATTCCATAAAGTGAAAAGAAATTTCCTGGCATGTTGTTTGTTTAAGCAGTTGGTGCATGTTTTTCTTTAACTCTATTTGCAATGTTTAAGAGATTTTGTTAATAACTATACAAAACATGATTTTGCAATAAATGAAATGCTATGAAAAATGAAATCCCCTGTTCAGGTTCATTGCTGTTCTATGTTGTCTAACATGGCAATAGGAGAGGGTATGAGTAAGTGTCTTTAATTAGTTAATTTTTTTACTATATAGTACTGTGAGATTGCTTGATGTTTGAAATTAATTACCAGCATTTATTCAATTGGGAGTTCTGCTTAAAAATTTATGTCATACTATGGTCTTTTATTTTTCTGAGTATCTGCTTTAATGAGCATTTTTGCATCTGCTGGGAGCCACACACTGATCAAGTAGAAGCTTTTAAGCAGACAGCCTAGGATTGAAGAATAACAACAGCAAATTGTATTGATTGACATTCATCTCACACAGAGGGCTAACATGAGACCTGAGCATAAGTTTTACTTATAACTGCAGGATATAAATGGAATTTAAGTGGCCTACATGATGCTACTCTAACAGCCAAATTTTATCTGCTGTGAATCTTATCAAACAAATGTCATGCCATGGTACTGATGTAAGGCATATCATTCTTGCTGGGATCATCAGTGCTGAAACAGGCAGTAGACCTAATTCTGAAGATCTGACTGTTAAGCCTAACATCAGCAAGAATTCTGCTAAATACAAATTTCAGAATTGTTCTTCATAGCAATCAAATAGGCTGTATGGCACTGGCAGAAGGTGCTCTCTTAAGTCCTAATTTTAAAGGATTCTCTCAGATTCCCATATGAAGTTGTCAAGGGCCTTAAATAAAGCCTTTGAGTATTAAGGAGTACTAGTTATGTTACATGCAGAGAAACAATCTTCTGTGCTGGAACAGATCAACGAGCCATTTTAATTTTAACGAGCCACTGGCAGTGGCCAGTGCCAATGTAGAGAAAACTGCTCTTCAGAGCACATGTGCTGACATAGTTCTGTTGTATGTTGCCAGAGAAATACAGAATTGCTAATCTCTACGTCAGGCTGCCTAGATTAATGAAAACTGCATCTTTAAAAGTAGGAAGTTAGAAAGTAGAAACTGTTACTACTTCAAGAGTTTTTCGGTATAATCAGGTGTGACAAAAATGTAGAAGATTTGCAGTGAAATGTGTATCAGAGCAAGCAACCACACAACTTCATACTAATATTGAGTACACTCATAATGCAGTGCTTGGTACATCATGACTTTAAATACTAGAAATGTGTTAATGAATATGACAGAGTGCTCATTCATCTAATTGTTATTGAGAAGCATGATCTAGAGAAGCGTAATCTAGATCTGTGACTTTAAGAAACTAAGACCTTTGAAAAGACCGATGTTATTTGTGGTTAAAAATGTGTCATGTTTTAGGTTTATGAGTTTGTTTGCCTTTTTTGTTTCAAGAGCCCTGAGTTTTTGCATAATGTGGATAGCCTGGATTTTTTTTTTATTGTTTGATGGCTCTTTCAGCTGCCTGTGGTGTGACTAGGCTTGCCTGAGACTATAGTAAATATTCTGAGAGGTCAAAGTCTGTTGAAGCTGAATTCTCTACTGGAAACATTCAATTTATTTGAGACATTAACCTTATTTAATCTTTCCTTGCTAAGGATTTACAACTAATTTTACAGCCCTAGAGTGACTAGTTTCAATGCAATTCTTTGTTCTTTGATCAACTTTCTCTGTTTCCGAATCTGATTTACTTGTAATTTTCTAAAATAATCTTCCTGTCTGCATATTCTACTCAAAGCAGTAAAACTGTGTCAAGATGCTGCCTTGTTGGCTTGGCTTTTTGGAAAGTACACCTGCAAATCGTTAGTGGAAGATATAGTGCCTCTCAACACTTGTAATGTTGCCCCAGTTGATCATATGCTCTTTTTCATCAATATATCTGCAAGGTCTGGGCATCTGTTATGACAGCACCTTCCCTTTTGGGGAAATCTCAGTAAATGCTCTTATTGTCACTGATTGAGTCATTTCTCTCAATTTACTAGGGCTTGATGTGAGGCACACCCCTTGGACAAAAGTCTTAATGACAAGCACTAAACAAATGAGCAGAGTGGTAAGAAGTATGCAAGTCAGTAATATTTTCTGCTTTCTCAGCTTCCTGATTCTGCTTTTATAAATTGGGGGGAAGAGAATAGAATAAGAGAATAGGAAAATACCATTAAATTTGTCCATAAAATGAGGCATTTCCTGTATTCAGATGGCAGCAAGTAATTGAATGGGTTTTCTGATAGTTAATCACTATGCCAGAGGGAGCTTCAAGAAGGGATTGTGATTCGAAGATGCACAGTCCCTGCTTTACTCTGTTTGTGTGTCAGAGCAGTTTGCTTTTAGACCTTTGCAGTCCACCTACCCAGTAGAATGAGGTGCTTGAGGCATCATTTAAATGAAGCTCCTTTCCTTTGTTTTGCTGTTCCTGAGTAGGAAATCGTACAAGTGGGTCCTACTCTTTTGTTGTGGACAGAAGTACAAGATAAAGATTGCTTATTCAAGGGAGTAAAGTGTAGGTGGCTTAGCGAGTGTCCTGGGGAGCAAGAGAGTGCTCAAGGACACTGTACAATGCTGTTTGCCTATGCAAATCCCACCAGCCCAAATCCACTGGCTTCTGGAGTCCTTTGAGGTGTTTTCAGTGTATAGTGGCAAAAATAGTTTGCTTTTCCCATTAGTATTTTTCTGCCAACATTAAAATACATATCCCTAGACATATGCCAGAAGTATGTCATGATACTACACAAGGATGACAAATTGGTACATTTGTGCCATAAAGCAATGATTATTGTGAAGATATTAAAAATATGATTTTATTGGTATATATTTTTTTTTTCTTTAGAAACTATTATTTGGCTCCTTTTCCCCCTTGGAAGCTTAAAACAGATTAATCTCTAACTCAAGAGTGCTTTTACAGCAAACAATTACATTAAGAGAAAATTACAGAAATAAATGTTGTGGCAGATGGATTAAGAATATCTTCTCATGATAATGATCAAAGCTTATTCTCTTCCCAAAGACCTTCATTAAAATGAATATTATTTACTCTTTACATGACACACAGTCCATTCCTTTTAACAAGATGGAATTGTATTTAGTAGTACCTAGACGCTCTGAGGGGGCATGCCATGGGGTTTAGCCTTATTCCGCCCAGTTCCTAGGCACAGCAGTAGTCATAGAAACATAGCAATAAAGGCCATGTGGATCCATTCTGCTGCTGTCACAGGCAATCACAGAATTCAAGTCCATTCATCAAAGCCCATTTTAACACTGCTTTCACTTAATGAAGTCAATTAGGAGCCACGGTGGATGGACAGATTACATAGATAACGGTACATTAACCTTTTCTGATTTTAATCTCTGCAATACAAGAATCCTTGTTTGTTTGTCTGTGTTTAACCCAGAAGATCACTAGGCTTACATCTGCTGCCTCTGTGGCCTTTCTGGGCTGGGCTCCTCTATAGAGAAAGAATAGACCGGTAATAAAACTCTGAAATCCTACTGGGGTCTGATAGCAAGAAAGTATGTTTTAGAGAAAAGCAACCCCTATGACATCTTTCCAACCTAACAAAAAAATTATTTTGTCATTAAGTGAGTTTTCTCTGTTTTTTCAGTAACAACAGCCATCAATCACATTGCAGGAGTATAGCAGACATTAAGAAAATCATTTCCTTCTATACCTGTAATTGTGCTTCATTAATGAATGGCGAACTTTTTTTTCCATTTTCTCTATAATCTGAACAAATTTCAGTGACACGGCAATTTACATGGGGAAAAGTGTTGATTTAAAGAGGATTTAGGTTTCGTATTTATGGGTTGTCACACTGATGTAGAGCAAGCTCTTCACCTTCCTGATGTTAAGCCAACATCTCTGTAAGGGATTTCAGGATCTTGATATTAGTCCTAGGACCAAGGAAGAGCACGTTATTGTAGCTGCCTCAGAGCTTGACCTGGCATTTGCTCCCTTAGCAGATTTCAGATGGCTACATTGCAGATTCCTTGCAGCTTTTTTGGAAAGCCTTTGAGGTGCTGCCTTCCTCTGGTGGGAAGACCTGTGGCTTCAGGGCTGTTTGGTGTGCTGGGGCAGGCTGGAGAAGGCTTGTTGCCCGCCGGTGTGGGGGAGCCACAGAGAGAAGCAGTGACACTGGCACAGCCACACCAACATTACAGGTATTGGGCAGGAGGCTTTATTTAGCTGTTTGTCAGAAAGTAGTTCTGCCGCCATGTCAACATTTTCATCAGTGAATGTTTAAGTTAGACAACTAGGTTAAAATTTTAAATACCAAGTGACTAATGCTCCTTTCAAAATCAATTCATTTGCAGTTACAGGGGCCAAGGCCATTTCTTTTAGCCTCTGCCCAAAACTAGGCATCTAATTTCACTGTTGCAGGCAATAAAATCTAGAGCTGCTCAGCACTTCAGCAAATCAGTTTGAAAGTGGTATTGAAAGAGTTTTTAGCAGGTGGTCTGTTTAAGAGGAATGCCAAAGAATAAAAATGGCTTTGGAGCACTGTATCTAATAGTTCTCCAAGGGGAAAAGTAAGTTTAAACATAATTCTTCTTACATGCAATCACCAACTATAAAAATATATTTTTTATTCTCTCCTCCCAGCTGTACCTCTATAATTAACATTTGCTACTCTGCTGTAGGCCATTACATTGTCACTTTTGTCACATTGCATAGTATGTACTAGTTTGATTCTTGGGCTACTTTGGAAATCTGGGCTGCATTATAATTATCAATTCTGAACATAAGATTGATTTGTGATTACTTCATTGCCTATGAGATTTTTCCTTTTTTTGTTTTTTTTTTTTTGACACATTGGCACACACTTGCAAATCCTGTTTCTGAGTGTTCTTCAGAAAAATGCAAAAAATAAAATAAAAATAAAGCTATCCTGAAGGAATTAGTTCTAAGTTATTCACTAATATGCAGCCTATAAGTGAGTAGATGCCCAGAATGGTTTCCTCTCAGCCTGTATGGTGGCCAGCTGGAAAAGTATTTTGTGGCCTTAAGCTATTTTATGAATGAAAATGTCCAAATTGTAAAAATAATCCCAAGAGAGAGAACCAAATAGGAGTTACCTGGCAGCATTGCTGGCAGCCTCAGACCCAAGCCAGGGCACACTGGACATAGGTTTAATCTTCTCTGAAGGGAGTTCAGCGTGGTGAGCTCATGGCACACTAAATGGGTATGGTGCTTGCGCCACACTGCTTTTGGGGACATCTGGACGATTTTGTTCTCCAGGATTGCTGTTCAACAGCTTCTCACAAGCACATAAACTCACAAATGAGAAAAAAAAAACAACAGTAAAAAATGAACATTTAAAAGGTGGAAATCAACACGACCAAAGATGTGATTTCTTATGCAAATGATGTATCAGGGCATGTGATGCTCAGACACATGATGCTCAGACACCCCAGATCAACTGTATCCTCCCATTGCAATCACTCTCATTTTCTGGTCCTTCCCATATATGTCTTTAGGAAAGGAATGGCTCGCTCCCTCTTTTTATGCAGATTTTCATAGAAACTCAGCATCCTGTAACTTTGGAGAAGATTGACATCCTGCTGAGAATATGAACCTGATTGGAAAGAGACCTAGGGTATCTTTTTCATAGACATTTTTTGTCACAAAATGTTGTGTACCTTTGTGCATGAGCGTACACACATTTTTAAGATATCATTTCCTGACATCTAAAACAGACTGGAACAGTGCTTGAGCTGCCTGAAACTTCCTTAATGTTTGTCTGGAAGTAGTGGCTGTACTGATGTTTGAGAAGTTCATTTCAATAAGGCATACTTTAATTAATTCATAAGGCAAATATTCATACCAGTATTTCAAATTATATTCCAAACTACTGTGTTTATCCCATTGGAAATCAAAGCAAATCTTCTGTGTATTAGGCAGACAAGCACATTCAGCCAAGAGTCAGCTCTGCGATTCTCTACTGCTGAAAATTATGAAAATGTCTGTGTTTCCATTCTTTTTTTATTCATTTATTTTTCTTTAATTTTTTGCCTTTTTTTTTTTTTTGTCAAATTATAATATGCATCTTTCTGAGAAGGCCTGGGTCTAAGACAGCAGGCTATGAGTGCGTGCGCAGACAAAAGGAGTGCATGGGAATTCTTTCTTCTAGACACTTCTTCATGCATATTCCATGTGAGGTATTCCAATGAAGACACTTATCTTCTCTTACAAGATGTAAATACATTCATTCCTGCATTTGTGTGAGCACATTACATGTTCTTCAGCAGAGCAGATCAATAGCTCATGTTGCACAAAGAACTATTTCCATGACGCCACCGTGACTGCAAGCCTCAGAGACCAAGGCACAGTCTTGCACAGAAAATTCCTCCAGCATCTGCCTGTTTACACCCACTCCCTGTAAGAGCACACAGATTTGTATTGCTTCTTGTATTGCAGTCTTCATGTTACTGAAGTGAATTTGTGAACATCGTTCATTGTCTTGTTTGCAAGATAAAGCCAATCAGCAAGCTGCTATTAACACAATTTATTTGCAAGAGGTATTTTCCAAGTAAGGAGAAATTACAGCAATTGTTCATCATTAATTTTGTTAATAGATATGTGTTCATTTGTATTACCTTGTAAACAAGACACTGCATTATACAGTAGGCATACCGCTAAAATTGGGATGCTGTTTAATGTCCTCATTTTATTATGTATAATCACAACAATATCCAAGCAGCCATGACTGATAACCTTGAGGCAAGGTTCTTTGTGAATTTTGAGGAATGGAGAATGTGAGCTTTGAAACCAATCCTGAATATTGTAAATCTCCCCTATATCTGAACCAGAGCAAATGTAAGGTGAATTATTGAGGCAACTAGCTTAGCAAGATTCTAAAAAAGGATTAGACACATATGAATACTGTAAAAAAATGGATCTGCAGTTACAGTAGGTAGGATAAAATTACAAAAGCTCTCAACCAAGGCTCCAAGGCATAAGCCAATCACCAGCTTGAGTCAGGAAGAAATGTTCTCTCATGGGAATTATTTTCCTTTCTAATGTAATTATGTGCGTTATAAGATTTTGATGAATCAATCATTGACCCCTATTGAGAGATAGCAAACCAAAATAGGCCAACTAGAGATTTCTAAGGAAAGAACATCTTTTAAAGAAAGGTCTTGGCCAGGAAACTGAAAGCACTTTATAAGGAAAAGAAGCTTCAATATCCTCATTATACTGATAGGGAAAAAGAGGCTAAGACAAGGCAAATGACTTAAGCAAGACCACCAAGTCAAACATTGTCAGTACCAAGAAATGTATCCTCCTCATCCTGTTGGACTCAAATTATTGCTTGTTCAGTTCAGTTTGTCTTCACAAAATTGTTTTGCTCTAGGGTTCTCCATGAATCTATTTAATGAGAAGCAGTCTGATGAGTTGGTTTCACATTTAGTGTAAAAGAGCTTTCTTTGCCTAGTGAAAGAAAAAAAGTAATGTCAGTTATGTGCAAATATACACCAAAACACAAGTGTTGTGCATCTTTTTATTGTAACGGGTTAGTTATCTTCATGCATACAAAACGAGAGCTAGCATCAAACTATATCAAGGCTCTGTTAGGAAGACAGAGGTAAAATATTTTAGCTCTCTTTCCTGAGAAAGAACCTAAAATCTGAGTGGGTAAAAGAGAGACATTGTAGGGTCATTGTATTTTCATGTTTCTCAGACATGTTCTCCCTTTCTGTTTCATATAGGGATTAACAGTAAATTCAGTCTAATGACTCTGAAAGCTGTTCCAAAAGGGTGAGGAGGAGCTAGCTGTGTTTTTACAGAGAGGCTCAGGAAAGAGCCCATTTACAGATGAGGAGCTGTCCTTGGCTTGTCATGGCAGCTGATGGAAGCATGTGCAGTGGAGGAGGCAGCAGTGCAACTCAGATTAGATCTCACATACTGTGTCGTACTTTCTTCTCATGACTTTTCTTTGATGCGCTTCTCTTTTTGCCTTTTTTCTTCGCTAAATCTAGTAAGCTTCCCCAGCCTAAGTTAAGTTTCACTACCAGATCCCTCTGTGTTGCCCTCATGTAAAAAAGTGGGGCTTGGAGCTGGGTACTGTGGTATGAGGTTTATCTCTTCCCTGCGTATGGGATAAGAGAGAATGGGGCAGGTCTTAATACTGACCATCTAAGCATATACCTTGCAGCAACCCATGCCTGGGCAAAGTCAATTCATATGCTCTTCCCTCTTCCCTATCTCTCCCTATCTCTCCACCTTCCTCCAAGTTTACGGTCATATTTAAAAAACAACAAAAAAAGATTAGCTCTGTGAAAGGAAGTGTGAAAGGGGCATATAGCACAGAAACACTACATGACAAAGTGAACATTAATTTTGTTTCATTTTGGATATAGCAAAGAGAAGAGTTTACGCCCTTGTGCTAACATGAAAAAAAGAGACAACTGCATGTGGAGGGAAGAAAAAACAAGGTAAAAGCCTGAAAAAATTGGGAAGAGGCAGGTCAGTAGAACATGTACCCAAACAGTAAAAGATAGAAAATCCAAAATGTAAAAAGTTCTTAGATTATCCAGTGTTCTATATTTTGATAGCATCTATTGCTGCTTCTATGAGCTGGAGTTTCTATCTAGTCCATTTCCCCAGCTTTTACAAAAGACTGCAGAGTAACAGAAACTGAGACTCCCCTCTTAAGGCAGAGCGGTCTTATACCAGACCAAGAAGACACTTGCTGCCAGTACTATTGGCTATGTGCTGTGGCAGTGCTATGATGGGAGGAGATCTCATAAGTGGCTGGTCTCAAACTCTCTTGCCTGTCACAGGCCCTGCTGTGGCTGTTTATATGTATTTTCTTCCCAGTTGGATCTGTCTGGCCCATTTAATCATGCATTGGGTATGAGTTTTGTTGGTGACAATGTCAGCATATTCAGATATTAATAATTAAATGCATCATGCTGCTCCTGTTGAAAAAGTTCCACTGACATATACAGTGTAGGGTTATGGTTTACAGCATGAGCAAGACCATCATCAGAGCTATAACAGAATATCAAATCTATGTTTTTTTTAGTGCATAGATCTGTTCTCAGAGTATTAGGCCACTTTTGCAATTCACTGAAATTGTTCTTGGGCTTTTGCTGCTGTTACACATATCAAAAAGCCAAGGAAAAGCAGATCTGGCTTCTGTGCTAGGCTCTATTACCAGTAATGGTAGTATGGTTAATATGCCAACAAGAGTTCTATTATGAAAATCAGTGTCTTAGAAGACAATCAGACCATGAGTGGCATTTTCTACAAATTGCTTTGTATGACAAGATTTAAGGAAGTTAACTATTGTGTGCAGTTCTGGGCCCCCCAATATAAGAGGGATGTGGAGCGTCTAGAAAGGGTCCAACGTAGAGCAACAAACATGATTAAGGGACTGGTGCATCTATCTTATGAGGAAAGACTAAAAGTGAGCTGGGCCTGTTTAGCCTAGAGAAGAGAAGACTGAGAGGAGATCTGATCAATATGTATAAGTACCTGAGGGGAGAGTGTAGGGAGGATGGGGCCAAACTCTTCTCAGTGGTGGCAGGTGATAGGGCAAGGGGTAATGGGTACAAGTTGAAACACAGGAAGTTCCATCTCCATGTGAGGAAGAACTTCTTTCCTATGAGGGTGACAGCACTGGAACAGGCTGCCCAGAGAGGTTGTGGAGTCTCCTTCTCTGGAGATCTTCCAAATCCGCCTGGATGGGACCCTGTGCCACATGCTCTAGGTGTCCCTGCTGGGGCAGGGGGGTTGGACTAGATAATCTCTAGAGGTCCCTTCCAACCTCAACCATTCTGTGATTCTGTGATATATTATTGCTAGCACTATAGAGCCTGGTTTAGGTTTATGCTACAGTGTAGTGCCTCTTTTTTTTTTTTTTTTCTGAATGTGCATCTGTTCTCATTTGTGCTTGACCGTGATATAACCTTAACTGCTTTATATGTCCTTGTGACCCATAAGTCCCAGAAGTGACAATTTGTCATAAGACTAAATATCTTTCTCTTCAGATGTCTAAAAGAAAAAAGTAATGACATTTATTGGAATACGGATGTCAAAGCACTTTATTTATTTATTTTTTTTTTTGCCCAAAGGTCATTAAATCTGTTGTTTAGTCTGTACTCATTGAGATAGATAGGAGGGGAAAACAAATCAAGCCAGGCCAAAGTGAATGAAAACATATCAATATTAAAGTTCTGTAAAAACTAATGAAGACAGACATTTGATACTATGGAATTTGTAAGTCAATTCACATATCGTGTGATAGTATAGGAATGAATGTAAGATAACAGCTTATAAAAAACTCAAATAAGAAAATGGAATGAAAGAGCATGCTGGCATGGAGGAGGGATGATTTGGAATGTGAATGAAGGAGGCTACTCAAAGACCTTGTAGACTGAAGCTAATGAATTTCTAATTATCAGTGACAAGAAAGACTATTTGTACTCGCATTTACAATGTGGTCATTTACACACAGTGTTTGAGGTACTAACGACATTTCTTTGAAAACCCATCTACTAGAGAAATCCTTTTCATTTGACTGACTTTTATAACATTTGTTATCCCATTGGCATTATGCTATTTTGATTAGTACATCAGAATTTGATGATAATTTTCAATATCTGTGCAAAGATGAATATTACCGTGGGTCAGTTCTCGTTTTGGTGGTAGGAAAGAAGTAAAAACTCTCATCTGCAACATACAAATAAACGTGAAGAAAAAGAATACAGAGGATGAAATATCTGTGAAATGTAGTACCTTGGCAGACTGTTCTCACCACTGTTATCATATTCCAACAATGTCAAGAGATTTTATTTACTACTCTGGATTATATTTTCCTCCTTTTTTAGGTTTTGGGCAGTGTCAGCTTCTGTCAAAATGTCGGAGCATAAATACTCAACAGGCTAAGATGAAACCCTATTACATAAAGCCACTATAAATAATACATTTTCTTTTGAATCTTTTAATTTGATTAAGGAGATAAAACAGCCAAATCATGCAAATGTTATTCAATAACTAGTTTATATCTGTCAGAAAATATGGAAATCAAACTGTTCTACTTTAAAGCATTCTTGCATCATAGTTAATCAGCATTTCTAACTTGCAGATCACAAGCTGGTTTATATGAATTGACTGCTATGCTAGGACATAACATTAAAAATTCTTTTTGAATTCTAAAGCAACTTGTCAACAAGCGTGTTCTGATAGTAAGTGCACACAGTTACTTTAGCGCTTTCTCTGATGTTGCCTATTTCCTGTCAAGCACAAGGGCAAATTTCAAGCATGGAGCAAAACTGCTATGTTAGAAATCAATCGTGGAATCACTATCAAGTGTGGCCACCACCTGGGTGCTCTGCTCTGGATTTCTATATGCACTTTCTCTCTTCAGATACTAACGGGTTATCTTTGCAAACATGCATCAGTTCAACAGCATATGGCCTCAGTGGCACTACCAGTACCACTGGTTAAAGCCAGATATAATGTGGCACAGAACACCTATGTGGTATGAGAATCAGCAGGGCTATTGGCCACTGCCAGGCATTGCTTAAATATGAAGGTAAGATGGGTTCACCATTCACTCAGGCAATGCTTTGTTAAGGAGGCATACCTACAAACTTGTGCTTAAGTGCCTAGTTTCCACTGACAGCATTTTCCTTCATGGATGAATTAAACATCTAAATGTGTAAATCTGATCCCACAGACTGGCCACAGGGCACATGTGGACTGTGGGATTAAGAACAGAAGCTTGAAGAAGCGAATAATGGTGTCTTATTTGAATAGTGTAACTGCTCCAGATTTCTAAGACTTTTGTTACTTTGACAGGGACATAGACATAGAAACTTGTCTCTTCCTCTTGAGAAAAGAACAAAGAAATTTTAATTGATGTTCAGATAATAAAGTCTAAAGCAATGTCCTTAGTTTACTGTCTCGTCTACAGTACTGAAATTCCATGACTGAATTCTGGCAGTATAGGACGCATGATGAATTTCTGATCTGGCTTTAAACTTATTGATCAAATGGGGAAAAATGCTTCCTTAAGAAATTTTTCTGTGTTTAGAGATATGAGAGGGCATGCTTCTATATGGAAAGTCATATTTAACTGGAGTGATTTTAGCAAGTAGGCAAGGTTTAAGTTACATGACACCCTGAGAAAGGATGGCTGTTGATAATTGGCCAATTTCTCTTGTGGAATACTATGACTTTGAGAAATAAATAAGGCTGTTAAGACACTGGTGGTAGTTCCTTTCTGAGAATTTATTTTCAGAAACATTGATGCCTGCCGAATTTTGGAAAGTATGCATGAAAAGTCGTACCAATGCTATAGGCATATATATACAACCAGAATAACACACATTAGGGCTTTGCAAAGATCAGTATTTCTTTCTGATAAGGGTGTCTATGCTGAGTATGTAGGGTACTACCAAGTCACAGATTTGATGTAGTGTTGCTCAGCCCGTCAAGGCAGTGGCTACATGGTTCTCTAAGGCAGTGCTGCAAACTTGGTGAGAAGCTTTCTCTGGACATTTTACAGATTACAAGGAGCACTATAAAGTAATTTTGAAGTTAAAGGAAAACAGGTATGCACATAATATTCTCCTAAAACACATTTGTCTCTAAAATGCTGAGCTCTCACCATGGTGAAGCTATTCTTACTCAAGTTCATGAGCAAGATGTGTTTTCCATGGGCTATGCACTTGTAATGCTCAGCGTAAGAGGAATGTCCTGCAAACCTTCAAAACAACAAACCCTTACTTTGCCACTGAACAGCTGCTTGTGCTGGCTACACACTCCCTCGCAGGCACATCTCCAAATATGGTTTAATGGTGAGCTGGAGACTGAAAAGAGGCTAAAAGGCATGTTGGAGTCAAAAAGGATTTAAGAGTAGAGGAGTTGTTACGTGTGCACTGCAGCTGTTCTCAGCTGACTGTCCTTGAAGGACCATAGACTAGAGTTTGCTCTAAATTCTCATGCAGCTGGGACAAAATACAGGCAAAGTGCCATGTCCTTAGTATTCCCTCTCCCCAATCTCAAATGAGAAAAGGTGAGGAAGAACCAACAGAGAAGCTGTTAGTTTAAACTCTAACAACCATTAGTATTGGAGTAACAGAAGAATATGGCTCCATTTTCTGGATGGGTTTAATTTGTAGAAATTGTACCATACTGATATTGTGTCAGCTGACACTGTAAATAATAACATGTTGATATGTCAGACCAGGACATTTTTTTAATAGTTCTTAAAATAATAATATAATAATTAAAAAAAAAAAAACAAGATGTTCAGGAAGAAATTAAGATTTATGCTCTCTATTTTATATTGGGCTATTGCATAATAATATTTAAATCTTTGTTTCTTAATCCTCAATTAGATACCATCTAACCAGGGGAGGGATTTTTGTCCCTGTTACATGGAGGTTTGCAAGTCATGGGTGGGAAGGGGCTGAGGGAGAAGGGTCAGCCTCCCTGCTGCATCATCCTGTAATGTGGTGTTTATAGCAACATGATCCTGAGCGAAAAGATAATTCAGTGCATATGTCACTTCTGTGTACGGTAAAGGCTTGATCTGATATTTATTTGATGAAGGCTCCTGGTGATTGTATATTTCATAGCATTAGATGAGAAGAGTGAGAATGAGCAACTTTTTGAATGTGACTGAAGTAACAAGGAGAGCCTGCAGTCATTTCTTGTTAATTTACTGAGGGGAATGTCACATTTACATTTCAAATTATCCCACTGCACAGCTCACAACTTGCTAGGATTATCCTGAGTTTTAAGCCATCAAAATTCAGATTTCATTGTCTACCCAGACTACACTAATCCTTCACCCTACCTCCCTGCCTGCTACCCCACCCCTAGTTGAAAGCAACAGATCCTTCTCCAGGAAATCTAGCATTAAAGGGAGTTTTCAATCCTATTCAATAAGTATGAGATGATTCCTCCAAAAGAGCAGGGTGAAATGTCATTTTTATTATGCTTCTACTTCCTCTCCGTCCTTTCCTTCTCCCACTGCCCCTCTCCTTGCAAGCAGATATCAGGAGTAAATTTTCAGCATAATGTGCAAGGATTTAGCTGTGCGAATCCTATTACTGTTGTTAATTAGAGCACATTAGCACAGCCAGCTAAAAACGTGCACCCTTTAATGTTTATCTGCTAGCTCCTTCTCATAAGTATCCTGAGCCTGACTCTGATTTCTCACTGGTATTTACCTTTGTAATAGTAATGATCTATGGTGCTTATTCCTGACTTACATCAAAGTATGACCAGATTTTTTCTCATCCTCCTATGTATGATCTTTATATAGATGCTACATGCTTTTCCCTGCTGTGCTGCTTGCTTTCCTTAAGGGCCACTTGGCTTTTTTATGCATCTTCATTCACCAGACAGCATTATCAGCCTCAATTTTCACATCATTTTCCAGTGACATTTATACAGGGAAATGGGAAAAAAAAAAAAAAAAAAGAAAAAGAAAAAAAGAAAAGAAAGAAAAATCCTTGGCCCTGCTGCTGCTGTTATGTTGAATAATTTGAGGGTGGAATTTCAGAATTCCAGCAAGGTTTTCATGATCAGGTTTAGCTCTGATAAAATAAGGCAGTGATATTTTTCTTAGAACAAATGCAGTGATTATGTAGCAAAGGAGTAGATTTTTGTGGTAAGCATCTCCCCTAGAAATCCTTCTAGATCTAAGGTTGGTTTTACTGTCAGGGTGGAATGAAACACGTGGCCGAATTTTGTTCCTAGTGATACCATGGGACATTTGCTGTTGGGCCCAGCTGAAACAGAGCTGGGATAGCGCAGGATGCTTTAGGAAACACCCTTCCTCCCCAGCTCTCGAAGACACTGGGAGCTTACAGGAAGACACATAGCACTAGCTGATGGAGGGGGAATCCTCTGTGGATCTTGGCCTTGAATTTAGAGGAGGAGGAGCACCCACCACTGCTCCCCTCTAACCTCTGCTCAAATGGCTTTGTACTAATTAGGCTTTACAGTACTCCTCGAAGCTGGGAGAGAGCCCTAGTGTTAGACTGTCAATGAGGGAGAAAGGAGCCCAGTCAAATGGCTTGGTGACAACCTCAGCCTATAGCAGTCAGAATGAGAGGCCACAGGCTCTAATGTCCTTCTTTTTTATTACTGCTTAGAAAGAGTTCAATGAAAAAAAATTCACATACTTTTATTATACTTCCATGGGAAAGCTTCTCCTTTTCCAGCCCCACCAATTTGTCTGCTCACCTTGCCTTGTAAGGAGGCAGACCTATGAAATCCAGCATGCTGGGTGAGGTGGCACTAGGCTTTTGTGCCCAGAGCTCAAACTGAAATTCAGTTTGCTTGCCTTCAAACCCAGAAATTTCAACAATATTAGGTAGATACTGCTAATCATATAGAATATACTGAGGAATACCATGCCATTCTTTTAAAAAACAACTAGTGTTTGCCACCTGTTCTTCAACTAATTGCCATGTTTTGAGAAAAGGGATTGAGTCCAAATAACCCAGAACAGCCAGCAAGAGATGAGGAAAGTTATGAAGATGGAGAGCAAATATCAAACTTTATAACAGTAATTTTTTGCACTCCATAAAAGTATTCTTTTTCCTTGGTTATGCATGAGCATAGGTTGTTCTGTGATGCTGTTTTTCAGCTGTCTACTGAAATCTAACCCTTTAATTTCTTTCTTGCAAACTGTCACATGAATCTGGTGAGACAGAACGCTGAAAGACGTTCAAAGGTATGTGAAAATTTCAGTAGACTCACAGCATTAGTGACTGAAAAAGACCATGAAGAAAATTGTACCTAAAAGAGACGATTCAAACTATGTAGAGACAAGCCCACTCCAAGCTGATGATACTGTGAGAGGAGCAATTTTTAAAACACAGCTGTCAGAAAGGCTTGGGACTCACATCTGGAACTCTTTAGCACTGTAGACGCAGACAAAATTAGATGTAAACCTTATGTTCTGCTCCAGGCATTTGCACTACAGTGTTGTTCCTGTTGCAGCAGTGCCTGCAAGGCTCCATTTGAGACCTCTAACAAAAAGAGCCCATTTTCTACAGAAAAACGGTGACACAAGACAGGAAGTAACTGTGAGAGAGTCTATGGACAAGGCGTACCCTGCAGTCTCACCTAAAAAGCCAAGTCAGCCAGAGTTACCACAGCTTCCAGCCTTCCACCGAGCTTCATATGGGTCATGTTTATAAAAAAATGGCTAAAGAAGCATTTCAGAGTTTAAGGTTAATTTCCTGTTAATTTCAAGAACATGAATATTCCCATAGCTTTCAATTAGTACTTAGTAAAAAAAAAAAAAAAAAAGCCTGTAGGGGTGTAGGCCCGGGTTAACTAGACATGTGTCAATGAGACAATGAGACAGATGTTTTCAAAATATATTGCACAATATATTTCATCTATTTATATATTTCACTAAAAGCAAAGAAAATAAAATTGCCTAATAGACATGACCATATTTCATATGCAATGGAGGTTGCTGTGATGGCAATTTCTTCCTAAATATGTAGAGACTGACCAGGTATTGCCGCAATTTTCTTGTGTTCACAGATGCTAACTCCCAAATTCAGCTATGCATCACAGGAAATGAGAGATGTTCTTTTCAGGGTGCTTAATTGTTTCTGCAAGCATGTTTACCACGTAGGAGAAAATCAGTAGGAAAGTACAACTCCTGTTTTTTTCTGTTCCATTTGGCTGCCTATGAGATAAATAATCAGGATACATTTATAGCTTAAGGGACTGATTTGCTTGAGATAGAATAGTTGATTGTATTATTCTAAAGAAATAATATGTAGTATCTCAGAATAATTCCAGCTTGTTGCTCTCAGCTCACTAATGCATAATGTTTCTTGCAGAAAGAGCAGCATTAGACTAGCACCAATCTGACAGTCCATTTTTCATTGACACTTTTTTCATTTACTTTACAGAAGAGGATTTGGGTTTTTTACTAAAAATATCTATTGCTTTGTTAATACAACATTATTTTTTCTTCTACAAATGAAATTCATTTAGTTAGTTTATTCCTTCTTATTAAATTTCAACAAACACATAACAGTGTTTCTGAGAATTTAGTTTTCTGGGCTATCCAGCACACAATTTCCTATGCTGTAGTGAAAGAGAACTAGCTGTACTTTTTGAGCCTGTCAGATGTAATTATATCATTCTGTTAGATTTTTATGACACCCACAATCACTGAAGTATTTTAGTACAGCCACATGATTATGAACCTAACTTACCTGAGAAGTAGGAAAATATTAGCTGTAGGAGAAATAAGAGAAACTAAGTAATGACTGAGTTTAAGTTAATTACTCAAGGTCACAAATCAGGTCTGTGGAAGAGTTTCTGAGTCCCACACAGTAAAGGAAGGAATGAAAAATTAAAATTGAAGAAATCTTATCCACTACTATCCACCACTATCCACTACTTATTCGTAAGTAGTAAGCTCAACCAGTTTCCACAGGAAACAGCTAATTTTTGTTATCTTATTCTGCTCATTTCAGATGATTGTTCAACTTGCTTATTACATATGTTCAAATGGTATTTTATTGCTGCAGTATCTCTAAGACTTTTAAACTCTGCTATACCCTTAAACTTTATACTTTGAGGAGAAAAAAATAAATCAAATTGTTTCTGGTCTACCTGATGGCTATGTACAGGCTTACCCTGAGAGATCTAGTACTATTGAACTCTTTGGCTTTATTGGCTTAGTGCCTTCAAAACAACATTTGGCTCTATCTGAAAATGCACCTTTGAAACAAGGTAGATTTTCTTAAATCATTTCTAGTGAAAAAGTGCTCACTAATTCTTGAGCACTTGATCCATTCTTCACTGTCTTCAAACTTAAAATATCACAAAACTGTACATACATTTTTCCAGTGTTGGTAGTAGCCTGAAAGGACATAGTTTTCCTTTTTCTTTTTCTTTTTTTTTTTTTTAAATATTTGCTAGTATTCAGGTCTGAGAGACAGAGCAAACAAAACTTGACTGTGCATTAGCCCTTGCCTTCCAGTGCTATCTTTCCCAGAAGTTAAATGCAAGAACCCTGGGTCATCCATAAAATACATTTCTGCCAAAATTCAAGGTCAATCTAATCTTGTTTCAAACAAATTCTATTTCTATGGTCACTTTCTGAGTACTTCCTACTACTCAGTTACCAGATTCAACTCTGTACATGGTAACAAGCCTTGGTTCACAGAAGTGGACCAGCAGCTGCTGCCTCCACTTACATCCCATAAAACCTATGATGTGTCAAGAAGGGCAGTGGGATCCAAAGCAGGCCCAGCACTGCAGATGTACACGCTGTAAATTCCACACTGTTGGCAAAGCTGGGTAACGATTTGGTGGAGAGAGAGCAGCTGGTATTGATTATGTGTAGTTAGGACAGATTTGATGTCACGGTGACTAATAACCTTAGGCTGTGGCTCCACAGGCATTAAATCAGGCTTTAGCAGCATTTGGTACTGGACCAGAATCACTGCCACCATATAATAAAAAGTCACCACTACAAAGACATTCTAGCCCATCCAATGCATGTTGTTGGCTTGGGGATTTTTTAACGTAGTGAAGGAAGCATATTTTATGTCAGATAGTGTTTCTATTCTTACACCTAGCTTTCTGGTTATATTGAAGCAAAGCAGTGTCTTTGAATACTGGACCTGGGCTCTCTCTGGCTTTAGAGTAAGTGTCTCTAGCTGATTTGTAGTAGGGAGGATCCAGTAATACATACTCCAGTGGTAACAAAATGGGCTAAATTACATCTACAGCAGTGGTTTGCGCTGGTACTAGGACTGCAGTAACACATTATTCCAATGCAAAGCGGGTGTTAAGTGTGATCACAGCGCTTGTAAAGCGGATGACAGAGGCAGCTACTGCTGATCGGCGCAGCATGGGACACATATGCGTTTTCAACTGAAGTCTTCATGTTGGATTGATTAGGAGGCCTGCTCTTGCCCTTTGTAAGGTAAACATGACCTTATATATCTATTGCTTGTGACTAAAGCATCAAACAGAATTTCTAAACATGTGCACCATTCATTTTTTCCCTGTGAAAGAACGGACTCACTGCAAAATTCTCATTGCCCAACTCATGTCTGGTATTGTAGCTTAACAACTTCTGGAGTATTAAGCAGTATGCATTGAAGATACTTAATTTTGCTAGTTTTTCACAGTTATGTTTTGCCAGATGTAGAAGTAGCAGGATTGCCTTCACATAGACTTCAAGTGGGCGGTGGTAGGGACATGGCACACACACCTAAGCTTTTCAAGTCCTCTAAAGGAAGGAGCCTACACAAAAATGAGACTCTTGCAGCTACACAAAGAGCAATCAAAAATTTCTACTCTTTATGGATTTGAAAAATGGCTTAATCAATTGAAAATCTAGGCCACTGTTTCCCAAGGTTCATTTCTCCTTTTGTCTTTTTTTTCTAAAATGGCATAAATACTCCACATAAATGAGAATTTTCTTAGAGTTGTAAATGTCAGCAGTTTAGATCTAGATGTTTGCGCCCAGGGTGAAAATATGGTTCTAGCTGCCTTCATCTTCTGAGTTGCCCAGCTTTTCTGAATGTAGTTATTTAGAATGTTACATTCTTTTGGATCATCTTCCAGAACGGCTAAGAATTTTTTACAAATAGTAAATGTTCAGTAAGTGTGAGGAGATTCTGATTGTGCGATGATCTATTATTTGCATTTAAGCCAAGATCCTGCCATATGCTTTTGTTTCATGTTATGTGTGATCTACTTAGCCTTACAGTGCAGTAGGAAAGCTCATGCTTATATCACAGGTCTTGCTTGATTTTAAGTTTTTAAATTGTTTTCGGCAGTTGGAGTAATTATTGACCCATAGTTTGCAGTCTGCTAAGGGAACCAATTTGAGAGAATAGATACTTTTCACAAGATATAAAAACTTTTGCTCTTTATGGGTTGTCGGATGAGTCCTTTCAGATGATTAATAACCCACTTGTTCTCTTGACAGTACACAATTTTAGCAAATATTTTCTTCTTCATCTCCCATGTTTAAATACTTGACAGGAAAAGGTAATACATTCTTTGTATGTATGTTTTCTGGAGTTTTATTTTATTTCACAAAGCAAGAAAAGAGTAAAGATCTGCTGTTCTATGACATTTCTGACAGACTCACAGAGTGTGAGAAATCATAAACAAATATTGTAACAATAGGGAGATTTCAAGTTTGCCAGGCAAAGGCTCTTGGCAGTATCAGTAGTACTGGATTGTGTGTGTGCTTCCATCACCTGTTATATGTCATTGTTAGAGAAGAAGGAATTAATCCCGGGGAAAAAGTAGTGAGTTTTGCTGAAAAGAACTCTGAGGCAAAGAAGAAATCATCAGAACTATTAACCAGAACTACTGATAACACAGCCTGGGAAAACACAAATCTTTGTAATTTAACCTGGAATCTAGGCAAAAACACTAGGCAGGAGGCAGGTGAATTAGTTCTTCTTCATTCTACGCTTTACGTGTGAAGAAGTGCTTTATCTAATCCATATGATTTGATAAATGACTCTTAGGAAAAGTACTATGAGTCCTACAGTTAATATGATCTCCAATCCCAGTATCTAATGACATAGATTTCTTTTCCCATTGACCATAAAGGTTGCTTGGCCATCCATTTGGACCATTTATTTGCACGACTTGTTTTAATCACTCAGGAGTAATTTTAGCTTGTTGCAGGAAGCATTGATACATCTGAAGGGAGTCCACCACTGAGTAATAAACATGAACTGTTCTTAACTTGCAGCTTAACTGTACTTTGTGTGTCCCCTTTAATCTGATTGACCTAGAAGTGCTAACTGGCCCCTGTTGAATCATTGCATTCCTAAATGCTTTTCTGACCTCATTTAATAAAGAATGTGCTGTTCCCCGGGTAGGGATAGCATAACTGCATGCAGAAGTCTAGGGCTTGAAGTCAGTGTAGGGAGCAGACGGAGTACCTTAAGGTCTTGGAAGCCTGGTCAGACACTCACTGGAGTTTGACCTTTGCAAGCCGAGTATGTTAAAGATCTGGGACTGGCTTGATCCTGAAAATTAGGGAAGTGTATCTGACTCTGTAATGATCATCTCACCACTATAGATGTGTGAACCTGGTGGGATGCTGCCAAATGAATGCATCGAGTGTATAAAATAACAGCAATAAACATAATTTACCTGCTCTGAAGTGGTTAGGTTGTACTAATTGAACATAAAAAAAAACTTTAAGATCTTTGAGTGAAAGATACTGATATGATTATATGAGAAGAAGAAATACTATTAGTATTATGAAAAATACAACGTGTTGTTTCTCTTGTTGCTCTTCAGGAGCAATGTATAATGCAGAATACAAGTAATTTCTTATCTTGTGACTACTGCTAACAAATGACTAGAGCAATCTTATTTTGTATATGCAAAAAATTCCAATGTCTCAGTATGGATTTTAATAATCCGTTAGGATGCTCTGCCATTTGATCATATCAAAAAGGTTCATTGACAAAGTTTCTGACAGTGAATCTGAGTATCTTCATGCATAATGATCACAATTTGGGTTCATTTTCAGAGCCAGGTATGCAATGTTCTTCATTAATATTATGCTGGAGCACCTTCACTATGATGTGCATTAGGGCAGAATGTTCTTGCAGGTATTCAAGAGCTCAGTATCCACCATTAATCTTCTGTAATTACCCAGATTTTTGTTACCATTGCAGCCAAGTGTAATACACAACCAAGCATTTCTGCATAAATCTAGTATGGAAAAAAAAAGTTCAAAAAATAGATTCAGTAAGAACAACATCATCATGTTTAAATTATAGTGACATGAATTACTTCATAACACTTTAGAACCCTATAACCCCTGAGGAGCTTAAAGGTCTATTAAGGTTAATGAGGCTGGTAGATGTGATACTATTACAGGAACAAATGAATAGATATATGAATCACAGATTGCAGTCTTGATAATTTTACTAATCTAAATGTAAACAGTACCTCTGTACAGAACATCTTTCTGAGTGAAACTTGAAGGGATGGTTTAAGTATTAAATTATAGGACAATAGCTGAAAGCCTACCATCTATTAAAGGGCAATTAACAGGTGAAATCCTCACCAGGGGTTGTTTCAGTAGGTCTTGAAATATTCTCAGTAAAAGTGGTAATAATGGCTGCTTCTGGCTCCGTTCTTACACATAAGAAATTAAAAAAAGAAAAAAATAATAATTCCACCTCAGGCTAGTTTCACTTATTGGGCAAGTTAAGACTATGTTGCTGAAGCTCTCTTCTCCACAGTATTTTTAGTCTAAAATAAAGTGCAGTTTAGCATTTTGAATGAAGTATGGCTGCACACAGAGTATCCCCAAGGAAACTTCCCTTTTGGCCTTACCTAGTAAAGCTAATTCTGTGGAATGAGGGACACTTAATCCTTCTGCTGTAGGAGAATGCCAGACTTGGCCTCTTCACGGACAATTGTCCTCCGCTATGGATGGTGCTGTCCAGGAAGATCACCCGCTGGCTCTCGCTGTTCTGGGACCTGTATGGGTTTCACTATTGGCACTGTAAGTGGTAACTTGTTGGCAAAGAGAAGGTGAGGAGTCCTTTCAGAGTCCTCCAAGAGCCACTGGATTTCTCAGGGTAGAAAAAAACAGACTGTCTGGGATTGTTAATCAATATTAATCACATTTGGTCATTTCGTAGTGTGGGCCTCCTATAGTACTGCAGAGACAGCCTCTTTGTCTTGCATTTCCTCATGTGCCTATTAAGTAATTTCAGATTTCTATGCAATATCTTATCTCCAAATGAGTGCTCTTGTGTCATGAGTATTGAAAGTATGCTCCTGACCATACACTTTGTTCAGTCAAGGAACTGAAAGAGCAGATGGCATGTATTCAATTATATTTAGGAAGTTAGATGTAGTTCTATTGTCCATGATTAAAAATGGTATTGTATAAACAGAGTCAATCCAAAGAAGGGCAAGCAAATGACACTATGGAAGGATTATAGACTAACATGTAGGAGAGAGAGTGACAGAGGAAACAAAATTAATTTTCTCTGCAAAAAGAAGGACTCAGGGGAATGTCAGCCTAGTCCAGAAATATTTCCATGGAGACGGTACAAAAGAAAGAGAGGATTATTAATGTTATCTCAAGATGTCTGCAAAGAGAGCAATGTCCTAAAAGTAAGACAGAAAAAGTCTATAATAGCAAAGACAATTAATTATTAGGAATAGGCAATCTTTATGGGTTTACAAATCTTTCTGAGTGATATCTTTACTTCACAGGCTATCACAAAACTAGCTGAAACCTGTCAATGTCCTTTTGTTCCCCTTCCAATTTAACTGCTATTTTACCCAAGAGACCTAGTTCAAAACTCTTTATTTTAGCTACAGGGTAGCCTGTGGCTCCTGCTGTAATGGCAGTCATCTAAAACCAGGCAGACATAGGTGCCCTATAGTTTCAGGCATATTTATGTTTAAAATTGACTAAAAATGTATGTTCAGCAAGCAATGTTCTCCTAGCCCTCCAGATCACAGCAGTTGGGAGCACCCTTCCCATGTGGCTATTTTTCCAGGAAAGAGTCAGTTGAGCTCAGAATGCCATGTGAGTTCCCATGAATGTGCATCTCCAGTCTGTATCCTTCAAACCCCTCATTGCTTGCATGAATTTGGCTACCTCCTCATTTCCAGTTATTTTAGCAACACATCCCTCCCCCACTTGCCCACTCCTGCATCAGTCAGCTCAAATACCTGTAAATTATGTGAGCAATGAGGAGACAGATATTCTCTTAGAGCAGCTTGTAAAATGCTGTGCGGTGTTTGTTTGTTTCCTTCTAAGAAGTGGGTCTGTTTTTGTAAGCTTGCTTTTAAATGTGTTCCGAGTGAACTGGTGCTCACTTTGTGTTCAGCTTCCTGGATTACTTCACAATTTCCCCTCCAGACTGACCAGCAAAACTGACTCTGAGCAATCAGAATTGGTTTCATGACATTCTTCTTTTACAGCAGCACTTACACTACTGTTAATTGAGCCAGCAGGACAGGTCTAATCCTTTACTGAAGTCCATGAAAAAAACTCCCACTGACTTCAGTGGGGGCTGCAGCCAATGAGTAGCCTTGAAGAAAAGTTCAAGGATATTTATCCACAGTTTTATCTGAATCAGAAGATAATCTTATAAAAAGGAACAAAACTGTGCATTTGGATGCTTTGTGAATAAAAGTATGTGTGGTATGTGCTACAAAAATATTCAAACTTTAAATCTTTGCCATAAATAAGCACTGTTGCTTGAAGGGGAATCTTTCTATTAAATTGCTGATTTTGAAGAGAATCTAAAATATTTAACTCTTGGAAAAAAATGCAGTGATGGTTTGTATCGTGTGAGAAAGATCTTTCAGAATTATTTGCTTCAAAATTTTCTAGCTACTTTTTAAAATCGTAAGTAGGGACCTTCTGCTTTCCTACATGTCACTAGTACTGGTTGGTGTAAGCAATAAAACAGAACAATATTCATTATTATATGATGTTATTCCTCAGGAGTACAAAGATTTTCCCAGTACTCTAAGATGGATCACCTCTTCTCCATCATCAACTAGCCCACATATGCCAAATTATTTCACCTACATAGTGATGCCTTTTAGTTACTAAAGTATTGTGTGCTTTTAGACAGTTTCTTTTGCAGTTAGTTTTGGTCTCCAGGGCCTCACTCATGTAGGAACATCTGAGCAAGCGAGTAAGGGTCTGGAAAGCACAACCCAGTCAGCCAGTGCTCTGCAAGCAGAATTGCATGCTTGGTCCTCCTTAGGCTGAGAAAGCAAAGCATGCAGATCACCCCTATGGAGATGGCTCTCCTAGGATATGTTTCAAGCAAAAGCTTATGTTTCTAGGAACTTCAATTGTCTGAGGAGCCAGGGAGTACGTCTAAGGACACATAAAAGCATCATTATCTCACTTTGGACATGTGGGCGCTGGCTGTGACTCTGGGTCCAGAGGTCCAGGAAGGTTGTGTTCCACTGCCCCTCAGTGAGGCTTACATATTGGAAGTTTTAGCTCATTTTTGGAAATGACATTAAGTTTCACGCTTAAATACTTCTGAAAATTTTACACTGTCAATGCAAAGCCCTTATTTCAAGCTCAAAAGATAAGTAGCACATGGAAATTTTAAATATTATCTTACAGTATAAAAATATTTTCATGAGTATGAGGAGAAAGCAGTATTATGTGCATTTATGCTTGGAGCACACTGCGTATGTCTCATATTTTCATTGTTAATTGCTGTTGTTATTCAATACATTTTTTACTTATGACAACAAAATAATTGCAGGAATCAAAGAACTAAAGAAAAAAATCCCCCTGTGTATCATGCAGGCTGATGGTGCAGTACGTTCAGTATTGACTTGGTGTCAGTCAAGTTATCCATTGCTGCTTTTAGTATGAATCTGTTTTTATAATCACTTTTGAATGTTAGAGTCTCTAAACTATCCCACTTTGGGAATTCAAACTTTTTCTTCGTAGTAAGAGAAATAAATAGTACAGAAAGTAAAGATGTAGCTATGTAAGGAGAATGAATATGAACTTGAACTTCTGTTTTTTCATATTCAGGTCCCTAGAACATTGTGCTATCTCTCTGTTACATATCTCCACTCTGCTGTTGGGAATGGGAATACTTACAGGTTTTATTTGTTTTAAATAAAGCCTTTTATAAAGTATTTTGCATCCTCATCACATATGCAATAATAATAATGTCCTGACTTAGTAATTGTGCTGAGGGAGGGAAAGCTGCCAGAGGCAGATGTTAAAAAGAAGCCATATCATTTAAAGACGTCTTTAAAGAATGCTTCCAGCTCCCAAGTTGCTGTTTCTGCTTTTTGTCTTTTTCACATCATTTGCGTAAATGAGTTGATGTCAAATCCTTAGCAAGCACAGGCTATGTGAAATAACAGGTATTAATAATAGTACTGATTTATTTGATAACTGGTATATGAAAGGTATTATTAAATAAGAATACCTTACCATGATGTAAGGATTATAGTCCCAAGGGCTCCTAAAGTATATTGCTAATCTGTTTACAAGAAATACCTGCTGGTGAAGTATGATGCAAAGAGGTGATATGTATTGGTTTGAAGTGGTCATAATGCAAATGTATACTGTTATCATTTCATTGTGATTGTTACATTTTAGGAACATTTCACATAAATATAAGTAATTCTGTGAGACTTTTTCTTACCCATCAGTAAAGCCACATGTTTTCCTTACTTTGACTCAAACTGCACCAGGCTCAGCATATGTTGCAATATTCTTTCTCAAATTTCTATAGCAATACCATGACATTACGTTTGTTGTTTCATCCCATTCCAGAGTTTAGAAGCAATTGGCAGCAAAGTTGCAATTCTCCCTTTTCAGACAGGATGAAACTCCTGCTTTCCAACCCACCAAGGCAGTGAGACAACACGCTTCAAAGTCATGTCATTTTTACGGATAGGAAACCCATCACTGGCCCTGGGCTCTGTCTGGACAGCTTGGGTAATTGTTCCCCTTTGAGGAAAGAAGAAAGACATATTTTCTGTCAGATGGATTTTAAAAGAAATAGTGGGTCCTTGAAGCTGCTCAGGGGGTTGGAATAGTAGACACATTCATCGGCATACTGATGTATGCTGGAGAGACAGAGCCAAGTAAATGGAGAGATTGCTTTGCCCAGCAATCATCTATGAAGTACATGTAGTAACTGTTTTACAGTGCACAGACATATAATGCCTAGCAGGTTAGGGCAAGAAGTGAAAAAGGATCCTACATCCCCCTGGGAGAAGAATGAAGCAATTTAAGATTCTGATTCAGAGAAGTGTTTAATCACTTGCTGAGGTACCCTGATGTGCATCTTCCCTGGCTTCCACTGAGGATTTAGCTATGTGGAAGGTAACTTGCCAGTTGTTGGGCACATGGGGTTAGCAGCACCAGTATGTGACAAAAGATGTGATGACTAACATGATGACTCGTAGTTGGAGTCCGATAATTGCCCTTGCTCAAAAACAGCTGTACCCCAACCTGTGTTTATGCTGCCCTGACGTGATGGTTCTTGATTGAATTTTTTGATGTATTGGTACGTGTAGCACATCAAGTTCACCAGGGCTGTAGTTTTACAGTTAATTTCAAAGTACAATCAAGCAATAAGATTAGTTTTCACAGGCTGGAAATACATGCAGTCTCTGAAGGCTATCTGTAAGTTTTGTGTCTCAAACGATGCTAGTCGCAGATTTACCAGCATGACACAGGTACCAGCAACCAGTACTCCACTTACTTATCCTGCTGAATCCTGCTTAAAATCAGTATTATGTAGCAGATTTAATACTACCTGAACACAAATGGGATGCAAAATGATTTGCCAGTATTGTTGTGTGTGTGGCAGCAATGCCCATTAAGTGCAGTGTTATGATAATTTTTGTTCATTTCATTGATAACAAAGTGTTTCTCAGGCAGTAAATTTCTGCAGCTGCTGATTACTACCCCTCAGAGGTGGCTAATAAAGGTAATCAGACATGATCTTTTCCAGTACAATACCATCCCAGGCATGCAGGCGCCGCTCAGAAGCTGGCTACCTGCTGAGTACAACTGCTTAATTACGTATTGCTTAAGTGTTTAATATTTAACAGCTTGTGATACTTAAAATCTATCTGCTCCGTCTTCTAATGCTCATCACTCGGGTCAAAACAAAACCAAAAAGACTCCCAGTCCCTTCTGAAGACAATGCTATATAGGGAATAACCTTCAATCATGGAGTCCAAATAGGAATATTGCAATTTGGGATTTTCCAGGTGGCAGACTTTGAAGTAGCTGGGAATCAGATAATGTCTGACTGCAAAATTCTAAGGACATAAATCCCATAGTTTGAGTTCATCAAAGAAAACACGTTTTCAAAGTCCAATAAAAAGTTCTGGAAAGCTATTTTAAGCCTATACATTTCATGATCAGTATTTAAAGCCTGTTTCCATAGGCACATTTACAAATAGTTTCCTATTGAAAGCTCCCAGTTGTGGCATTCTGTAGCTGTAAGCTGTATTTATGTGCAGTTTTGCTAATCTCTGGTCCCAGGGCTGCCTGAAGTCTGTAGAAACAATTTGTCTCTGTAGACAAGTCCTTGTAAATCTCTCCTTGTCGAAGGATTTAGTTCACTGATTGTCAGCCATGAGATACTTCATAAAACAATTCACAAAGGAATATAGCCTTCTGCCTCTGCCTTTTACTGGCTAGGTTGTTACACTAGATAACCTTTTAATGACTGCATTCCATTTTTAGCTTGACTCCAGAGATAGAGAATGAAGAAAGAAAAGCTCCTACCTTAATTCTATTCATTTTTCTTGTTGTATCTACTGCAGCAAATTAGTAAAGATTGATCAGGACCAGTTTGGTAGGTTGATTGGTTGTCAATTGGTTGTCTGTCTTGTATGATAGAAACCAGCATGGAACTCCTCGGAGGAACTGGGAGCTCCAGTACTCAGCAATTTCTGTTGCTGAAAACACCTTCACTACTTAACCTAAGCACATCCGCTTCAGAGAAAGGAATGCGTGCCAGGAAAATTAAAACTTCCGGTACTAAGGCAGTAATTGAGCGGTTTCTTTAGCAGAAATTAGAGCGTGTCCTTGCTAAAGAAGATGCTGGCATCAGTGAAGACTGACTAACGTTGTGCAACAAGGGCATTCAGGCTTGCTATCTTAACCCAGGTTCTGTAACTGGGGCCAAAGAACAAAATCTAAACTTTCCCTGGCAGAACCACATGTCAGGCCATGTTTACAGGTCTGAAGGAAATGACAGACTTAAATATCACTCTTGGTCTTGCCAAATAACCATGGAAATTTGAACTGCAGCGCAGTACTTTGCTCCTTAGGCCCATCTCCAGTAGAACTGAAATGCAAAAGCCGTTAACAGTAGTGTCTACCTCGTTATTTAAACTTGCTGGCTGTGGATGGGATGTGTACCACAATCAACACTATATATTTACTTGGCTTAGCTGAACAGACCAACTGGATGCTGATCATTCCCCTGAAGGAGGGAATGATTCATATGGTCTAATATGGATTAATTTATATGTAAATCACTTGGTACTACTGCAGCTTCTGCTTGAAAATCTGTCTTCATTCAGGATAGAAAAGCACTTTTTGTGACTATGGGAGGCTTTGTGTTATAAGACTGCATTGCTGCTGTTTTAAAAACCTGTCACATAAATCCAGAGGTTCATTTTTTTCTAATTCATCAGGGTTGTGATTTTCACTCACTTCCTAATCTGAAGCCCTCATTTTGCTCTCCTGCTTGATGAATGTTTTTCTCTGAAGATGGGAATTGACAATCATCAGCAATAAATAGACTTTTATGACTTGTTGAGACCAACTTGTTGTTTCATCACAGTGATCATATTTAACATGCAATTCATACCCTGTAGTCAGCCATCAAACTCACATGGTAGCTTTGGCTTCCTAGATTGGATATTCTAAACTTTATGAGAAATATTTTTGCTATTTCCACCAATGAGCAGTGATAGTTCTTCTATATGCGAGAATAATAATTTATTTTCTTTAAAATGTCAGACATTTTAAATGTAATTACTATACCAGCTTTGTAATGATAATATTAGTGACATTTTGCTTTAAAAAATGTGTTTACTGGATGGTCCTCATTAGGTAATGAAAGCATCCTGAATTCCATCCAAATTAGTATGACCTAAGTGAATTTTATTCTTAAAGATACCGTATATATTTATTTTATTTCACTTTATTCGCTCACTTCTAGCTCTTCAGAGGAATAAAAGCTCTGCTTCTTACCCTGTTTCTGAGAGCAAACAAGTGACAATATTAAATATACCTTACAGCAATAGTCAATTTTCAAATATAAGTATTAAGGTTATATAGAGAAATCATTTTTTTCCAGTCTATACTTAGTGCCTCGCAAAGCACAAAGAATCTTCTGACTAATATAAATTGAAATGATTTGCGTGAGACCAGTGTTCTTTTAATTTCAGGATTTCCCTTTGTCAAAATATGTTACTGATAGTGAATCATGTGAAGATATTATTTAAACCATCATATTGAAATATTGCCTTGAAAAAGAAGGGCTTAGATTTAATATTTGTTTGACTGGACAAAGTCACCACTTTTGGAAGCCTCATTTCTGAAAGCTTCCTAAAGGATTCTCCAATAGCTCTAAGGATTGCTGTATGCATTTTATTTGGCACAAACTAGTCCAAGAGGTCAGTGGATGTACTGCCAGTCGCCAGTGGTTATGAACATGTTTTGATTGCTTTCTAGTAATTCCTGGCAGCTGCTGAGCACTGAAACTTTAGTAAAAGAGTGTTGATTTTCCAGCACATACAGATATAGTAACTACACAGCAGCATATGTGTTAAGCTCTTATGCTCTAGCATAAGCTAGAATTTATTATGAGATTGAGAAAAAAAGCACAGTACCTGTTCAGAGCCAACTGACACATTTTCACCTCTGCTAACTTCAGGCCCCTGACAAAGTCCCTAAATTGGAAGCATAAATGCCAAAGTTTCCTTTAGTCAGCAAAAAGAAATAAGACAGCTCCAGTGGTGTCAAATGGACAGAATTTCCCTTTTTGCGCCAACTATGCAAAGTGCCTGTAACAACTATATTCCTAAGGTTAACAACTGTATTCCTAAGGTAAGACACCTAGAGGTGGGGGGTGATGTGTCCCAGCTGTTGTCCTTGCATCTTACCTGAAGAGGATGAAAACAGCTTAACTACTTCTAAGAGATGAGTCACACCTCGGGAAAGCAGCTTAAATGCTGGTCTGCTGGAGCCCCTCCTGTGCCCAGAGGGGGCCTCTCTTGCAGCAAAGTGTCCAATGTGGATAATAGTAGTAGTGAAGATCTAGAAAAAGCACCTTCAGCTCCTACCCACAGTCCACCGTCCCAGTGAAGTCCCTGTTTACTGTTTTCCAGTAGAGTCTGGCCTAGCTAGTTTACTGCTCCTGCTAATGTAGCCTCAGCACTGCAAACAAACCTCTGATTACAGGCAATGATTACTGTAGCACTCAGGGTTCAGATCAGCTTTTCTTTACCTTATGCAGTGAGTTGGCGTGAGAGCTATTTAATTAATGTTAGACTTTGGTAATTGCTCCTGGATGGGGCTTTTGTGGAAAGAGGGTAAAATACAGTCTGCAAAAATCTCTACTCTTACCAGTGGGATCTAAGGTTTCAGCTTCTCCCAGTTCTTTCTTGAATCTTCTTTGCTTCTTTATCAAAAACATCTGAGGTAGTCTCCTGACAAGCAAAAATTCACTTGTTCTGTGCAGCTGCTATCTTCAGCTAAATGCCAATTTATACTAGTCTTAAGTAGCGATGAAGCACTACCTATGCCAAGAACACAGGTATCTCAAATCTGATTAGATGTGTAAGTGTCCCTGTGGATTAATTACCCTTTTTTTTGTGTGTTGAATTTGGCAGATATACTCCCTGACTAGAACAACGAAAAGAAGCCTTTCTTGTTAATAGTTTAACATCTCTGGAGCAGTATATTTCTTTCCTTCTCCACTTCTCCATTTATAAATTCTGTCAGACTTACAGGGTCATTTCTTCAGTGCTACAAATGGCTGGTCCTTCTGACTAAGCTAGCTCTTAAAATTTAAAGAGGAAAAGAAACCATATTCCTTTTTTTTTTTTTGATTTTCTTCTCTCTCTCTATTTGTAAAACAGTTTTTTTCTATCTTAAGAATTACGTAATTAAGTCTGAGGCCGTAGGCAAAGAAGACAGATCTCTGTGATGTTGCCCTGCAAAGGCAGCAGAAGAGGAGTGACCTGAGCTGCTTTGTTAGCTTAGCCTAATCCTGGAAAGCCAAACTGGCTGGTGCTTCTCCCAAGGGGCGATGGAGCTGGTGTGGGACACAGGTAGGGCTAACAGTGCTGCCTGTCCTGGAAGGTACATTTCTTGCCTCAAAGCCTGCTACCAAGGCCTTCTCCAGTAGCCACTGGGGTGCAGAAAGAGCCCAGGCTTACCTTAGGGCTCTTCGTCCAAGATCCTTGTCCATCGCTGACTTCTCAGTCTTATGTCAACAAAAGTCACTCCTTATTCATCTCTAAGCCCGGGGTGTCCTCTGAGTAGACTTACTGCATGATGGAAAACTATTCACTGAAAACTTTGCAAGATCTTTTTCATTGGCCTGTCTGTACAAACTCCTGCCTTTCCCTATAAAACAAAATATGCAAAAGTAAGCTAATCTTGCATGAATTTTGTCTGCACAGTGTTGACAAACATGCACCAAGTTGCCATCTAGTCTTATTTTTACATGTAAATCACTCATTTCCAGATTTTGAATTTCTAAATACAATTTCTGAATAGCTGCAGAGCAGTCAATATTGGACTTTTCTGTCATTTGATTTGTTACTACCAAGTTCTTTCCATTCCTCCACATTGACCTCTCTCACATGCACGGAGTGTCTCTCTCTCACTTTAGTTTCATGGCTTTTGAAATATATCCAACTAAATGGATACTGTCATGGGATTTACTCCTTGTGGTTCGTCCCTGAGGATTATAGAAATGAAATTTTCATTTTTATAGCAATCAGTTTGGTAGGCCTTCCATATTTTGCACCACCAGCCTCCTTCGTTTTAGAAGGATGAAGGAAATTTTAGAACTTTTTCTTTCTTGGATTATTTTGGATTTTTTTGAAGCCCTGGCACAGGCTTCCCAGAGTGGTTGTGGAGTCTCCTTCTCTGGAGATCTTCCAAACCTGCCTGGACGCCACCCTGTGCCAGGTGCTCTAGGTGTCCCTGCTGGAGCAGGGAGGTTGGACTAGATGATCTCTAGAGGTCCCTTCCAACCTCAACCATTCTGTGATTCTGTGATTATTCAAAGTCTCACAAAGAAGCTAAGCCACACTAAACTTCAAAGGGCTTTATATTAACGAACAATACTCAGCACATGAATAATGTAGGCTACATGGAGCAGAAATAAGGACCTGTGACACTGCTGTAAACTACCTGCTAATAGCAATGTAATAAAACGAGACCGGAGCAAAAGGAATGCTCCTGTGTTTTCTGTCTGATTAAACTAGTTTATAGAAAGAGAGATACAAACTACAATGAAGTCATAACTTTGTAATACAGTATGACAAGAAGGAACTACATTTCCTGCAAGGCCAAATGACTTGCATTTATAAAGTAACGAGGCATTTTGGAAGTCATTTTTCAGTACCCAACATTTCATATCTAGAAGTGCAGGCTGCCATCACACTAAGAAGTCTTTTAAAGGTCTAACAAACCATGTAGAAATAGATAGACACAAAGTCACTAGATCAACACTTTCGTAATGTGCCACAAACCTGGAGGTAACTCATCCCTGATACCTCCTGTTAGGGCTCTGATTTTCAGGGCCTTGCACTCAGCCACATAATTATTGAACTGTTACAACTATCAAAAAACACATATTTTTGTTTTAAGTAATAGAGTTTACCTATGTGAGGAGTCATGAAAGACAAATGGGTTTTGCTATGTATATCAACACATACTTCAAAAGTTGTCCCAAGTATATGTTTTATGAAACAGTGCAGTAGCTTCAATGCATATTGATTTTTTCATACTCTTTCTCACTGGCTAAAGTGCACAGTTCAGTGTATATTGAAAGAGAAGGATGCTGCTGTTTGTTTATTTATAACACAGTCTTTTGAAACTGTTTTATCTTTCACCCCAGGCCTTGTAAAATTGTAGGACATCACTTCTCCCCTTTGCTGTGTGTCCTCATCTCAGTCAACATCAAAGAGAAGTTAGATCTGCACAGTGAAGACACAATAGGCTCTGTATTTTGGCAAGCTCTGCTCTTGCACTTCCAGAGGACTGTATACATTTTGAGCCCTGTAGATGACGCAAGCAAAGCAACTTTGACAAGTAAAGCAATCTGACTTGAATTTTAGGAAGTCACAGGTAACACTCATCTTTCAGCCTCATGAAAACATACAGAAATATGGAACAGTTCCTATCTGTATGCCGAGGAATAATTAAAAATCTTGAAAGGAGAAAGAAAAGGAGAGAATAGACTAATACTGTATTTTTAAGATCATCTATGCTGCTGGTGCCTAGATGTAAATGTGAAAGTAGGAAATGCTTTGTAGGCTCAGACAAAATATTTCTCCTTATAGGTAGCAAATTTGATCTCTAATATCTTACAGAGCAACTCATCTCCAAAAAATAGATAAAAGTGACTTTGCCATAGGAAAGCTCAAGTTCAGCAAACTGTATCACTGCTATCTGGGGAACAAATAATTTGAAAAGGCATTAAGCTTTCTTCCCCAAAATTGCTCCAACAGTACATCTGTACTATGCACTTGAGAATACTGCCCACCAAGCCAGTATGTTATAGAGCTCATTATCCAAGTAATCATAATCATACTCAGTGAACAAGACCCTGATATTTTTAGAGATCTACATTACTACTACTGCTTCCAACTTCTACATTACTTCTGCTTCCAATTTCCAGGACACTAATCTGGATAGAACACCCTGATTTCTGCCACTGAT
>VZSV01000001.1:5754818-5815166 GCA_013398735.1 Nothocercus julius | reverse complement strand
GAAAAAGAAAAAGAAAAAGAAAAAGAAAAAGAAAAAGAAAAAGAAAAAGAAAAAGAAAAAGAAAAAGAAAAAGAAAAAGAAAAAGAAAAAGAAAAAGAAAGAAAAAGAAAAGTTTACTTCCTAAATCTGTTTTGAATCAGTTGCAAACTATTGATTGTAAACTTTAGGCCCAGGTAGACCCTTTTTCTTTGTTTGTTACCTCAAGTTCTTTGCCCTTAATACTCAGTCAGCTCGTCAGCATATTTAGGGATGCATATTTAACTTCCAGAGCAACAAAAGGTTCACCCAGTTCAGCCCCCACCATTGTCTCACTCTCCTTTCTCAAACTTATATTGCAGTCTGCTAGGGAAGGACAGTCATACATTGTCTGGGAGCTTAGTGTTTTGGAGAAAGTCAGTGGAAATGGCAAAATGGTGAGTCAGTCCCAGTATGGCCAGTGCAGTGCATGTGAACAGGAACGACTATCCAATGGACAGTTATTTTCACTGTTATTTTTCATATATTCAATATATATATTTCAGTTATTTTTTTTTTATTCCAGACCATCCAATGATACTGGCTGGACAGCAAGATGAGCTGGAATGCAAATTATAATATGTCAACTGCAAACTGGATGACCAAAACTGGACAACACAAAACCTCTTGTGTTTGGTTTTCATAAAGTCTTCTGCTTCTATATTTACCCCACCCAGCAGTGCTGTTTTACAGTCATGCTTTTTACTGCAGCCCTCCATCTGCTCTACCCATCCACCAGCTCTGCTCTAATCTTTGTACACTTCTGTCCTTGTGCCATCATGCCTTTCATCAGACCATACCAAATGTCACTCTTTTCCAGTGATGAACAGGACTAAGTTTCAGTTGTCCAGATGATCAGTTATGTGACCATAACTACAGTAACCAAAAAAATGTTTTCTTTTCTAAGTGTGACTTTCCTATAATGTTAGAGCTTGATATGAGATAATGACTGAAAAAATAGTTGACAAGCACTTTTTCATTATTATAATATACTCTACAATGTACAGTGACAAATCTGTACTACACAGTATACATTTCTAAGTGCCTGTAGAAGTGCCTGGCAACAGACTTGCTAGAAGTCCATTACATCTGCTGAATAATTTGATAAGCAAATCATTTCTGACCAGTAAAATAGCTCCTTTTATTCTATGGTCATTAATGTATAAGACTGCATTTTCTAAAAGGAAAATCCTTCTAAAAGGAAGGGTAGAAGACTTGTTTAATTGATGGTTTGGCTGTAAAGGGAAGAATAGTTTCAGACGCCCTTTTTTTCATACGCATGTAGTTAGCTCTGACTTCATACTTTGCCCTTTGAAATAACATTTACTCTGAGTAGTCTGTGGATGAAATACATGCAGTCTTTTTCATAGGCTTCTACAATGTCATCTAGAGGTATATATCTAATAAGCAGGGTAAGGAATTCTTACATGGTGTGAGTTAGCCAGCCACAGCAAGGGACATGCACACTTACCTAGTGCTTCGCGTGTATATATATTGACAGCTAAGACACAATGTAAGGGTTTTGTGAAGATACTCAGTAGTAATTTCAACAGTCAGTCAGTTTTGGAGGGTCAGGGAAATGGACATCTGGTGTCATTTACAGTGGGCTTCTCCACAGAAAAGTGGCCAAGAGGGAGAAGGAAGTCCCTGATCTAACGAGTAGCTTCATGAAAACATAGTTTTAGTAGTTTCCATTTCTCTTCATGATTTATACAGCAGTCTGCTATACCAATTAAACTGTCTCCCAGGAGACACAGAGGGAAAAATCTGAAGGTCTTCAACATGATTATTTAGCCAGAAGTTTTTCCATAACTGTGATACACTGAGGAAAAACACAGCACACAGAGGCAATTCTTTTGCACTCTCTCAAGAAAGAACACTGTACTGCCATACACTATAAAACATTAGAGAAACCACCTACTTCGACCATAGTCTGTGCCAATGTTTGTGACTGCCTTTTTCTTCTTTGAGCCAGAAAGATTTTGCAGCGTTTTTTGTAGCATTCTATTCTGTACTTTTTGGGAGGGAGAAATACAATTATAAAGATATACATTAGATTCTGGAATCTGTGCCTACCCACAAACTCAGAGTTTCTGCATAGTTTGCTCATTTTTTGAAAAGAGCATACCCTGCATATCTGATTTCCTCAATCCTTAAAAGAAGGCACATTTTTCCCTAGTTGCAGACCTCGCCTCACCTAAAAAAGAGAATAGAATTCCATGTCGAAAGAGTTGTAATTGAACATATTTCACTACTTACTTGTGAGGAATAACAACAGAACTGTACTTTCCAAGGGAACTTCTGAGATGATTTCTCCTCTGTGTTCCAGACTTTATTTTTATGATTTGGAGACTGTAGGAAAGATTAGAGGCTTGTCCCCCTTTCCAATACCCATTGTGCCTCATGTAAGCGGAAAATCATCCCCTTTCTTATCATCACTGTCTTTGAGAAACATGACTCCCAGCATGCCTTACCCATTCTTCCAATTCTTCATTTGGAAAGAATGAAGAAAAGACAAAGAAAGAAGAAGCAGGGACAGTTTACCTGCAGACAAGTTATTTATTCTGCACCTCGTCCACAATGGGGCCTATATTGGCAGGCTTGTTTCCTTTTGGCCATGTCAGCAGAACTATTGACAAACAGTATAAGAGAGGGGGAGAAAAAGAAAGGGGGATTGAAAGTGGAAATGTCTTTCATAAAAAAAAAATCTGTTTTGTGTGAATGATGCTTTATAGCATATTTTAATACCTTCAGAATCAATCCTAGAACTATTCCAAATAATAAAGGAATATGGCTCAATTTCTGGCTGTAAGATAAAGGACGTGAAACAAAAACTGTGAAGCTAAGTGGAAAGAATATAGACAGTATTGGTACTCTGGATGTATTTGAACAGAAGCAAAAGGAACTGAGGTATTAGTTATCTCTCAAAGATTAACATTAAGGAAATTGAAGAGAATTCATCTAGTAATAAAATATTTACCCAAAGTGGTTTGCTCTTTTCTCAGCAGACAAAATAGAGATATTTGAAATACAAGTTCATGGAATAAAAATTATTTGAGTATTTTTCACTATCATTTCTCAAGAAACAGAAAGAGATGGTAGATAATTACATCTGAAAATGCAAAGGAGCCACAGATTATGGAATACTACTCAGGCTTAATGTGCGATGATGCTATTGTGCATGCTGATTCAAATTTATAATGGACATAGTTAAACATAATGAGATCCAAAGGTTGCACATTGGAAAGTTAGCAGAATTTATTAATAAAGCTATATCATTTATCTGTCAATTAAATCAGGAGAAATCACAGGACATTTAGTGAGTAGAATAAATAAACTGGCGTTTTTTGTCATTGCTGGCATTTCTTCTGGAATGACATATAATTTCATGAAATGTAAGAAGGAAATAGATGCAAAAAACGTATACCTGGATAACCAAATTTGGAGGCTGATCCAAAACTTATTTGCTAGAAGTACCTCAGTGGTGTTTAAATTGTACCTGCTGAGCTGTATCTTATTTGATGAATGGATATACTTATCTCATACACATTTTGCGAGGACCACATAGTTCCACCACAGTGATTTGGACCAAAACACTAAAAGGATCCTGCTGGAGAATGGGTCCCCATTCCACGCTGTGAGTCTTCCCTCCACTCAGAGGTGCTCTAGAGGGTAATTCTTCATCTAGACTGGCTGCAGCCTAACTTTAGGGTGTTTGTCTTTACATGACCCTTTAAAGAAGGGTTGTTCTTTGGAGTAGTGTCAGGAGCAGCCATGAGAGTACTTAGTGATTCAGTTGACATTTAGACAGTGGAGAGGCCACATCAACTGCCCAACTGGGCATACGTGGCTGCAGCTACATTGCTGGAAGTGCCTCGGCACAGAGAGTGCATCTGTGATGGCCCAGACACCTCTGCTGGGCGCTGCTTTCAGGGCTAAGTGCTGTGTGGACAGCAAATACTGTTTTGAGAGAGTCTTCAGGGCAACCTTCAAACTTCAAAAAAAGGCATCAAGAGCATAATCTGTATAATTAAAAGTTACAGAATTCAGTATACAAAGTTTGTTATACAAGCTAGGGCAAAGAATAGAACATCAATAGAAATATATTAACAAATGATATCTTATGAATTTTCATTCTGTAAATATATATGGCTTAATTATCTTTAGATACTTCTCCCATGTTTACCTTCGTGGGAGTCAGGAGTAAGTTCCCTGAAGGGACTTATATATTCTACATATAAACAATCTTGTTTATGGAATCATAAAAAATAAAAAGTGTTTAAAGCCAGTTTAAGAGTTATTCCAAGGAGAAAAGTACAAAACGAAATAGTAAGATAAACAGGCTATAGTTAAAGCAATAAAAAGTAGGTACTTTTTAATACTTTTCTTTAGAGAACTGTCAGTCAGTATGGATATCATGAGGTTACTATGGGGAAAAGAAACGAGCCAACAAATCTCTCTAGATTACTGGAAGCAAACAACACTTAGCACTATTGTCATACGGTTTCTCCCTTGTGGAACAAGTAACACTTGAAAATTATGATTAGTTACAAACACACATGAATCTTACAAAAGAAAACAGCCAGTATGCACAACAAAGGCAGGAGAGAACACATTGGTAAGAGGAAGACAATTAATGCATTTCATAGTAGTCAGACAGAAGATGTGCCTTCAGCACATATTCAAGAGGAGTATGACCTCTCTTTTTGCTCTAATATACACAAAATCATCTGTGATACATTAGCTTAATGACAAGTGTAAGTGCAGCATACTTGTTCTTCTTTAACTCATTTGTGAGGACAAAAATTGGTATTTAGGTAGCTTTCCCTGAATAGACTTCCCCAAATCTTGAGCCCAGAAATTGACTGAAAAGAAACTTTCAGTCCACTGTCTGAGCGTTGCAAAGGTCCCTTTTGTTCATATTCATTCCTATGCAAGCCAGTTCAGTAGCTACTGTTGTTCCATTCCGATATCATATAATGTCCTAAAGCAAAGGCAGAGCACAATACATGACTTTTTCTATTTTTCTTTCTTACAGCAATACCATATTTTCTACAAATTTATGTATACAATTTATGTATACATTGTATACATAAATAATGTATACAAGAAAGAAGAGTGCTCTTCCATAGCTGATTTCAAAATTAAATGCATGCTGTATACATGTGGCTTACAAGAACAAAATAAATAAAGGAACTTGAACATCTTTCTTATGTTACCATATGAAACAAATTATTTAAGGGAATTGAAAAAAAGATGGTTAAAATGTAGACCACACATGCTTCTGGTGACTGAGAAATAAATAATTGTAATTAATGTTTCACAAAGTATGCTTTGCTAAAAAACATGCAGCTTCCACTCTGCAATACACTCTGGTATTGCATATGTAGCACCCACTCCTTTGCTATTTTTATGGGAAAATAGTTCCTGCTGTCAGCAATTCTGTTTACTGTTAGTAAAAATTAGGAATTAAAACAGGAAATATTTTAGTTCTCTAGTGTCTTTTTTGTAAATCACACATATAAAGATTTAAACCCATATTTTCTGAAACGTATGGATAATCACTGTGTAAAGATTCAGTATTTATGCATATTCAAATTCACAGTGCCTCAGTATTATCACAGTACATTTGTAGCGGTCTTTTCTAAGAGGGATCTTTGAGAACATTTTCTATCAAGAGAGACTGTATCTGAACAGCTAAATGTAAGATTTCCCTCCAAGGAGTGACTGGAAATGAAGCCACGAGCAAAGACAGAATACCATGGGAGGAAATCTTGATTTCTGATGGACATTCTCTGGTTAAAATTTTATGATTTCTGATCTAAATTCCATATGGAGACAAATCATTTAAACAGGCTTATGCTATATTTGTCCTTGTCCGTAAATTTGATCTATATTTTAAAGGTATTTGATGTATTTTAGATTAATATGAACTACAAAGACTATCCAAACAAGGTATTGTGCGTTTCAGTGAAACAGGCAGCATCTGTTCTAGCTCACAGAATGGCAGCTACCTCTGCAAACTGCCAAGTCCCATAAATTTAATGGCCCTGTCTACAGAAAACAGAATCCTAATGGTTATATATCTATAGACAGATTCACGGTGCTAGAAAGGTCCATTCAATCATCTAATTGGACTTTCTATATATTGAGGGGCTCTTAAATTTCACACTGTAGCCCACAATGCAGGAGTAAATACACAGCTAGTCATCTTTATCACCTATGACAATTTGTAATGAGCTTCAGAAACCAAGCCAGGCAGGGTCTGCAGTGAGCATGTGGAGGTAGCTAAGGCCTCTAGGACAGAAGGGCATCAGCCAGAATGACTGTTTCTCTCTAAATCTCTTTCTTTGAACTTTTTTTTTCATGTCTTCCCTACACTGACATAAAAGTCTGGAAGTCCAGGGCCTACAGCTGTGAAAATATGCTGAATTAAGGACCGCCTTCTCCTATGCCTTAACTAGCTGTAAAACGTGATGCCAAAAGTATTGGAGGACAAACAGAGTCTCCCATTATAGGAAGAAAGAACAAGATGGCAGGTCACACATTTCTGATGGCAACTTTTTAAAATTGTCAAAGCCTCCGTCAAGCCTCAGCTTACTAGTACCTGTAAAGATTCAAATTAGACTGTGCCAATCTGTAAGTAGAGTCAATACAAAAGACTCTAGGAAAAAACACCTGACTTGATGGCCAAGAGATTTACAATGTAAATTCTGGTGTTATCACAGACAGTATTCCAGGCTTAGAGAGTAACAAAGAAACCCAGAGTCTTTTGAAGCTGACTTCAATATGGGCCACAAATGCAGTCATATCTTTACCTATGTGCTTGAGGATGTAAGCAGGTCTTTCTCAAACATTGCAGTATGCAGCAGTTTATTAGAAATGCTCAGACTTGAAGACATTGAGATTTAGTCTTGCCTTTTCTACTGAACTGTATTGCAGAAATGGGACTTAACAGAGACATGAAAATTTTCTTTTAAATAGTCCAAAAACATGCTTTGAGATGTTATACCTAGGAGTACGAAATCATGTTGTCCTGGAACAAGGTTTTTAAAGGCTAACCTTTGCTAAACAACCCAGCACTAGAACTTGGATCAGATAAAACTGGCCTATCATAAGTATGTCCCTACCTACCAGTGAAGAGTATCCGTGTATGTGAGCTCAGACATGAGCTCCCATGAGATGATTCATACATCTAGTATGTGATAACATATTCTATATAACATATAACATACATATTCTATGTATGATGTTTTGTCACCGCAGTGTTTTTTTTTTTTCCTGTGTTGCATTCATTTCTCTCTTTCATTAAGCTTACTTTCCAGATAGTTGGTTAAGCTAATGTATTTGTAGTTGGCTCGTGCATTAATCTCTGCAAACTATATGACATTTTGCATACCATATATCTTGTCATGAATTATTACTTAACTCATAATATGTATCACTCTCTCTGCGTTTCTAGTTACTCTAAATAAAGATAAAGCGGTAAAGTGATGCATCAGCTGCTGGTGACTCACACAATAGTATTGACAGAAGGAAGCCACTCAGAAAAAATAATGAAGGTTTCTTTTCATTCTAATGGGCAGTAGGGAAAATATTTTAAAGTTCAGCAAGTAGCTTGAATTTTAATATACAAGTTTACTAATACAACTGCTGGAACTGGCCACGAATTCTAAGAAGGATAAGAAAATGTCACTGCACTACAAGATAAGGAGTCATTTAATCTTCTCTGTGTTATTCCTTCCTCTGTTCAATTTTCTTTTATTAACACAAGAACAACAGGTTCCTTTAGGTCTTGAAGTATTCTTATTTATTTTCCACTGCTGAAGTTCAGTTCTGTAGTGAAAAACTAACAGAAGCTCAGTGTCTCAGAGCTCACTGGTGTTTTTGTGATTGGTTGCTGTGATGTGAAACAAAAAAGAGGAGCTCTTAATGTATGCATTAAGGAAGATTAGGTCTCATAAACTCTTCCAATAGGCGATACAGTGTACCACGACCTAGTTACACACTACCCTAGCAGCACTAATGGTCCTTTGGAGTTGTGGAATCTAATGATTTGCCCTCCTCAGAATGACAAATTTCCTAGAATCACACTGCGTTCCAGTAAAAATAAATAAATCAATGGAAGCTTCTTTCATATCAGTCTGATTAATTTGACATTTTTTCATCATCAAGCAAATGGAAAATGATATTCATCCTGTTGAATGGTCTTTTATGCAGGCATGGCATGGTAAGAAACAAGTGTTGAGGGCTAATACATAAACCCTTCAGGACATTAACAAAAGCCTCTTCTTTTCATAATAGTTGCAGTGAGGTCTGAAATATTCCTGTTGTTAAGGACATGATGGTCCAATGACTGCTCTTCTCCTTGTCTTCTTGTGTGTTACATTGCTTTTCAGTGCTGCTGTTGACCTTTCACATTTTATTGAATTCTCCCCAAAATATCTTTGAATTTATAGAGCTAATGCAGAAAACTGCAGTTCTGGAGCTCAGAGGTGCTCAGAAGGTTTCAAAACACATTACAAATTTGTTAGTCGAAAGGTACTAAACCATGAATTAAGTTAATCATGGAATGTTTTAGTTGGCAAATATTCTAGTGACTCTTACAGGTAACCACCTAAAGCACCACGTGAGACCTCTACTCTCCAATTTCAGATGCAAGTTTGATGCTGTTCACATCAATTGTAAATTTTCAAGTCTTATTTTTTAACAGCACCAGGAATACATACAGTTGTGAGGCATTTACACAGACATGGACTGTAAGCTTAATACTTGAGTAATACTTGAATAAAAGGTTAGTCCAAAAATCAGTGTGACTCAGTCCTTCCTAAAGGTAGAAGGCCTACTGTAGACTTTGAGAATTATATTTATCAGCTCTAGCTTCTCCGATGAATTTTTTTTCTTTTATGTTTTCCTCCATTCTCTCTGACCCATGGATCTGATACCCTGTCCAGGTGTAGGATAAATTTGGAATGCCCTTGCTTCTCCCCTCTTCTGGCGGAGTCTCTTTTCATATGCTTGTTTTTCCTGAAGGAATGGCTGTCTTCAGGAAAGATCTATTTTTTCCTTTTCTTAGTTGAACTTTGTAATAAAATCCAAACTTTGTTTTATTCAGTGGATTCTCCCACATACATTTCTTTTTATCTCAGAAGTCAATTACATCAGTTAATCATAAAGAATCTGACAACATTATGTGAAATATGTGTGGGGCAATATATAAATGTCAAGTCCTGTTGCTGCAGGCTAGAAAGGAAATGCTGCTTATGAAATATGGTTTAGAAACTGAAAAGGCCAGAATATTTCTAGGCTGGAGTTTACTAGCAACTTAAGTGCCCTTATCCCTGAAAGCCAAGCAACATATAAGCTGAAGCAGAGCAGTGACATTTGCAATTATTTTCAAACAAATACGTGCACCTTCAGGAATAGCATTTAAAGAAAACAAAAACTTAGACAATAGCCTTTTCTTTCCCTTTGCCTTTCAAATGTTTGTAATAACAAAAATCCTCTATTGCAAAGACACTATCTAAGCATTAATAAACAGACCGATAGATGCTTTTATCAGGAAAAAAGTACATTAATTCCTTGTGTTGTCCAAGATGTTCCTTGCTAAATAAATATACATTTCAAAAGCATAGGACGGAAGATAGGACTAGAAGATGGCCTGTATTTCTGCTACATATAAAATGTTCAACTCCTCTTCCCATTCTTCTCACTAGAGGCCTGATGAGTTCCCAAGCAGAAGCAGTAGGACTAGTTATTAGCAAATCCAAGTAAAATTCCTTTCACTTTATATTGCTGAATTTCATCTAATAAGTTCCTATTCTCCAGGGAAATCAATGACCCCCCCCCCCCCGAGCAGTATTCTGGCCCTTTTCTATACTATAAGCACTTCCAGCACTGTCACTAATATGTTTTATTGGCAAAGTCATTCTTTTTGTATCACAGATATTAATGAAAGAAGAAAACAGATAATTACCCAGGAAGAAAAGAGTATGGAAAAGAGATGAAAATACTCCATTTATAACCCACAGACCCTCCTTTGTTTTTAGTAGCGACAATGATGTTGAACATGTGGGCAAAAGCACCATAACTAATGGAAATGAGAGCTGAAGCCTAAAATTATGCTAAAATAATGCTTTGAGGAGGAAGCAAACCTCCAAGATCTTAATGCTCTCAATAAAGGAAACCAGATAATCTTCCTGCCAAACTGTAAGAGAGTTTACAGATGAAACCACCAGTCCAGTAGTAGTTTTTTTTTAATAAATTTGTCAGTTAGGATATAGAAAGATAACACACATGTGCATGGGGAAAAAATAGATGCAAGCAGCTGCTGGTCCACTATGTTGACCTTGGTAAAGTACTGGAACAGGTATTTGAGTTGGGAGAAGGGAAAGGATTGACGAGTGAAACATCTATCAATTGACATCAGGCATTTTTTTTAATATGAAATGATTCTCAAGGCAATAGATTAATGTGACTGGACAAAACATTTGTAGAGAATAGCATGGCAAAGATTGGAATGTATTTTTAAATATCTTGTAGGAGCTCTCTTTCCCCTCCGCAATTACCAGCACATCCAAGCAAGCTGCTTCCACTAAGATGTGCTAAAGCATGAAATGGAAGTGACCGAAATACAACCCAGGCTCAAGTGGTGTTTGCTACAACACAGGTTGAAGCCTGACTGCAGGGTAGTAGAGAAGAACAAACAGGAATATGATCAGTAGCATTTTCTATGCCTGTGTCACTTTGTATGAGAAGAAATTGGTTCAAGCTGCTAGGCAGACTGGAGGATGGTGTTTCTGCCATCTTGTCTGAACTGCTAGTTTTTCATTCCATTCACTCTTGCACAGGTGAACTGGGAATCTAGCCCTCTGCCTCTGAAAGAACTTATGCTGCTTCTGAAACCCCAACCATAAATCCTTTTTATGTACTTCATGGAAACAGGATTGTAAATGCAGCATCTGTATATGAAGTTCACACTTTTTCTGTGCTGTTCCTGGGGAAGAAAAAAAAGTGATGTCACTAAGGATTTTATTGTTTGTTTTCATCAAATTTTGACCAAGTGAAATATTATCAGTGCAGGAAAGCAAAGGTACATCAGCTGTGAACTCGTGATGAGCATTAAATATCACAGTCCATAACCTTCTGGCCCTCAGTCAGCACTCTACAGCATCTACCTTTAAAGCTATGCTATCTATAACTACTATGTTTCTCTTCTGCACCTTTCATTTGCTGAAATACTTCTTGCTGCAGAGTTTAAATAAACCTGCACAGGAAGGAGGCCTTGCTGGACATTCTGGGGACTCAATGCCTCAACTAGTAAAATGACATTCATATTATCCTTTAAAAAGGATTGACAAAAGCTGCTGTAGAAGATCATCCGCCCTTAATACAAAGTGCCAAAAGCATATTTTTATCTCAATCAATAACAAAGCAACTGATAAACATTTCTTAGCACTTCTTTGAGACTAGAGATCTAATATTCTACTGATATGTAGGGGAGAAAACAAAAGTGATTTTTTTTAAGGAAGTGTAAGTATTACAGAAGGAGTCTCTTAAAGTCCTTCTTTTTAAATTACAAATATTTAGCTTATTGATTTCCCTGAATATCACAGATGATAATTTTTAGAAAAGGGAATCATGGTTTACTTACTAAGAGTATTTGAGTTTGTTTCTTCTCAATTCAAGTTCAGAGCTAAATAAAAAGAGAAGGAAGTGGGTAAACCAGATTGCTTAAATATGCAGGATTATACATTTCTTTTTGTTTTACCATAGAGTTGGGCCAAGGCCATAGAGTTGTGATAGAAAATCACACAAAATAGTACAATCATACAGCAATATTCATGGAGGTGCTGTGGAACTGGAGAATTAGCAGAGCCTGAATAAGGAAAAATAAATGAAAAGCAACGTGATTGAAGGGTTATGGAAGCTATCATTGTTTTCTCCTAAGCAGGGAAGAAGGAAAGTTGGAAAGAACTTCACTAGCCAAACAGAGAGGCCACTCTTAGGCCTGGTAATAGGATTTAAAGATAAGTAATTGTATCAAGTCATTCTTTTGAGATATCGGCACTCAAGGCAGGAGTTCTCTAATTTGAAGAAATTACAATACTTAAGACACTACTTCGTTCATCTCTCTTGCTGAAAATTACTGGCATTAGAAATATATTATCATAACATAGATGTTATTTAGTGCACTTGGAAAGGAATGCTATGACACATTTCTTGCCTGAATATTTTCGAATGTCTTGGTCTTGGTTGTTACACTCAGTAAAGGGAAGGAACTACCTGCGTATCAAACTCCTGATTATCAGCTGAAGGCAAATTTCCATTCAGTTTTTCTCCGCTACTGCTTGAGCTGTACCTCTCATCAATAAAAAAAACAAGATATGGAATTATAGGGCTCTTGATTTTCATCTTAAAAATGCAGACCTAAAAAGGACTTTAGACTTAAAAAAAAAGGCAAAATCAATTTCATCACTACTATTATATCAATTTTTTTGGTACATTTTAAGTGTTTCTAGCCAGCTGCTATTTACAGCAACATTAGTATAGACATGACCCAAATACTTGCTTAATTCCTAATCTTTATTTTTTGCTAGCCTGCATGGATGCCTTGCTCCTAAGAATCAACCTGTATCAACTGATCTGAAAGTGTTAATCTCCCAAGCATGAATCTAACCAGTTTGCTTCCTGTGAGTGCTGCCTCTCACGCTTTGATCTTTTTTTTCTATTTTATTATTTTAGTTTGTGTCCAGTAGAATGGGGAGAAAGGGACAAAGACAGCACAGCTTTATTTGTTAACTAAAGAAACTTAAATTTCCTCCTGGCATGGTGCTTTCAGCCTCTGTGATTTTAAACCATTGCAGCTCCACTGTTCACCTAGACGTCTCCCATTCAGGGTGAGCTGAGCTAGGTTTACTCCCTCAAAATCATCAGTACCACGCTGGATAGTTGGCTTTAGTTGAGCCTAGGCAGAAGTGCAGAAAAGGGCATGTCTGCCAAGACACAGAGCTCCGCAAATACAGAAAAAAATAAATAAATAAATAAAAAAGATACAAAAACATGTGCCTTGCAAATGGGACCAGTGACACTGCCACAGCACCATAAGCAGGAAAAATAGGAAAGATGACAAACCCCAGACCTGGAATACTTTGACGTCAATATTGTCTTTATATGTACCTATATATTTCGCTTTGAAGAGACCTGCTGTCAGGCAGGAGAGAGAGGGAAGGTGCACAGATGAATGAGCCCTTGGCTCCTCTGCTAAAATGATCCCCAGAAGGGTACGGCCAAAGCGCACTAACTCGGGGGCATTTTGTTGTGCCCGCAGCCACCTACAGCCCACTGAACCCAGCAACTCATGCTCTTGTATGCCAGACGTTTTTCTTGTTAAGAAGCAGGCAGTACTTTCACAATGCCACCAGGTCTTTGTAGACATTTATGGAAGCTTATATTTAGACTAGAGATCTTTTTGTAAGTGGGAGTTCATGGTTAGCACGTTTGAAGTGTAAAGCTTTCTTCTGAAAGCTTCTAAAAACTTCTAATATCTGTGTGACACAGTTTCTGATTTCTGTGTGTTGGGTTCTTCTTTCTCTGTGTTCGAGTTTTTTGTTTTTTTTTTTTTAATCCTAAGTGTTGCTCTCAGGCAGGTATGGTTGGTTATGTGGAATAAAGCTACTTAGAGGTTATTGCAATACTGGGTATGTTATTGCTGCAAAATTTAAACTGTATCAGTGCTTAGCACACATTCAAATTACACAATAGTGGTAAAATGGAAAAAAAAAAGCCATTATTTTTCCTATACCTTACTCTATATTTTAATAGAAAACAAAATCAGTGCTAACAGGTACAAGTATAATATTCCCTGGGTAAAACACCACTCTACTGCATCTATCTGTTTATTGTTTAGTAAATGAGTATTGCCTGGGTAGGTACTACACAGTGTAGTTCAGAAGTGATGCAACATTGCCACCATGCGTTGTAACCTGAGCATTATTTTTGTGGTATTTGTAGAGTTATGCTCCTTTACATGTTATTTTAGAAAACAAATTTAAAAAAAAAAAAAGACTATTTTCTCTGTAACAAAATAGTTTTTATTTCAATTTAGTTACTAGAAAATGGTTGCTCCAAAAGACCATCAACAACCATTTGGGACCAGTGCGAGGAGACAGTTACTGGGTTAATACTATCAACAAATGGACTCGCTGAGTGAGCCGCAAGTGAAAACAGTCCTCAGGAAAAAGTGAATCGCTACTGAATTTAATGGTGCAAATTGCAGCTCTCTACCTAAGGTCAGAGAATGTCATGCTGCCATTCTAGTTGCTGGCTTTGTCTCTCTGTAAGTTTTTGTCTATCCTAAATATTTTTACTGGTATATGAACCTAGAGAGTGCATCTGGCCCTGCCCCTTGCACATTTACATTCTGTCACAATTCAAAATGCTAGTTATTAAAGCAAAGCTCTAAATAATGTAGGACACACTAGCCCAGAGTATGCAAGCCTTTTAGGACAGCATTCATAGCACGGAAAATGCTGTGCAGGTGATTATATTTCTTATGGAAAAGATCCATGAAGGAAGCTAAACTGACCTAGTCATACTAGCTTAGTATGACAAAATATTCTTTATTATCAACAAGGACAAATCAAAAAGTCTTAGTATTATTTCAATGACGTAATGAAGCATTATTAATGATACAAGAATGTACTTTTTTTGTAAAAACATGGACTGCCTCATTTCTTTATATATGTTGTATTTTGAACATCTGCATTAATAATGTAATTTTAAAATCTTTTTCTTAGCAAACATAGCAAATATAATCCTTTTCAGCTAAAAGCTTGAGGCAAAATTAGGGTTTAAGAAGCAGTTCACTGTAGATACTATACAATGTAATGCCAATAGTTCCTAGCTGAGCAACTGTTTGCCTGTCATCTATGAAGTGATGTAGAATCACATCCACTTCTCATTTCAATCCAAAACCAATACAAATTAGATCTGAAGTCTGAATATTCCCAAAATATTGTGTTGGAATTTGGGCTCTGGAAGTTTAACTCATGTTTCTCCAAATTCCAGCCAAGGGAGACTTGTTTCAGACTCTCTACTTAAATTGGCTTTTTGTTTACTCCATTTAGCCTCCCTTGTACATAAAAGGCCCTAATAGCTTTTATGTTGCATGCTCTGCAGTGAACAGATAATTGCGTCAACCCAGCAAGAGCCTGACTCACTAAGTGAGCAATACCCATTTTCAACAGGGCAAAAATATCGGTGTGGGCCCACCTAATTGTTCCATGATACAATTTAGCACTGCTATAGTATGTATTGAATTAATTAAAAGGCTTTCCTCCCCGTCAAAGGTATAATCAAGGCAATTTGCTTCCAAACGTAATCAAGACAGAAAGCTTAGCAATATGAGCTATTTTTTCATGTGGAAAGTTAATTGATTTTCAATCATTTTGTTCCTCTGGGATTCAAATGAAGCTTCACAAAAAGTTGTTGTTCTTTTATGTGTAATTGGTCCACTTGAGCTTTTAGAGGTTACTTGAAACTAGGCCAGTGAAGTACTTTTTTTCTTCTCTGTGAGAGATTGTATCAGCCATTATAAAAAAATGACCTAGAGGCCACGGAAAACTCCAGAGTACTTAAAACAATTAACACTTAAAGCAGAGAAACTTCACTCTGAGGTGGCAATCAGTTTCCTCTCTTACTGAGTACATGAGCAAACATCTTTCTGAATGTTAATAGGATGCTGCTGGTTTGAAGAAACATAGATTTTGTTTCCTCAGTGCTTGGCACTACACATAGAATTCCATCTGGAAAAGAAAGGTTAAGAAAGGTGAACTGAAAAGCAAAATTGAAAACTCAGTTTAAACTAACAAGTGGTAAATGGTCTAGGCACTGATAGCACCTTCTAGCAATTCCTTTTGGGAGGATAGGGCGAGACAAGGTTATGTTGTGTATTTTGGAACATAAAGAAAAATAAAAAAACCTTTCTCTTCTGAGGGAGCCTCTTGGTAACCTGCAGTTGACTGAAAATGTCTCAGTGAATTACAATCATATATAAGAGTCTAATTACAATAGACAAATGTTTGATGTGTTGCTTCTGATGCAACTACAGTGGGATGAAAGTACCAAGAAGAATTGGTACCAAGAATTCCTAGATAAATTCTTCCTGGGTGCAGCAGATTTCAGCAAAGGTTTACCCTTTTTTTCTAAATTTAGCATTGCTTAATTTTATATTATTCTTAATTCCATCATTTCTGTTCAGAGCACTCCAAGTTACTTGTTTTCAATACCACTTTTGAAGGATGACCTTGTTCTGCTGGTTCTGGGGCAGCCCTAATGAAGTGAAAAGTATCAAAGAAATACAGGTTCCAAAAATGAAATTTTGTGAGGTATGAAATTACAAACAGTACCAGATAAACGCTCATTTGGACATCTGTGATCAGAGTTTAATCTCATGAATTGGTAAATACCCTCAGTTTCAAGTAACTTGTAAAACATGGCCCATAATGAGCAATATTACTCTCGGAATTTGGATAGCATCTGTTTTTTTTCTTGGAGGTAGGGAGAACTGTTACTCAGCCGTCTCTTTTGACAAACAGGATTCTCACACTAATATTGCAAAAGAATGAAAAACAACACAGCAAACATCACATACAGAGCACAGTCAATATTGTCCAACCAACCGCTCTCCCCATTAGTTCCCTTCTTCCTGCTCTCAGCAGAGAGATACCTGCTGGGCCATTATTTTTTATACAGTCTAGTTAATGAATGTTCATCAATGACAAAAATATCAGCGGATTTCAAGAAGTGTTTTGCAACCTAAAACAAAAGCCTTAAATGGATTGCATGGAGGAAATGTTATTCAGCTAGTGCTAGCTGTCAGTGTTTTTGACAGCCTGGCTTTTGAAATACGCTAGTTAACAGAATCCTTGGTGGGCAGATGAACCGAAGTGCAAGTAGCTGACTTAAGCAAGGGCAATCTGGACTTAGATTTTCATTCAGTACACAGACTGACCATCATTTACATTTTTGTTTGCTTTTGAAAGCCTTGCAAATGCTAAGCTTGTGAAGGAAATGTTAACAGTGCTTTGATTTTTCCTGCCCTAGACACCAGCCTTCCATCTTTTTTACTGTAAAATTTCTTCAAGCAGGAAAGTAGCTCATTGGATTAATGCCTTATCATGTTTAGGGAAGTTAGTTGTAAATCTGACATAGGAAAGACAAAAAATAAAAAATAAAAAGGAAATGAGAAGGAAAACATGCCTTTCAACATTTCTCCCTTAAAGAACAAACATGCAATCTACAGCAAATCTAAATGGCAGAATCAACACTTCTAAGTAGGGAGTAGAATTTCTCCTCTAGTTGTATTACTCTGAGGAGCGTAAGCAACACCATAAGTGATGCTTGCCTCCTTCTAAGAATTATGTATACCATATTACATACTACATGGTTTTGTATGTATGACCAGAAAAGCATATAAAAGAAAAAAAAGAAGTATTGAAGCTTACTTGCTATAAGTACACAACTTGTATACTGCAGAAACAGTGTTGACAGCATGCCCAAGCACAAGAGCTATGAAGAGCAAATTCTGTTACAACATCCAATATGATGAGGCTAAAGCTTTAATTTATGGTATTAGCCGTGCCACAAAATACACTGAAGAATCCCACACAATTTTAAATCTCTTTTGAATGGGTCAAGACATAAATGTGTTGTAAATCCAGATATATTACTAAGTGATTAAACTAATTTTTCAATAGGGCACTGAAACATTTTTGAGAAGTCTATCAAGTCAACAGAGTATTTTAGTGTTTGTATTTGGTTCACTCTCTAAAAATATGATTTCCCATTTAATTCTACTATATTAAGAATTATTTTATAGAGTAATAACACCATACTATAGTATGCAGTTATTCTAATTGTTATATTCTGTAGGTGCTTTTTATATAGGCATGTCCCTGATTGCTTTGCTTTTTGTTGTCTGGATAGGTACTGAATGGTTGCTTGAGAAATATTTGGTTAGAAATTTTTAGAGTAATTTCTGCTTCCCCAAAGCTTGAGAATATCTCAATATTCCCAAATATATCAAAGAGGGCTTTGAATACACAGTTGGTACAGCCTGAAATTCAGTGTGAAGTTAGATTTAGGCATTTTTGTCAGATCCATCTTTGCTTATTATTTTGAAACGTGTTTATGTGGATAGATGTACTGAAAAAGACACCACAAAGCACACAAAATTATAGATCGTTAATCAGGGGAATTTTACTAACTGTCTTTTTTGGAAGTGCTGTAAATGAGAAAAGTATTTCTGCATTTTCATAAGGCATTAAAATTGATTTCCATTTTAACTGTGGGACACTGCAATTGCAAATAAACTAGCCTGTCTATAAAAATGACACTACCTTTTAACACTTGCTTTTCTTCTTGCAAATTTCTCATAAACCAGCACAAAAGCTATCTCCAGTTTAACTCTGTGGCATTTCACAGCTCATACACCTGCAACTTTGCCTTATCGTACCTTGCCAACACAGACCCAGCTGTCACCTCCAAGGTGAAAAATTTACCAGGCTCGTAATAATTTGGTGAGTTCCAGAACTCCGTCAGTACCATTTCAGGGAAAGCAGCCGTTTGTGCTTTCACAAGGGCAGGCAGACATTTAGCACCTGGGAGGATTTTGCATCAGGGACTAGCCTGGCCAAGTCGCTTTTTGCCGAAGGGTCCGGGGCCTCCACGAGGAGCCCCCGGACGCACACCGCACCTCGCACCCACCTGTGCTAACTGACGCCGAGCCACAAGAAAGGCCACGGTGGTGGGAGTGCCTCCAGCTATCACCACAGCTCATCTCTGTGGTGCGGGGAACTCGTCTCGTGGGGCCAACCCAAACCCTCATCAAGGGTTTCCTCCGCTTCAATGTGCAACTTCAATGATCCTAAGCTGAACCACAGATGGTGGACTAGGTACTGAGCTCGGCAAGCAGCCCAAAGAGGTGAGCAGCTCCAGTGAAGCTGTGTCCCACACTTGTCCATCATCACTTTCCAGTTTGGCACCTTCAGAAGTATTATGTTCGCAGCAGTCGTGACACAAGTCTTTACACAGAGCACTGCAGAGCAGAGGTGAATAGCAAACACTAGTTCAGCTTCTTTGGTCAGTTTAACTGACTTGTCTGTTTACAAGGCTGTAAGAAACTGTACCTAAGTGGAACAAACCTGTCACTTAGACTCCTGAGTAGAAATAACAGTCTAGAAGACACTAGGATATTTATCAGCCTGCTACCCAAGTAGACTATCTGTCTGATATCAGTGTCTGTGTAGCCAAACCATGCCATACATTATCAAATACCTATAAATTTAGTCCTATTTTGATTTCTGCAACAGGAAGATATAAATCCAAACTCAGTTCCATCACTAACTGAGAGAATCCTCCTTTGTAATGTTTTTACAGAGAATGAGGTCTTTTTAAAACAATTCAAAGATAAAGCAAATTTGAACCTCTCCAAGATGAAGAGAAAAAAAGAGAAAGAGAGAGAGGGAGAGAGAAGGAAATTATTAGTATCTATTAGAATCTGCATATATGCACAAGTTTTGTGATTTGAACATGACTTGAAAATATAGCTGATATTTTTATTAAAGCAAAAAGCCAATGTTCTGAACAAACAACACTGGAGAAACACTCTAAAATTAGTAACTGAACAATTAAGATATGCTTTTTACATTTCATTTCCATTGGTTCTGCATTTACATGCTTTTCCATAAAGATAATGGGTCACATACATTGCTTTATATTCAGTAAAGTTAACTGAGGAATTGATTTGGCTCCATATTCTTTCAGCTACAACTGTAAATACCAGGGTCCTGTCTGCTCTGCATGAATATAAATGGCCTCAGTGGAGTTCTGCCAGTTTATAGCAGCACAAAATCAAGGCCAGAGGATCAAAGGGTCTTTTCTGTAAGAGCAGGTATTTGTTTCTGTGCCACCTTCTTCATAGTGTTCTGAATTATCTTGCGAGCATTCTCTGCACTAGAAATAATTGCTTTCAGGGGTACTGTGTGTATACAACCATATATAAACATACCTTTGTGCATTAATAGAAATATATCTAAAACTGTAATAATGTCTGAGTCAGATTTGTCTGCACCTCTTTTCATTTTCTCAATGGTTATCTTTTCTTTTACTATCATTATCTCAGCAAATAACTACTTTTCATCTTATCTCCGTGAGGAATAACTCTTAGCATCTAATGCCCATTCTTGGATCATGGCCAGCCAAGGAAATATCTCTTCAGATACCGACCTCATTCACCTCAGAATTCAGGGAGCTCCTCTCCATAGCCCAGGATCTATTCAGACTGTGAACTTCTGCAAACACCACCTAAGCAACAGGTTTAATACTGAGAAGCTCTCTGACTGGTTTGAATTCATATGCCTACTGCACCGCAGACATTAATGAAGCCAGGGAGACAAAGGGATTAGGGGGATGCATCAGACATCCCTGATTTCCAACAAGGCTAGGTTCATAAGCAAGTCAAAGACAACAACAGAGGCAGGTCAATAACATAAGATGTGCAGAAAATCTACCCTATATGTTTTAATCTCCACTGTGATATTCATCTCAGTTAATAAAGAGCAAAAATATAACTCATGAGTGGTGTAAATGCAAGTGGATTATCCCCATTTCTTTGCATAAAATGATGGCCATTAAAGGGTTCCAATTTTGTTGGGATTTTCTGCAGTGAAGAATCTAACAGAACCATATAATGAATAGACTGAATGATAGTTATGGAGCATAATATGAAGTCTGAACATTTGATAAGAGAATCATCTGCCTATGAGGGAAGGAACTGAATGGTTGAATGTATCCCTAATGTACAGGGGGAAATTTCTAATGAAATGAATAGAAAATGCACTTAGAAATTCCAGAGTTGATTTGACCTGAAGATTTTTTTGAACCCTTGAACAAGTTTTGTCATTCGCTGTAGTGGTAATAAAACTTCAGTAGGACTCATCTGTAGTTTGTGTCCTCCATATCTTTCTAGCAAACACACACAAAAAAAACTTCCTTCGGTAAGCTGAGAAAAGTTGAACTGTAAACACCTTATGGCAAGAGTACATACTATCCTGTGTTAAGAGATCTTCTCTCCCACATATACTATGCATACCTTCTCAACTCCAAAGCTTCCTGTATTGGGTGATGCTAAGTTTAAGTCCTAAACTGCTATCTGGAATCATCTCCTGTAAAAAGATTTACAATCTGGCAGCACTTCAGTGCCAACTTCTTTCTGGAAGACTTTTAGTAGCAGTTAATTTCTTAATTACCAGCAGTTATACAGAGTCAATTTTGATCATCTGTTTTAAAATGTTTATTGGAAATAGGAATATTTATTTATATGCAGAACTGAAATAACCTAGAGACAAAAAACATTCCTGGATTTATTTGCTAGTGTAATTCGTTGTCTTTGAATAGAGATAGGGAGAGGTTAACGGCTGATTCCTTGGCTGCATAAAGTTCTTATTTGCACTGCTGTATGAAAGGCAATTTTGGGACTTGCTTTGAGTTGGTCAGGAACTGGAGTCACTACCAAGTACAAGTTAGAGTACACACACAGCTATTCCGAATTGCACCAATTGTGTTGGTTTTAAGAAGCAATTATTCCTGCATGCTTCACTGGAGGCAGTGCAGGCTTTGCCCTACTCAAGGATTCTTCTAGAAAAGAGAATTCATGGCTGTCATCTGAGACATCCTTCCAACTGCGTCGTACTATCTGAAAAACAACAAGTTCATGTACCTACATATAAAAGGGAAAGAAATACTTCCTAGCTGGCTAAGGGGCTACTACACAAACAGGCCTTCCATTCTGTGCATGTATGAACTAAAAGAAAGTGGGTAGGTAGGAAGAAAATCTCAGAGCTTCAAGACACTTCGAAGGAACGAAAAAAAAAAAAAGAAATCATGAGGATATTACTTACAGACTACACAGATAACAAGATTAAAAGGGGAACTAGATTTATCCCCTAAAAATATTATTTCAACAGCACTGCTGTTGAATGTCATGCAAGGTGCATCTGAATCAGTCTTTAGCTCCTGCTGACTTTACATCTGTCTCCATTTTCTTCTCTTCAGACAAGTCTGTTATGGCCTTCAGCTCAGCTTCAGAGAACTTAGGGGTCAAAGGCACATTGTCATAATCAAATTCTTCATCAAGTGAGAATGGTTGAACATCATCCCCTAGTAGCTGCAACGATGAAAAACAGATACATAAATAATACTGTTGCAAGTAATGACAAGGAAGCTCAAAGTGTAAACTTTTAATTAATATTTAATTAACCTATTTTTTTCAGACTCCAGCACTCTCAGCTGATTAAGTTGTTTTTAAGTAAAAGAATAAATTCAATTATTCAATTTGACCTAATTTAAGCCATTTAATGCGCCCCATTTGTACTGTACTGTATCTGAATGAATATCATTAGCTAATTTTGCTTGAGGCAAGGAATCTAAAACCTCCTTTGCACAGATCTATTACATTTCTAGCACTTTTAGCAGCAGGGCTGCAGGGATATGAACAAGTTATGTACAGCTGTGTTAAATTTCAAAGACAGATTCCATATCCTTAAAATCTGGGCTAATATTACATAAAATTTCAGTGTACTTTCATTTGATACTAATATAACATGTTTCCCAAAACACAATTCCAGCAGAGGAAATGCATAAAATGAGTAGAATGACATCTAATCGATTTTCAGGCTCTAATAATTTCTTTTAACTATCTCAGGAATGGGGATTGGCTAGTTTAGATTTCTTGAACAGTGAACAGAAAGTCTTGCTGCATTTGCAATATTTGCTTAGCTGACATATTGTATAGCATTTCGGTATTGCTTCTCATTGAAATGTTTTAGAAGAAATTCTTTGCTTATAAAATAATTAAAAAGAATAACTGTGACAAGCTGCACACTGATAAGAAACTGCAGGGGGCCACGGCACAAAAGGTTTATGGTAAGTAGCTGCGGAAAATGAATGGCAGAACTGCAGGGGAGAGGCATGCTCACTGTCCGAGCAGTACGGGAATGCTTCCTGAGGTTAGGAGAGAATGTCTAGAAATTTCAGCCGTGATAGACAGTAGATCTCAAAGCCCCAAATCGGCAAAACATCTAAACATATGCTTATTTCCAAATGTCTGATGAATCCATACTCAAATCAGTGTCTGTGTATGTGTCTGAAGTTAAGCATACTCTTGCTTGTTTTGTTGAACAAGAGGAAAAATGCTCAGCATCCTACAGTCACGACAATTTAGAAACACAGAATCCCACACAATTTCTGGTAACATTTTGGAAGAAGCTACACGGATTCAGTTAATGCCATCTAGTAAGCAATAGGTGTGGTAGGTAGATTCCTTGCCAGTGGCCAGGCATCTGACCATTAGACATGGTGGTGAATATTTTGCAAGTGTCTACATCCTTGTTCAAAAGTACTGCCACTACATGGGAGTTGTAACATAGCCAGAATATTTGTCTGGTTTTGCCTCATTTTCACTAAGTGTCTGTATTTTTCAATGCTTTAGGGACCTGGCTTGCATAGTCTTCAATAGGTGCTGTAGCATATAAATCATCTTTTGCAGAACTGTGGACCACATTCATTTATGAACAAGCAATGAACATTTGTAGAAAGAACCGGTCTAGCAAAATGTATTTCTTCTGCATGCAAGCATTGTCTTGCTTATATCCACAGACTATTACAGGTAAACCATAGTTAACTCTTATAAATAGCACATTCAAGAAAAGTTTACACAGGGCGAGATAGGCACACAGGCTGTCTTTCCCCATCAAGGCTATGGTCAGGTCCTTCACCTCCTCACCACTGTCATGACCAGTTTCATCTTTCCCATGGGCATAGCTTCATCTTTCCCATGGACATAGCTTACTAAAATGCCATGTCAGGAAGGGTACCAGCAACAGGGTAACTGGTACCAGCAACAGGGTAACTGGTACCAGCAACTGGGTTTCATTGCTACCTGCCTTTCCTTTGTTGAAGACCAGAACATCCTAATAAAATATAATACAATATGCAAATATTTTTTCATTTACTTTGGCTGTAATGGTGTTTGCGACCACATTTATAGACAATTTCAATTGCAGTACTTCAAATTACATTAAACCTTCATTGGGATTCTACAAAATCCAATCTATCCCTCCTGTATTCAGCACAGTAATGGAAAGTATGCAGTTATTCTTTGTGCCTTTGTCTGGACCTTGCTGTCACTGCAGTAATATTTGATGCAGATTTAGAGAAATACTGGAAAAGCTTTTGTTAAAAAAAATAAAAGTTATCCATTCACTGCACATTCAAAACAGTTTATTCCCACTACATATTTATCTGTGTGCTCTGAAAGCACTGAGGATTCTTTTTTCCTTCTCCCAAGAAGCTATTCATCTCAACCTTCCACACAGACAAGAAATCTAAAATTTTGAGAGTGCAAACTGCAACTCCAATCCATTTTAAAAGGAAGACATTTTGCAATAAAACACCAAATCCTCTGAGCTGATCAAGTTATTATCTTGTTATTTTTCCCTAAGGAGCTGAGAGAAACATGTGAATTTCAGGTGTCTCATTTAACATCTAATTGAAATTTTTTTGGAAGCTCTCTTGGAATAGGATTTTGCTCTATTAGAAAACCACCAGTTTGCTTAAGATTGCCAATGTGATTTACTCGAACAGAGACACATCTGAAAAAAGAATCATTTTAATTTACAGCCTTTCCATGTCCAAATTAAAGAAGAGAATAATGTAATGTTCACATCAATAACAGATATTCTTCTAGAGGCTGTTTTACAAAGTAATCTTGTAAATAAAATACCTTAAAGTTGAGACTTTCAAAAGTGTATTAATAATTGTCAACTTGGTTCTCTTTATTAATGTGTGGAGTTACAGTTAACTAAACAGCTCGATCCTGTCCTTCTAAAACCTGTGTTTCTGTATAATTATGGGCACTCTATGATTCACTTATTTAAATTACGTCAAGGAAGCACACATACTCATTGAGGAGTTCATCTCTATTCAAACTGACTAAGTCAATAACAAGGAGTAAAAAAGGTGGAGGAAAGGCATGTATGCCATTATCGGGGTCCTTGGAAGAAAAAAAAGTTCAACTTGAGCAGGGGCCACTAGACTGTGATCAATAAATCTTGGCCCATTTGCTACTTCTGCTTCACCACCTGAACAAGTCACTCAGTCTCTGTGTCTTTATTGTTCTCCCAAAAGAAATAATCCCTCCATTTTCTTTCACTGCATTAATCCTGTCTTCAGGTTATAAATTCTTCCTTGTTCTTTTTGCATTTATGCATAGCAGTTCGCAGAAGCAAACCTGAGTTGAAGCCTATCATTAAAATCTTAAACCAAAGGAAGTCAATGCAATCTGCATTTTAAGTCTCACTGGTACCATTCCACAGATAAAGCTAAAATGAAAGCCACTGTAAATACTTTTTTTTTCAAATGCTCAAACTAAAGATAAATGATGGAAAGTGGAAGAATTTATCTTTCCTAATACCAGCCATACAGAAGCTAGGCTTCTAGATTCTGGTAGTCAGTCAGCCAAAAAAGGAGCAGTCTGAGAGGCATCCTGTGAATGGAGGCAATTTACCTCTTGGGACAAATGCTTGCAGCAAGTGGGATGAATCATTTTGTGGAGCTGTTTATGTCTTCTCATGATGACAGGACCAAATGAGACTAAACTTAAGGCTACTTAGGTGAGATGAACCTCACTTCAAACACATGTGAATAGTGAGTGGATAGAAAATACGCATTCAACTTCACTCTGACATATGTGGGGGGGAAATAGCAACAAATAAATGAGCTACAAGGCAGATACTAACTTATACTGTTAATTTTTTAAAACTCTATCTTTTATGATATAAATTATTAAGTAGAAATAGAGGAGGGCACAAATATCTGGGTAGGGGATAATAATGTACTTCAACCTTGGAGTGGATGCAACTTCAATTTGCAGTGGTCTATGGGAGGTCATATATACTGCAGCATATATATCAAAACCCAGGAATGTATCTATGCCAAAAAGACAGGTAAGGAGATGAAGCAAAGTTGCTGGCCAAAACAGTTCACTGTTCACTGTTCACTAAGCCTCTGCCCGACAGTATTTGACAGAAGAATCATTTTCAGGGAGAGGAGTTTGTCTTTAACAATTAGACAAATATATATTGGATCTTAATAGAGCTGATTTTTGTAGATTAAACGTTCACTAGCAATACATTAAGAAATATAGACATTCCCCTGAAGTTTTTGACAAATACGTCCATGGCACAGACCCTCTTACATCTACATTGCACTATTAAGCTTGTTTATTTTTTGCAGCACATGGAAAACCAAACTACAGTCTAGGAAGCCTTTCCCTAACAGGTCTGTTTTGATGGGTAGAGAACTGTGTTGTTTCAAAGTGGAGATGTCTCTAGGGAATATCTTTTCCCCTTTCTGAACAAATCCTGCCATAAGCAGCAAAGCAATGATAATTTGAAACACTGAGGGATTTTAAAATGGACCTGTTCTTCCTTGACACTTCTGACAAGCAGGCCACAATTTTAATGTCTAAACGAAGGCACACATTTGTTTATAATTTAGGGGAAAGAGTGCCTTCATCTTAAGTATGGAGAAGCCTGGCACAATAGCAAAATTACCGAATAGCTGTGGTAATCATATAAATCATATGTCTTTAGTTTTGAAAAATGCAATAAACCCTTTGCCAGTGTAACAATATCCAGTTTATCTTGCCTAACCCAAGTTTTTCTCAAATGGAAATGAATTTTGCATGCAGTGGGATCTTCATCTATTTCTCACAAATTATAGCTTAAGAGTCATATGCAGTCCTCTCTGAACACGGCAGGCTGCTACAATCCTATTTCCTCTGTGGTTCTATACAGATGTCATCAGATGAGCAAACTACAATATCTCACTCTAGATCTTCTTGTGTACCCATGGATATTTCTAAAGGCAAAAACCTTGAATTACGTCAATGCCTAGAGAAAAGAGTAATTATTTTTATTCACAGAATGGTGGGCATTACAGCTTGAAAGGTCATTTTAAAACATTTACATTTTCCCAAAGCAGGCTTGTTCTTTATGGTATTTTTTAAAGAGTTTATTGAGAAGAATCAAATACAAATGAGCTCCAGAAAGGAAGAACTATATGCACTGCAAAATCACCAATTCTCCAGTGGTCACACATCATTTATAAACTTGATTTAAGCCCTGTGGGACATCAATAAACATATGAAACTATCAAAACTGCCCAGTTTTAGCCAGAAGCTAGCTGCAGATTCTATTATAATGATCAGGCAAGGGAAACAGTGGTGACAAATTCTTTTCAATAGAAACATCCCTGAAAGTTAATGCTCACACCAGCTGTTTGGATAGGAAGCTTAATGACTTAAAATAAGCCTGTGGGCAATCCATACCTCCTTTTAACTGTTTGAATAGGACTGAAATTATGAGGGAAAATGGCAATTTTAAATAAAAGTTTTTATTGATCATTTCTGATTAAAAGACTGAGACTCCGTAATGCAAACCTTTCCGCAACAGACCTACACAACGCTGATCCTCAGCACACCTTGCTGCCACTCATTTCCATGAGATCAAATCCCAATTCTAATCCCAATATACCATAAAATCTTCTTTCTTTTAAATGTCACATAAGATGTGACTCACTCACTAACTGCTTGTTGCAGAAGATGATGCCTACAATCAGCCCAAATGAGAATGGCAGTATCTTTTAAAATCCTGGAATCACTGGAAATTAAATGGCATGTCATTCTTTGTAAGCTATGATTTTTTAAAAGTTCAAGAACTGAAAAAGTGTACTTAAGTATTCTGTGAGTTACATCAATTAAATACAAAAAGTCCGCACACAGTTTCAAGTCAGATATAAGGAAAAAAATGTAGGCAGCGTGCAACATAAAACAGTAACCTTTCTGTCACAGTATTTATCTCATCTATCTTTTAATGTATTTAAGAATTCATAATTAATTTAATAATTCACTGTTAACTCACAGCACACACTCCATCTATATCCCCCAGTTCTTAGGTGGGAATACGATAAGAAAAAAACAACAGTGTTTAAGTAAATCTGAGCTCATACCTCTTGTGCTTGGCTGCCTGATGGCTGTATAACTGACAAGGTTGTGAACTTCTGTTGAACAGGCTGATCAAAGGAAAGTGTACAGCATGTCACTGTCTGTTCCACCTCTCCTGGAAGAATGAATGACCCTGCTGAATACAAAATACTCAACTTTATCTTTCCATGCCATTTATAAATCAGCAAAATTATGTCTAAAATCCTGCAAAATTCAGACAGAGACAGAAGCTTGTTAATCAAAAGGTGTTTTACTCTCACTGTTGTTTAATATGTAACACATACTGTGGTTTAATATATAATACAGGTGGTTCTCTTCAAAACAGATGCAGTCCTGGGCCAAAATCTAGATAAAAGAGGAAAGGAAAAAAACTAAATTGATCAAAAATTGAGAGCTGACTTCTCTTTCTTGAGAATGCTGACCCCTGGATCTAGAAATGTGTAAACTCAGAGAAAATGTGGGATTAGATTAATCTCTTAACAAGGAAGGAAATTCCTGATCTGTAGTAGGAGATAAAAAATGCCTGATTGACCCCTCATCTTGACAGAGATTAGCGAATTAGTCTGTTCTAATTCTCTTTTGCTACAGTTTCAATGTCTGTACATTGGGCATAAAGAATCTCTAGAAAGTTTTTTCCACATTCCCCTAAAATATTACCTAAAAGTATCTGATACTGGTGAGGGGTAGTAGTACCCCCCCACACCTGCCTATACAGTGCCTGATGTCCCTGTTTTTTAAGTATATTTCATTGACGTTTGTTCCTTTCACAGTTTTCCAAAAAAGAAGACTTCCTTACTTCTGAGATGTGGGGATTTGTATGCCTTTCCATGTTAGTAGGATTTGGTCCGCAAATCACAAATTTGGTCACAAATTCCCGAATCACTTTCCTTTTGCACACTTCTTAAGCAAAATGATCATACTGGGAATAGTGGTTTGCTTTCCGTGGCAGTAGTGAAGGACATACCTTAGGTTTTGAAATATCTTTTCACATGAATCAGTTTCTGATCTGCTATAGCACAAATGTGTCCAACTTGTCTCAGTAACGTTTTTATGAAGAAATTTAGGGAGACCGTATGTCTCAAAATTTAGTTGCAGGATTATGTAAATCTATCTGCTATTTTTTATGGCTTCAGCCATAAAAAGTACTATACAAGGACTTCTACTTGTATAGAAGTACAAGCTTCTACACAGCTTTATACTAGATTTTAGTAGCTTGATTCTCTCTTGCAATCTCGGAATAAACTTTCAAAGTGTTGCCTAAATGTCAACAAATGGAAATAACAAGAGTGGACATAGATACAGCGCAAGAAGGAAGAAGAAGTGACCATGTGTCTCTACCTGCACACCTTCACAACAGTAGTTGAGTTACAGACCTGTCATCCTCCCATAAATCTGAATTCGAAAAAAAAATATTTTTCTAGCTAGGCCTTTCTGAAAAACCTATCACCAAATTCCTCATTTAATTTTTATTCTGGTATTTGTATAGAATTTCAAAGCCAGGAGGACTAATCACTTTTGAATTCTTATTTAGAATATTCTTCATTAAAGAACTGAAGTTCTTGCTCTTGGGATATCATTCCCAAATTTTCATCTTTTGATTCATGATTCCCATGTAAGTTGTTTCTTCCTTTTGGCCCTATTCTCTTGTTTACTTATGCCTATATGTAGCCATTTATGCACTTTCAATACTTGTTCTCAGCATAGTATATGAGCTTATTCTGTTTCAGTTATTTAAGAAAGCTTTCTGAAAAGCAGAAAGTTTTGGAGTCCAGTCCATAGGTACCTATTACGTCCTTATATGCTCTGCAACTGCTATTTTCATTCTTCATGACTGGGGTGAAAAATATTTGGATAGGACACAGGGAAGATGTGAATGTTCATCCAAAGGCAATGTGATTTTCCACTATTGCTTCAATGGACATCAAGGAGCATCACCTCCTGATATGAACACTCATTGCTTCTGTAGTAGGAGCTAATTGCCTTCTCCCTAACCCAACAGAACAATGTGTGGAGAGAAGATGAGCAGGAAGCACTGTTATGTAACTGTCTTGGCAAGGGCTCAAAAGAAAACTCTTAAAATTAGGACAACAGAAGGAAATTTATTTTTGCTTTTAGCAAGAAGTCCTTGTCATACTCAGAATGTCAGTTCCAATTTTTTAAGGGTTGTTAGTAATGCAAACAATGTTTCAAATTTCCTTCAATCACTCCATAAGAATGTGGTAATCAACCTTTGTTTGCCAGCAGACATGCCAGAAATGAGCTTTCTCTCTCTATTCTGGCTGTGTGACAGCATATGAAAGTCTAATCGGTAAATGCTGCTTTCCCTGATAACGTTTAATCAAGAAACTCCTTCAGAGAGAAAAATTAGGGAGTTTTGACAGTCGTCCTTCTCAGCAGGAGCTCCTAAAGGAATTGTAGGCTATTGTAAGTTCTAGCCAGTATACCTCACAGCTGGTTCAGGCCAATGCTACATCCTAGTGGATGATGATCCTAATTAAGCTGCTAATTATGTTCTCTGTGGAGGTGATTAATTAGCAACAGGAATGCCAATGGCACCATATATAGAGATAATTGAGGAGGTAGTGATATCAAAACAGTGAAAAGAGGTTTAGAATATGCTTCTGTTCTAATGCTGGGAAGAATCAGCTCCCTGCCTGAGGCAGCAGGGACATCCTGGGACCTTGCCCAGGCCCAGCAGAGGGTAGCAGGGCAGGTTTGGTAACTGAGAAATTCTCTTACCTTTAGTCCCTTCCCTCCCTCCTTTGCTTGATGGATCTCTGGCAAGCAAGTACCGCATCTGTGAGCGCCACTGCACTGGTTTCTTTGCTTGTTTCATATCACTGAAGTATTAATTAAAATTATGGGGCAGAAGGGAAGAGATGATGTCGGACAAATCTGATTTGAACTCATAGGAGTGAAAAAGTTTAATTTTTTTTCTGTCTTTGTTTTTACTGTACCCAAATGATGCCTAGTTATAGACAGATCAGACTGGGTTTTACCGCTTTTAGATGCTACATTTGACAAAATTAGTGTTGACAGAGGCTGGAAGATGAGGAGAGGGGAGTGCTAAAAGCAAAAGCTTAAAAGCTAAGTTTTGTTATTGCCTCTGATTCTCAGGCCTCATGCTGCTAGCCTCAAAGAGTTGCCTTGTGTGCAATCATCTCAAAGCAGTGTTAAGTAAGTTGTGGGGACTGGGGTGGGTGGGGCGGAGAAGAGACAGAGATTCACAGGTGGGAGAGGAGCTCCATATTTCAAAACATCCACAGAATTTAACTCTGATTTCTGTTCTCCAAGCTTATTTTCTCAAATGAAAATATGGGCCCAAAATACAAAGAGGAAAACACAGATTATGTAAACAACAGATATGTACAAAATTTGCATAAGGAAATGTTTGCTTATTTAAATAAACAAATAGTTGTGCTTGGCCTCAGCTTCAAAGTACCTGAGTCACCCAGGTTTTCTTCTGGGAGATTACAGATAATGGGGACTTTGAAACAACAAGTTTGCAGCATCTTAGGCTTCCAAGCCAGATCAGGACAAAACTGTGATATTCTTGCCTGTGTATCCTAACCAAAACAATATTCAATCAGTCCTGTTCTTATTGCTTCTGTATTTAACAGATAGCACACTCCAGATCTCTAGGTGTGTACTTCATATATTTTGTGTTCTATACAAATATTCCATGTTGTTACTCAACTTTTCTTTGAGACTGCAGAAAGTGATTTGTCAGCACTCCTGGAAAGGAAATCTAGTGCCAAAACACGGGTGCTAAGCATTCTCCCAGGAGAAAGACTGATGATTTGTATTGTTGCCTTAAGCTACTTACAGTTGGAGATTAAATTTAATGAGAAAGAGAGATTAAACAGCCCACTATCCACACACCATCTTTACACTCTGGGCTAAAGCTATGGCGTAGGGAAGCAATTTTACTTTGCCAGTCGGGTTTTATGTGCCAGAGTCCCACAGTGCAAAGTCCGGCCTTGGTTTCAGGCTTTCATCCCAGCGTTGTCTGCGGGAAACAGCCACAGTATGTTTGTGTCCTGGCTAAATCTAGGGGCTGTCTTGTTCATAAGTAGCTGTTCACATCTTAAAAGGCATTGGGCATAGGACAAACAAACAAACAAACAACAACAACAACAAAAAAACACAGAAGAAAAAAAGGAACAGAAGAAAAACCTACAAGAGTGATTCTCCTAGAGCTTCCCTGCAAAGCATTGGTTTAGATAGGATGTTTTAACACATGTTCTCAGTCATGCGTTTTACACTGCCAATTTTGAGCCACTTCCCATTAAGCGTGAAATTTATTGTACTGATGTACAGTTGCTAACTGGTCTAACTGGTCTGCCCTTAAAGCTAAGTGGAGGACAGAGATACTGAGATGATACCAAGATGAAAGAGAAAAGCAGAGATAAAACCTTGTTGCAATTCTACTAGCAAAGTATGGTACTCTTTAGTGCATGCCCTGGCTTGTTTTGCCAATATGAACACTAAGACTACTGTTTATTTTGAATATAGGTGGCAGCATATGAAAAGGCCAGCAGAAGAATGCCTTACAAATTTGTGTATCACTTTGCCTTATTTATAAACTACTTGGAATCCTTCAGAATGAATCCTTCATTAAGGTGATCATTAGGGTTATTATTTTATATTATTTTATTATTACAAGCAATAACAGAGCTACTATTTTCTGGTCTAATTTGCATTTTGGTACAATGCCTTCTACAGGGGTGAGGATTATACCTCTGTAATCTTGAAGCCTATCAAGTGAATTTTATCATTTAGGAGAAATATCAAACTATGAGGTCTATTTTCTGCATGCTAACTTAGGAGACAAGGGGAAATTTTTCATCTCAACTCAATGACTATCACCAGTGAAGCCTTGGGCAAGACCCAGGCTGTGTGTTTTCCAGGTATAAATTTGGATGCTGTTTATTTTCCTTACAGAGCTTACAGGAATAATTAGCTCCTGGCTGTGCAGTGTTTCAAGGTTATAAAAATACAATATAACTGCTTAATGTTGTTATTATGGGCCCTGCAGATTGCTTAGGGGTGGATGCGGCCTCCTTCTGCACTGAGGCAGTTTGTGTAGAGAACGCTCTCTCATGGGAGGAGCTGAGGAGAGCAGATACTGGAAGCCAGAGTAAGTGTCCCATAAAAAGATAGTAGTTAGCACAGTGATAACCTACAGCAGCAATGCTGTAATATGATGATTATTATTTTTATAATCGCCAATAAAAGCAGTAACTGAAAGATTTTCCACACATGCTGGCATAAAGTGATATTCAGACAGCACAAGCAGATGATCATTTCTGTAATTCTCAACTTGTTTAAATGCAATCTGTTTTACTACGTGTTTCCAAATATTTCTAATTACCATTGACTCTCACATACAAACACAGACATACACACAAATACACATGAATGACTGAAGAGGCAGGCATGGTATGGAAAGTGGCAGTGTAAACTACCACCAAGCTCTATCAAAGCCCTTTCTTCCTCATTGCCCTGCCTGGTATTTTAGTGTTAGGACTATCATTTGACTTTGTGGCCTGTTTTGAACTAGAATATCTAGGAATTTTTCCACTGAACTGGATAGGAAGAAAAACCTTCTTGCATTACAAGAAAAAAAATGTTTAGTTTTCCTTCAGCAAGTCTCTCTCTTTTTTTTTTTTTTTTTTTAACAGATTTTAATAGAAAATAAAATGTGAACAATGTCCTAACAAAAGAGAAAAATGGTTCATGTGAAGGCTACACAGAAGAAGAATCTTTGATTTCTGTATTTAATAAAGGAGCATTGTGGTGGTGATAAAGACCATATAAGCACCTATGGTAGATAAATATACAAGCACTGGATTTCTGTTTACTTTTTTAGAGTTGTGAGAGTTAAAATTATTATGAATGTGTGGAATAGTTCAACAAAACTTGAAATGCTTACAGCTGGAGTTCCTGGAGACCTTCACTGTCAATGCAAAATTATTCCAATCTATATTTAGTCCAGGATGAGATGAATAATTCTAAAAAGTAGGGACAATATTTTCATTAAATATTTCCACCTTGTAGACCTTTCTCTTAGCAATCATATTACTATTAAGAAATCTCTTATAATCAAAATAAGTTCAATACTAAATAGAGGTGTATAAAAATGTAGAAATGTTACTAAAAAGTGTTTTATAATTTTGAAAATCTTGAAAAAAATCACTTCTCACAAGGACACAGAATCATAAAGAATGTTTGAAACATCTTATTAGCTGTTAGAGTGGGAAAATTGATTTGGGGAAGTTTCAGTTTGGGGATTTTGGGAGTAGTTGGGAATTTTCTAGCAATGGAGGAACTGAGGGACTCTATCTTTTTTAGAGGAGAAACGGTTCTGCAAAACTGTGTCTCAGAATCATGAAAGATAGAAAATCAATACACTTGAATCCAAACGTAATGATTGTAAATATGAAGGTGGAAAACTTACCACTGTATGTCTCATCATCTGTGTCAATATCTTGCAAATCTAAAAACTTGTCCACCTGCAGGAAAAGCTCAAAGTCAGAAAATAGAAGAAAATGCCCATTCCTCTCAGTAAAAACTACAGGAAATCACTAATTTGTCTCCTTCATCTTCTCCATTCCCCCCTTATTTTTCTAAGACAGGATTTATTCTTTTTGAAATGTATAACCCAAAGGAAATGCTTTTAAGCATAACCAATGAACTGTTGCCAAAGTTGTTGTATATTAAGGGCAGTGAACTTTCAGGAACTTGATGGGAACGTGGAGCAATAAAACATTTTCATAGAACGCAGTTAGGTGGTAAGATCCTCAGCAGGTTTGCAAGCTCCCTGCGTGTGACACAGACACAGTACAGGCTACATGCAAAGGAGACCCCAATCCTCCTATTTTGACACTAATGGTGACATGAATGGGAAATGTCCAGAATAGGCCCTTCTTACCGGAGGTAGCACTGGGTAAGAGTGAAAGGTCTTCCTCAGCCTTTATGATCAATGTTAAAAAACTGCTGAATCTTACAAATATTCAAAAGAGAGAGTCTTAAAAGAAAATTGTGAAGAAACACAAAACAAAGGCAAAACAATAGCTTTTTTTGAGTTAAGATTTTGCTTGGCTTATTGGTAAACTTTGGAATTCTGCAGTCTTGCTACCTATAAAATACGGAAAATCTGAACATCTTAAAATGATTCAAAAACTAGAATTCTTTCTCACTTACCCACACACCTGATCCTAGGAGAAGAGTTTCTTCTTGCAGAATAAAATCGAACTTAATGAATTGGAACAAACTACAGAGTAATTTAGAGAACAGAAATTGAGACTGTTTTTATTCTCCCTAAAAAGTATCCCCCCAGAAGATCTAACTTACTGAGCTGAAGCAGTGGAAGAGCACACAAAACAATTTTTTTAGTCAAAATTAGCACCTACAAACTGGAAGCCTTTGAAGACACTGGAGAAAAGCTATGGGCTCTGTGAACAGGGTTGCAAAGGCGGATTTTCTGCATGCACGAGATAGTTTTCTGTATTTCTACGTAGTAATTAGAGATGCTCGTAGATCATTTTTTCCAAAGTGATTTGACACTCATTACACAACCTACATAAATGTTCTCATTAACACTTGCACAACTCGTATACTATAAAAGTACACATTCATTAACATTTTAAAAAATGTTGGATGGTGCTACTCTCATTCCCCTTTCCTGCTGATGGGGAAGAAAAACACCAGCAAATTGTGAATACCTGGTAAATGAATGAAATAAAAATTAGTCATGATCTACTCATAATCCTCATTTCAAAGGAAATCAAAGAAAATGTCACCTTTACTCTTTCAGTCAGTCTGAGATTGTTTCCATCAGGACCACCGGCTTTCCAGCACTCACTCATCTCTGCCTGTATGTAGGCAAAAAAAATGCTCATATGCATGAAACAGAAACAAAATCACAATCAAAGCTCCTGCTAAATTATGCATATGGACTCTTTATACTAATTAAAAAAAAAAAAGAGTGAATGCAATTCTCCTGAAAATAGAACATACATAGGTAGTTTCCTGAAATGCTGCATGGGTTCAGACTGAATCACCTAGAGCACATAATATACCTAAAAAGCAGTGTTTAGAACAAAAGTACTATTTTTAGTAGTAGTTTTTTGCTCAGGGAGTACAGTTACAGTGCCCAATTTATTGCATTATAAACTCCTGCTACTATGCTAGCAATTTTCTAATGCATTCTACTATTACTGTATTTGGTTCTCAAATTGCTAATGGGACAAAAATGTGCTGAAACTCACAGATTTCCACCTCACTCTCTCTGGATGATGTCTATTGTTTTCTGTCCCTGCACATTAAATCTCTAATTTCATGGGTTTCAGAAGATTAAAAATGCCTCCTGCTTCCCTACTGTTTGCTTTAGGTATTGAAGCAATCTAACTTCAGTAACACAGAATTCAGTCACTGCTAATATCCAAGAAGCAGAGCAAATCTGTGAACACTCTGTTCTCACTGTCCATACTCTCAAGACTTTCTCCCTTCTTGCCATGCCAACCTCTACTGTTAACTGTAGCCTGCAGTGAAAATATTACAATGGTCTTTGCAGGACTCCTTATTTATCAGTCCGATTATGGCAGCTCTTCAGTAGAGCAAAGGCCACTGCCAAATGTGATCCCAGCAGGTACATCTGTGTTACACACTAGAGTAGTACTTTGAATATTTGCCTCAGATGGGATAATATAGTCAGCCTCTAGCATTTGAACTGTGTATCTCCCTATATTTTTATCTTTTTGAATATGATGCTTGTTCACATGGATGAATATTAACTCATTACCTTATTCCCATTTGGCATCTGTGGTGGGAGAGGCACCGACAGCTCTTCACTTTTTCCAAGTGAACCATCATCCTCTTTACCCCCGCTTGATAACTCAGATGTAGAAAATGTACTTCTTAGGGAATCTGCTTTACATCCTTGTATTTTCTTCCCCTCTTCTGCGCAGAGACCCACATCAGCTAGATAACATAATACATCATCCAACAAAAAAAGAAAAACATTTTGTTTGATCTAATATGGACTTTTTTACATAGCCATTTTACACTCTCCCTCAGAGCTTCCACGTAGATCATATGATGCATAGAGAGATGCATCTAACAGAGTTCACTATAAAGCTGAATATGGAATTTGAACTTTAAGTGCATAGAGTATGCCCTATGCCTTAACACTTAAAAGCTTATGCAATACACAGAAAGCTTGGTAAAATAATCCAATGACTGAAAATAACAAAAGGAAGACAATAAGAAAGGCTGCAGTTTTGTTTTTATTTAAATCTTTTGCATAAAAATTATCTGATTGCTATGCAAAATGGCACATACATAGGCCTGTGCCCGTGCCTGCATTTGACACTGCAAACCCCAGCACATGTGAAGACTGATACCTTTCCTGTGACACCAGCATAAAACCTAAAGCAACTGCATGCACTCAGTATTTAGATGTATGCTCTTTGAATTAAAATCAGACAAAACCAAATGCTCCTCATTCCCTAAAACTAAAATATGCTCCAACACTTATATGCCTAGCTCCAAAATTAGGAAAAAAAGTTCTTAACAGGAATAAGAAAGGGCTGGGCTTCTGGTCATAGATCAGTGACAGTGTGTGTGTGGGCATGAACCTCAGTACACAGGCTGAGGGTGAGTGCCAAGACAGGCTGAGGCCTACCCAGGAAGATGCCCAAGCCTCAGTGTTCTCCTACTAAGGAAAGGAAAAGAAAGCAAACTGCAGAGGTTGGCTTCCTACACTGCATTTGACACCGACCGAGGATCTACTCTCCTCTTCCTACAGTGTATCCTGCTCTTGTTGGTTATTTAGTAGAGCATCCTCTCATTTTAACTGGATGAACTGGGGCCACTAGGCACTGCAGCTTTCAGTCTTTAACAGCTGTACTATGATCTTGACTTACTTCACTTCAAGAGCATCACTTGCTTGATTTGTCCCAGTATACCTGCAACCTCACTGTGTGGGGGAAAAAAATATCAGTAATTATTTATTTTTGGTCAGACTAACAAACAACAGCAGGCCAGTGATATTTGGTTGTCGGAGGTTCGGTTCCTGAGATTAAAGATTAAAGGCAGAAGTTTAAGCAGGGTTGGTTTCCCTAAGGGATTCCTCTGATCTTGAAAGACAGACTGGAAAAAAGATTTTGACAGTGCATTGACAAAAGATTGGAATACTTTCTCTCATGTTTATTTTATCCATCAGTAGTGGCTAATTGGGCCCTCACAGAAAATGCAGAAGTACTGCAAAACAAAAGCGGGGCATTCAGGGAGAGCTTGAGACATCTCTCAGACCTTTAAAAATTCCCTTGATAACTGCAGCAAAGTTAGGACCACAATCACTAACTCTACTGATGGTCCTACCAGATCCACAGGGCACAGAGCAGCCAGCAGAATTAGGATATAGCTGATCACCAAATCTCAACACTGCAGACTGGATGTAAGAGCTCATTAAACATCAGGACAAGTATGTGGATGGAAGTGTGGATTTCTGACCTCATGCTGAATAGTTTTTCTCTACCACATAGTAAAAAATATATATTTATCATGGTCAAAATAAAACTGCATGACTTTTTTCTTTTAAAAATTCCATTATCAAATATGGAGAAGCTGCAGGACAATAAATTCAAGTGGACTTCACACCACATGTTCTTAATGAAAAATAAATGCTGAATTTAACAAGTTTCATGCTTTAATTTGAAAAATCTACTTCACAACAATAAGAAACACTGCAGTACATTTTGAAGGCCTAATTATATATTATGGGCACTGAATTCGTTCTTGCAGATAGTCTTAATGATGCCCTTGGGGTTAGTACATTCTGCAGTCCCTTTTCCCAGAGAGTTATTAATGGCCATGGGCAGCTCCGTGCCCTAGTTATGATGATGCTGAAAGGGTTGGCATTCTGGACACAACTTCAAGTCCATATTCATAAAAGTCAAAGTTCATAAAAAGTAAATTGCTCCAGCTCAGAACAACCTAGCAAACAGACTTTAACTCTGAGACCAGAAATAATTCCTAAATCCCAAGTTTTTCAATAAGACATCTGGCTTCTGCCTGCTTTTTAACAAGTACTTTCTTAAAACAATATTTGGAAACAGCACTACATATGGGCAATCACTTCTTCCTACACACTCTCTTTTTCAAGCTGTGGAAATGACGTATCACACCAGAAGCCCTCTTTGAAACTCCTGACAGGTAAAATAACCACCCACCACTTGAAGATACTCTTATTGTCTCTTAGCTTAACAGGAAGAATCACACAAGCTGCTCATAAAGCTTCAATCTTTTATTATTGTAGTGGTAATAGCAGGATAAACTTCCTACTTTACACTAAGTATGAAACATGAAAGTTTCATATTAAAGGCTAGGAAGCCAGAAGAGGATATTATGTCTTTCAGGCTATACCTGCATTAGTAACTTACAGAGCCAAACATAATTAGATGTATAGAGTATAATTATAGGTACAGAGGACTCAGTGTCCTCACTGTACACATTTCAGGGAGCTTTATGTATGCAAACTGGGAAGAAGCTTCTCAGAAACATACTTTTCTCATCAAGGTCCACAAGGAGATTGGTGATCGACTCGCTCTTCAGTCACAGCATTCAACCTGCCCACACCCAAAAGACCAACACTGGCTTTTATAGCCCCTGACAAAAGCCTCAAGTAAAGGATAAAAATGCAATAAAAAGTTGCAGAGGAAGGAGCTGCCCCGCATATGCACATATTCCCTGCACAAAGTTTTTCAGTTTAACTTTTGGGAAGTTCCACTGTCAGTGCCTTCACAATGACATAACCAGCTTAGCTCTCTAGAAAAGTAAATCCGAGTCTCTCAAGAGAAATATTCATCATAATTGTGTGTCACTGGAAAGTATGTTGCAGACTTCTGAAACATATTTCTATCAGAAAGTATATCCCACTTGATACCCTCTTTCTGTCCATCTATCTATTCTCTATATTGCTTAAAATTCTTTTTGTCTTCCAATTTGGAATGAAATCTCTTGAAAACGTCCACCGATCACGCACATATTTCAAAGAATAATGGAGTCACTTATCGCAAGCCAGAGAAGAGAGCTATCAGGATTATCAGGAAAAACTTCCTGACAGTGAAGTCTATCAGATGAAATACTAGTCCCAGAAGAATGATGAAAGTCCTCTGTTTGAAACATTGCAAAACAAGAGCAGACAGAGCAATCAATAATATATTGTGGAAACTCTGGCTTGGCACAAACTGCTGGACTACGCAATATAAACTACCAGGTATTTCCCTCTATGAACTCATTCCAAAAAATCTTTATAAAAATTTGGTGAGCATGAGAAACAGTCCCATTTAACTATAAAAATATAACATAGCAAAGCTATTATCGTAAATTCTGATTTACTTCTTTGTCCTCAAATTGCTGGCCAGTGAAAGGCCTATGAATCTGTTAACCCCCTTCCAAGCTGTACTTTAATGGAACACTTGGGATTCAACTGATGGAGTGATTTTGTACAGGACTCCTGAACAAAAGATAATTTTATTCACAGTAGCATGTTATCTGTCTTGCACATAGATCGAGTACAACTTTCATGTTCATTTACCGTCTCCATTCTTCAAGCATATCCCCAGCAAAAACATGCTGTGAACCAGAGGCATTGAGTCACATTTTAAAACATGACGAAGACCTGTCACTGAAATGTTTCCATAAAATATCACTTTGAATGTTCAAAATAGAGAAGGTAACACAGGTTAGCGTAGGAGAATTACCTGTATTTATTTCTTTGCAACTCTGCAATCTCTTGTATTGTGCTGAGTTAATTTACCCTAAATATCAAGCCATAGGAGGAAAAAAACAATTTGTTGGGAGGGCAATTTTGATTTTTTTTTTAATAATTCAGTCCAACCTTCTCCCACACATAATTCTGCAGTAACTCAGTGAAAATTTAGAGCCTCCCTCTGTGTATTGTACAGCTGAGAACAGAACTTGGTGCTTTATTTTAAATTTCCTTAGGCTAGAAAATCTGCTGTGATTTACATTCTTGAGCTATCTTCCTATTTCCATACATTTAAATGTATAAATCCCTGTAGTAAATACCTGGCGCAATTCAAATATTAAGGACCTGTACATCCATCCATAACTAAGAGTAATCTAGGTGCAATTCAGATGCCTAAACACAGTTGTCTAGGGCTGTTTTATGTGTTTTAGGGGTATCCTGCCTGGTCTCCTTGGTGCAGGAAGGCTGTGAATTTTCCACAAATCTTCTATGCTAACTGCTAACTCTTAGCATCAAAATCATCCATCACCCAGCTATCAAAAGTCTAATCTTACTTAGCTACAGCCTTCACTAATTCCAGCGACAGTGAGTTCACAGTGGCACTGGGAAAGCAGAACTACTTTGTCAAAGTAAGTCAATCTGTAAACCAGACAGAATAACAACTTAATTGCCCAAGAATGCAAATTAATATATATAACATATCTTGGACATGCAAAATGTCAAACATGCTGGTCTTCCTTTTCAGTACTTCACCTCCCTTTCAGTGAACAAGGGCATTTCTGCTGCTCACAGTAGTTCTCCTCTTTTGTAACTCATTAATACCCATGGAGTTCTTCCCAGTTTACACCAGGGGTGTTACAGCCTTCTCTCTGAATCTCTATAGTCTCGCTCTGATTAAACCACAAATAGTTAGCAAAAAGTATTGCTTTTGTTTTGTTGTTTTTTCATTTAAGAAGTCAGCTTTTACTATGTTCCATATATTCATAGTCTGGTTCTTTCCTCACTAGCACCAATTTACTACAAAAAGTTCACGAAGACATATTCTCAGATAGGATAAAAAAAATATATGGACTGGGGCAAGTCATTTCAGTGGGGCTGTTACTAACTTAGAAGGGTAAACTATTATTATTTTTGACTGCCATTTTTGTATACCTCCCTGCAACATACTTAAAAACCACAAAGGAAAGGACTTTCTCTCCTCCCTCAGCAGGAGGAGAATGACTGCTGCTCTGAAGTGTATTTCAGTCACACAGCTAACATAGCTCTAAATTTTCAAAAGTATAACTGTTCTTTTACTGTATCAGTATCTCTTCTTCCTTAATGTAACCTATATGTTGTGGTTTTATGTGCTGTTTATCTATATCAATATATATGACTATTTTGCTCTTTATGTATTATGTTAGAAAAACTGGCAATATTTCCTGTTTATACCACAATCAGCCCAGCTGATCATTTAAAAACATACATTATTCTGCCATGGTTCAATACTGCTGTTGCCAGATACATTTGAATACTTTAATGCAAGCAGTTAAATAACAAGGCTCATTTGACCATTTCAGCGTCCTGCTGAAGATCAAAATCTTCCTTCCTCCAAGAGACAATATCCAAAAATAATCTTAAAAAAAATCAAAAAGTTTATGACAGAAATATTTGGGCAAATCTTCAGCTGATATTAAACAGCAAATTCTTATTAAGAGATCTAAGTCTGTTAATATGTACCAGGGATCAGGCTCAAGCAGTGCCATTTCACAGTTATAAGTTGAGAGTTTATCAGGATATAGGAGGTATAAGTTGACATTTTTTTTCCAGAAGTTGATAAAGAAAGGTAGGCCTGCTACTAATGGCTTCACAAATCTACATCATCTTTTGCTGAATGCAAACAATGATACAGTTTAGAAAATATATTTGAGGGATAATTTAGGAACAGCTTTAAATCTGAGCATAACTATCAGGAAAATTCTATTATGTGTTCAGAAACCTGCTTTCTTTCTGAATCTTGGCTGCCATGAGCCATACTTTGAACTTAGCTAAAAGAAACAGAATGTATTGGGTTTATTACCGAAAGAAACACAGTATTTGTTACAGTTGTTTTTTCTGTCTTACTATCAAAGGAAGCACAGATGTGCTTAAATTTCTCCTCAGCATAAGGAAACTACATTAAACACATACATTGGGATCACTTTAAAAAAGCAGGTGATATACTAATAAATCAGGGCAGATCTGGTTTGAGAACCTTCTTTGTAATTGCATTCTGGAACAATTCAGCACTAGCAGATACAGAGATAGGCACTGCAAGAAGCAATGAAATTGTTTAAAGGACACAGTCACCTGACAGGTCCACAGCACACAATCCTCTCATAACAGAAAATAACATAAAAAAAAGATTGCAGCAAGCAGGAACAAATTAATAACCCATCATAAAAAGCCAGATGCTGAAATCCTCAAAAACACTTGATTTTGGATGTCATAATTAAGACACACCCAAATTAAGAAGCCTGATTTTAAAAAGACTGGCAAATATCTACTTTCTTGAAATCAGGCATTTATGTGTGATTTTATCCTCAGCACAGAAAAGCACCCAGATTTATGAAAACTTTCCCAGTACTTTCTATAAAGAGCTCTGCACACAACTGGAAGTGAAGCATCCTGAATTGTTTCTGATTTTCCTGCAGAGCCATTAAGCAGCTCTGGTCTCTGACTATTCTCTCTGTGTCAGTTCCAAACCAGGTAAGAAGGATAGCAGGGTTCCAGCACTCCCCTGCAAGGTCATGAAACAGCGAAGAGCTGCATCTTGCAAACTCGGGTGCCCTTCAAGAAAAGGAGAGGAGTTAGAACAAGGCTTCATTCTGTGCTACTGTTTGATGCACTGCTATACAATTCAGCCATAACCAATATGCCTCAGTAGAAAGAAATCTGAATAAAAACATCAACCACGAAAGTACTAAAAAAGTCCCTTTTCTCTATTTTCTAGAAAAAGGAAGTGCAACAGAATAAAATAAATCTTTATCTATTTGAATCAATCTTTAGAAACTGCTTAATAATAAAGGCATCCCACAAAAGAACCAACAGTTCCTGCCGCGGATCAAGGACTGTCAGCAGTTTAGGGCACTGAGGTGCTTCTGTCCTTATCTGCTGCTGCCAGTGAGCTGCTGTGCAATCTTACAGCAGTCCTCTCCCCTCTTCACACCTCATTTTTTTTCTGTCCATAAAATGGAGATGAAGTACTTAACATAGCAAATACCACTGAGATCTAAGCACCAAAAAATATCCATAAAACAGATTCCCTGTCATTATTTCAAAAATAATCTACTGTCTGCATCCCTACGTCTGTTTGTCTTAATTTAGGGGCTCTGTATAATATTTGATTTTATACTATATTGAATGAAGGTTACACAGCGATGGCTACTAAATTTACGATCAATAGAAAATTGCATATTTTTCTCCCAACCAATTCCTTCCAATGATCCAGCAAAACACATCAATAAAAAGCTCTGAATTGACACTGTTTCCCTATTTCATGCCCTCTTTAAGTTCCCTGGGGATGACAGATTAATTTAATTAGTTTTATTGAACTGCCTAGTTGCTTTTATTGGCAAATCCACTCATACAAAGACTCATACAAAGAAGGCTGCAAATTTCTCTTGAGGTTAGCATTGTCCTACTAGTCCATTTTTAAAATTAAAGTGAATTTACTGTCATTTCTTATATAGTTTTCTGTTGTGCTTTCATCCGTTAGGCTCACATTTGTAAAGTGCCTTCACAGGCACTTACGTAGGAAGTTTAAAGTTGTTGTTTTTCCTAAACGTGGTTAACGAAAAAAGGAAACAGACAGCTACTCTCAAATGGACTGTGAACTAAATACATCTCCCAGCCTTCACTGGGGAATTCAATTAATCTGATGACAACAAGAGAGGCTCAGGCCGTTCCATGTCACCTAGGAGCAGGGAAGTGGTCACTCACCTTCCAGCTTCCTCTGCTTGCCAGCTTGCTAGGCACAAAAGCTTCAGAGCGACAGCTCTGAGCCTACAAAATACATATCCACGGTTCAGTTTACTTACAGATGGGTCTAACCAGAGGTCTGAGACCCAAAGTCAGTGCCAGGCAGCATGAGGTATTTGAAATAGAGACAATGGAACAGCTGGATTTAATCCCAGCAGTTAAATGCTCAGCGCCATGGGAAAACTCTGAACCTAAACCTGGAGAAGAATTTTGTTCCTGGAAGCATTTCTGCATGCAGATGACTGAGGATCTCATAGTTCTAGAAGTGGGAGAGGAGCAATTGCTTGGGCCCTTTTTTATTTTTCTCTGTATTTCCTGTAAAAGGTCAAAGGAGATATTTTATGCTCCAGGGAATTTCCCAATCTTCGGCTGAATTTAGAAAAACAAGCAGATGCTGTCTGCTAGTTTTGGGTCTCAGAGTTCTTTTCACCATGTTTCAAACACTCTTTCTAAGATCTGAAAGAGCCTCCTTGCCCCGTGTGGCAATATTTTAAAAAATGGGGATTGAGTCTATGTCAAACAGATTTGGTGGCCAAAGTAGCCTTAGAAGTGTGTAGCACTGAGGAGTCCACTCATTGATCACAGCTATACAAACCTGTGTCATCAATTTCTTTGTTATTTCAACTCTTCTGAGGCTCTTAGGGCTCACAAGACTGAAGGGCCAACAGATATATCCAACTGCACAGTCAAGACATCACTTTTAAGTTTTTTTTTTTTGATTTAAACAGCATAGGAGAGTTAGACAACTTCAAAGTAAATGCCGGTCATCTGTTTTACTATCAGATTATTCAAAGCTAAAAGAACAAACAATCAAAACTAAATACATAACGTGACATAAGCATAAGAGGTACAGTGATTCTAAGGGCAACAAAAATGAATGTATTGAAATGATGACTAATAAAATAATTCCTCTTGTGGAACGTCCTTGCTCTATGTTTGCACAAAAGAGTTAATTATATTACATTATATTACATATTATATTATATTACAATATTATAATAGGTTCGCCAGCCCTTTCACATATCCATGCATCTTGTTAGTGCCATCCTTTCAACAAGAAATATACTTTAGATCCCGTGCATAGGAAAACTACAGGACTTACAAGAATTTTAACATAAGCTTCAAGTGTAGATTCACTACATGATGAATAAAAATGATTAAAATTCTTACCAATTAGGTAAGAAGTGCTGCCATATTTTCTAAATGTTATGCATTTAAAAAATATAGACCACTTTCTGTTGGAATAGAAATGCTTTAAATGCTGGCTCTGTTTTTAAATGAATTTTAAGTAAGTTTGTTTACCACTTATCTTTAACAGGTCTGGTAAAAGTGAGGTAAAGCCTTCCTGTAAGAGCTACCCATCAATAAATCTGTCTTTCTGTCACAACAAGCACACTTTAAAACAAGTAGACTCAAACAGTTACTTTCACAGGAATACCAATGTCAGAAAGAGTAAATTCTCATATCAAAGATACAGTTATGTATCTATTTAAACTACATGCCTATCACTAAATAAATTACACATAGTTTTCAATTACTTTATTTTGTCTACAAATCTTGTTCTATTAGAGCTAAAGGAATATTCTCTTAACTACCCAAAGAGTAGGATCTCTATTCCTACTCTCTAGAATAGTCAAAGGTAATGTCACACATTCAGATATACACAGACAACATTATAAAAAAGAGACTTTCTTTAACAGGATATTAACAATCCTTTAAAAGCCTATAAATTCAGTGATCCAAAAATGCACTAAAACTCATTTTCCCATATTTACAAGAATGGGAATATTGTGTCAGTAGAAGATCTTCCAGGAGGATATTCCAGGCTGACATTCACAGTCTCAAACAGCTTTTTCTAGATATCCCAGAATAGACAAAGATGCTTGTTTTTTTTTAATACTTGAAGTATGTGTTCTTTTCAATTTCATTCAGTGTGAATATAACAAATGAAGAAAAACTAAACAGTGGTTGGGAACTCAGATTCCTATGAGATGCTGACCAGAGCAATGAAAAAACTTCTGGGGCAAATATCTTTGCAATCCCTTGCAATCCCTAGCAAGGGAACTAGTACAAATTCATGCACAAGTAAAAATCACCTTATCTAATATGTTAGCTGTGAAATAAATGGGATCTAATTAATTATATGTGTTTGTTTCTGGTTCCAGTACTATGACGGCCAAAAATCTCAGTGAAATGGTAAAGATATTCAAGGAATTATTTAAAGGCCTCATATATGTTCACATCCAAGCCTGAATAGACTTGTAGGTTAATTGTGGATACCAATAGATCTCTCCACACTGAAGTATGCACAAGTGCACCTGATTTCAAGCACATCGTGCAAAGATGCAATCTGTTCATCTACATCATTATCAGGTCAAATTCAAAAAGCTAACCTGAAAATGGTCAGATTTTTTTTTTTCTTAATATAATAAACAGAATGACAAACTTACCCCACAGCAGGTAGCTGAAATCCTGACATGAAAATGAAAAATTCTGGAGCCTATTAACAGACAGCCTTATTAAGATATCACAGTTGTTTTATTTCAATTATTTTATTGAAAGTCAAATGACTATTTTTTCAAATGCAAATATGGAAACGAAGACTGTGATATATTTTAAAGTATTTTTGCACTGTTCTGATGCTAAAATGCCTTGTGCTTTAAGTGGAATTTTTGCAGGTCATTAGTTTATAGTGCAAACTAGTGCCCCTGCGTATTTTTAAAGGAAAATGAAGATAATAGGAAAATAACCTGAATTGTTTTGTTTATACCAGCATAGAAAAGTGCATTTCTTAGTATTTAATTCAGCTAAAACTCCACCTTTTATACATACACTCTTGGTGGCAATGCTGTAGTGACTATCAAAGCAACTGAACTACATGCTGAGGCTTTTTGCAAGTTGCATCATGATGTGCAGCATGCTTTTAAGATAGGAGCTATCCCCAGTGTATCAATCATACATAAAGAAGACTGGAACCTAATTTTCAGTCCTCTTATCTCGTCCCCCAGTGCTTCTTTTCTATTTTTTTATTGAGAGTAGAGACAGAAGGCTGCCATAAGATTATTTCTATGGCAGCTTCCACTCTCCCACCAGTTTTCTGCTCAGTGCCTGTGACTGACACTTAGTTCTGCCTGAAGGACAAGGACAGGACAGAGTTCTGAGTGCCAATCAATGGAGCATGCCACATCATATAATTGGAAAACACAGTGCTTCTGGAATAAAATGAGGATATCATTCTTAGTACAACGGTCTTAGCTGCTGTCAAGAGAATTGTAACTGAGTAATATGTAACTCACATTCATTTTTATGACTTCCCATTTAATGTGGCCAGCAGAAATGAACCTGAGCTACAGAATTTGGGTACTGTTCTAAACTTCCTATAGTTCAGCAATGTTCACATCAGCATTAAGCCCCCGCCTCTTTAATACTTTCATTTCATCTACAAGCATGAGACCTTTTCAGCCTAATCACCCTAATCTGATGTCTCTTCATCCAAGTTATCTGTACAGCCAGCTTGGTGCATACCACAGCGTAGTACAGTAGCCCCATGTTAATAATCCAATGAAAGTATTCAGATTGCACAACCCTAACCCCAGGCCATCTTATACTGCTACCTACCCACATTCATTATGCTCTTCCTCTTTCATGGATGCTTCCTTAGAAAAATGATGCAAGATTTACTTAGGAAGAGCCAACCTGTATTTCCAGATAGTCTACAATGCTCCACCTTTTTAAATGGAGCGAAATGTGGCTCACAAAGACCTGTAATTTGCTATGTTAACCACCTCTAGAGCCATATCTTAGCAGTCTCCTAACCAAATTAAGGCAACTTGTTGTTAGGGATTCCACTGCTGATAGGAAAAGCAAAAATGTGTAGGATTTGCCTAAGATCACAGAGCAAGTGAGTAACAGAATGACAGTAAATAACATTACTTCTCTTTTTACTTTCCCTTCTTTCTGTAATTTCTAATGGTGTATTCTGGAAGTTACATACCTTTCAAAAGGTAAGTAAATGTATTTAGAAACTCTTCATACGACTGCTCATGGCTATTAATAAATTGATCAAGGATGCTGTTGCTTAGGAGTTGTTCTTCCATGATCCACAGCCTTGATAGGCAAGATCAGCTTTATCACACTTCTTCTGCAACAAAAAAGAAAGAACCGTATATTTCTGTAGGCAGAAAACAAATTAACTAAAGAGTCCCTAGCTCACACAATGAGCATCTGATTTTTCTTCTTTCCTTGTGAAGGCCTGATCTCTCTCATTGGGATTTTATACAATTCCCCCTACATTTCAGCGAACATAGTTATTTTAAGTGTAAAAGGAGAGACTGGCAGCATGTTTGACTAAAATTTATGTTCTCGAGTAGCATGTGGGCCACAAAAGTGCCGACCTCTCTCAGCAGTGTTCCTTCCCCTTATTTTAAGTTGTTCAGTTTTACAATCTGTCAATCCCCTGCTTTCTTTGCCAAAACAGTGACAGCACTCACCAACATGTTGGATTTCATGACTGGGACACCTGTACATTCAAAGCTTGGACTGAATCCATCGTTTTGCAGGTACACTTTTCACTCTACCATCAAAACCACTAAACCCAGATTTTGGAGGGACAAATTAAATCATGCTGATGTGTGTTGCACTGAGGTAGCCCATGGGCCAGAGGGTATGGTGGAATTTGGCAGTTGCAGAGGAAAGCATAGATCCCATCGTGCCAAGGGAATAAATGTTGAGAGCTGAAGGAACACTGTGGATGCTTTTCTTCACTTGAAAGCTCCACTCTTCAGTCAGTCAGCAACAGCCTTCCAGTTGATCTTAATTACTTCAGCAGACTATAAGGGAAGTAATGGCCCTGAAAGAGCTGTCAGTGAAGTATGCTAAAGTTAACATTGCCCAATGCTTGCAAAAGCTGTGTAAATGCTGTTGTTAACATTGTTAAATACTTAATAGCATTACTGATTTTTCATATATACATAGAGCCAGGCTCCTGGAAGTAGAAAACTCAGGCCAGGGCATGAGTACACATAACGGGCACATCATTAAAACACAGGTGTCTCTCATACAGTGGCAGATTAACTAAAAATATGTAAATGACCAGTTGCACACATTAATCGTGATAACGGCACAAGAATGCTTTATACACTTAGTGGTTGCTTTTCACGTGCCCCCATCTTTCTTGACTTGATTTATCACAGCATTAAAAAGTGTCTTTTGGGAATGAAAGCTTATTCCTCAGCAAAACTGCAGATCAGCTACACTAAGAAAGGGCTGTCAAGCTTATTTAAGAAGTAAGATAGATCAAGAAATGTTCAGAGCCTAGCAGGAAAAGAAAGCATGATTTCCAATGTCAAACTAATTCTGTTGGACTTCCAGCTCATAGAGAAGGCTCATGTTCCGAAGAGATAAAAATACGTGCACATCCACATGACCTAATGCTTAAAAAGTTTTTTAATGTTTTACTGAAAACAAGCCAGCATTAATCTCTGTGTGGAATGACCAAGCAAAATATCATTTAGTAGACACTCAGAGTGGTTTGTACAAATTATGGTTGTTTCAGAGGGAAGCAATGCCCTCCTATTCCTCATTACTGTGCAGTCACCACAAGCACTGTTTGAGGTACATTTCATTATATGAATGACTTCAGTGACTGGTAAGCCCACTATCAAAGAAAAAAACCTATATATCTCCATATATTTAACCAAGACTAATGGTAATAGCAACCTTTTGTTTTTCTTTGGCACCTGGCATGTAGGCTCTCCAAGTCTTTCATAAACACTACTGAAACAACACAGTAGTCCTGTGAGGAAGAGCAAACAAATATTATTCTCAGTTTTCTCATCTATAATTGAGTTACAGAGAGTCTAAATGACTTAATAACAAATCAGAGGAGGGCTGCCAATACAGCCTAGGTTCCCTTACTCTAAAATGTTCTAGTAGGCTAGAAAATTGATAAGCAATTTGGGGGAATATTTGCATCATTAACCAAACACAACACCAGCTTTCTCAGTGAATGCTGTGTTTTACAGCCACCTGAGCATCAATTTGAGAATTAGTGCCCAGATTAAAGTTTTAGCAGAATGTTTCAGCTGAATTTTCACTCAGCTGCCCAGCTTCTATTTTCTACAGAATTTGGGAAACTTCATTTCAGGTTTTAGCATCCTCTTCTGGTTAAGTTCAGGGGGGTGCGTACTTTGGAAAAACACCGTGTTTTGACTTCTTACAGTTAGCTAGGAACTGCAGTGCTGAATTCAACTCAACAAAGTGTAGACAAACTACATTTGTAAAATCCTGAACATCAGCCTATAAAAAAGCAGTACTGGATGCCCTTTGAATACAATCCAACATTTAGTATCTGAAATCTCATGACATACTGTAAAGAGGAAGTTATCTCAAAGGTTTTACATTAATATATTTCACTGAGCCTATATACTTCCCCCTAGCATGTATTTCAAAATATATGCATTGGGGGAAACTTTGCTGGGTTTCCAAGCATAGACAAAGATCACTTTCTCAAGACTGGCAACTTTTTTGCAAAGGAAGGGACCAAATTTTTATGCAAGTCAAAGCACTCTACCCTGAGCAACTACCCTACAGTCAATACAGTTATTACAGGCTACAGGCTGACACTAATATAAGGCAGACACTAATATGTCAAGGCATCTTGGTAAAGGAAATAAAATAACATACAATCTGTATGCCACATTTCCTTAATTTTTGTTTTGAAAAGCAGAAAGAACACATTGAAACATGAGTTCACTTAACTATTCATTCTTTGACATGACCTAAATTGGAAAAGAAGGGAGAACACAAACCCAAATTGTGTTACTGGCATCAGTCTGCTCTTTTCATCACTGCTGCGACTGAAGGTCCAGCACAGCTCTAACCTTCTATTGCATTCCCATAATGCTCTAATTTACCTCTGCAGAAGCCTGGAGACAACAGATAGGAAGAACCAATAGGTCCTAAAGAAAGCTTAGTTTCTATCAGGAAAACAACCACACAATGGAAAGGAGAGATGGACAGCTAGAACTACCTGTCCCTACTGTTCTTAATTACTTTGAAGAATGGCAGGGTGCCGTTTTGTCACTCTAGATGAAAGCAAGCATAGAGATTGGATTTGGAGAACATCCACTACTCCTAAACTGAACACATGTTTAGGCTGTATGGTACTAGAGATGCGTTCAGCAACTTGTCTCAGCATTTCAAGGTTTTTTGCATTTTTGATCTTCCTTCCAACTTGATTTTCTGCTGTTCCCCACCTACTTTATCCTGAGCCTATATTAAATGAACACTGTACTGTGTTGCTGCTGAGAAGCTTTGTGTCATGATCTCCTGAAAGCAAGCTGACCAGGAGCCTTTGCTAGAGAGCTCCACAAAAATAAAAGGCTGCAGCAATCATCTAGTTCACAGCATCAAGACAATGACTTCTTTGAACTTTTATAGAAAGGAAAAAATCTAGGTTCTTTTCATTTATAATAGTGGAATAAAATCACCCCTGACCTATGAACTGGACACAACCAAACCTATAAGAATGAAATGACTGTCTTGTTCTTCCAGGGAGTAACTATCACTGAAATCAAGAACTTATTTTCCTTCTCCCAAGAGGTATCAAAGTAACTCAGAGGTTTCAAGGAGAGGAAGCAGGGATATCTGATCCTTCCCCTGTGTTAGCTCTGAAGAGTTTTAGAGTCACATATCACTAAATGATGCATTCAAGTAGCAACTATACTTTCTTTTTGCATTTAAATCCTGTTCATCCATCCAAATTACTGTAATGAGGTTTCTTGAGGCGATCATTCATTAAGCCTTGCTGATCATCAGCAGATTGCGCAAAATCAATTTTATTTCCCAAAATGCAGTCATCTTCCCAGCAGTTTAAGCCAGACCAGAAACCTCTGCAGTGATTCACAGAGGCAGGTCAACTGAGTATTAGCATGATTTCAATTATACAGTTATTAGTTCTCTTACACAATGAAAAATGTGGCGGAACATCAGCTTCCTGTTTTACACTGCTTTTTTGAGTACTTTATTATGTTTCATTTAACTAGAATATAGGTAATGAAAGCAAAATCACAGTTTTGAATATTTAAGCTGAAAGAACAGTAAGCTGCCCATCTCTACAAACTCACCAAATCTTACATAGTAGTATTCATTAAAAAAACATACTAAGAATTCTGGCATAGGTTAAATTCAGGTTTCCATACTATGAACTTCTTCTATTAAAAGTCATTCTCAATAAATCTAAGGTCATTCAGAAATATTTATTATTTATTTGAGATCAGTATTTGTGCATGTTAAAGATGTTAAAGACTTAATACACCTGATGTTCCCAGGATTTTGTAATCTATGTCTGTGTAAGTTAGATTCAGCACAGCTCCGTTCTTGTGACACCTTACACCGTGCTAGCACTGGACAATGCCTCATCCTTTTCCCTGCACAGCTGCTACAATGACTATACCTGTCACAGCTACCTTTTTCAAAGGAGTCTTTGATATCTCAGATCTAACTAACATCACATAAAAGCAACCCTATCTTACAACCCACAATACCAAACTAGCAACAAACACTTCTTTAACACCTCTCATCTTTAGAGTTTTGATGCTTTGGTCTGAACGAGCAACACCTTCATGGCAGGGCTCTTTCGGCCTGGCTGATTCAGCAGCAAGAGGGAAGTTATTATCACCAGAGAGGCGGAGGGCAGGTGAGAACGATGAGGAAATACCTCGGCAGGGTGACCTCGTGGGCAGTGCAGCTTGGGGATAGCCAACTCTTAAGAATGCAATAAGCTCTCAAGGGACCAAGCACAGATTCATCCCGCTGGAGGGACGGTGAGAAAGGAGGCTGTGACTGAGGACATTACAGTCGCCTGCCCGACCCAGTCCAAGAGCCACGTAACAACAGGCTCTCTTTTAAAAGCAGCATCACAGTCTGCCCACCAGGCACCAGTACCAAAAGTATCATCCCATCTATCATTTAACAGTAATGTATATACACATGTATTTCTCTATAACTTGCTCAAGGAGACTGGTTTAATAGACAAATGCAGCACGACCAGGGAGCGTCCTAGGTCCTAGATTGTTATCAACTAAAGTAAACTCAGTCTGAAGAGCAAGGATTAGTATTTCTGGAGGAAAAGTTCTAGAGGAAATCTGATTTTTATCTTTGCTTATCTTACCAGCATTTAACATAACAGTGTGTCAAGAAGATGCTGGCTGAGTACTTTCTGCAATATTACAGCAATAAAAAAAATGAAGTAGTATCATACTTCTGTGCAAAAGGAGTAAAATCATAGAATTATAGAATGCTTAAGGTTGGAAGGGACCTCTAGAGATCATCTAGTCCAACCTCCCTGCACATGCAGGGTCACCTAGAGCATGTGGCTCAGGACTGCGTCCAAGCGGGTTTGGAAGATCTCCAGAGAAGGAGACTCCACAGCCTCTCTGGGCAGCCTGTTCCAGTGCTCTGTCACCCTCACTGTCAAGAAATTTTTCCTTAAGTTCCTGTGGAACTTTTGGTGTTTCAGTTTGTGGCCGTTTCCTCTAGTCCTATCAGCGGCCACCACTGAGAAAAGGCTGGCCCCATCCTACTCACTGCCTCCCTTGAGGTACTTATAGACACTGATGAGGTCTGCTCTCAGCCTTCTCTTCTCCAGGCTGAACAGGCCCAGCTCTCTCAGCCTTTCCTCATAGGGCAGATGTTCCAGGCCCCTGATCATCCTTGTAGCCTAAAATTGCACCAAAAGATTGTGGAATCAAAATCATTTTAAGCCTGCCTAAGTGGTGTCTGCTCCTGAAATGGGCAGCATGAGCATCTTTCCCTCTCCATCCCCTGGCAATTATTTACCCTCACTTGTGGACAGATAAAATAACAACCCACCTAAAAACTGAAACTACACTGAGCAAATACATATGTCCTTTCTTAAATATATGTGTTTTCTGGTGTGCTGTACAGCCACAAGATCACTAGTGCCTACACAAGGGCTCAGTGGGAACATGTAGTAGAAGCATGGTGGTATCTGTTTATGCAACTCTGAAAGGAGCTCTTCATCATAAACATGGCTTGCAAACGGCCCCCAAGCCGTGTTTCTTCCACGTTAGCAGAAGCAGCTGCTACCAGGGCACATATACCTGCACTATTGCTGCAGCTGCTAGCAGCAGCTCTTCAGCCACCGTGGGGAAAGGAGGCCACGCACAGCTGGGACACAAACTAAGGGGAAGCCTGTCTTTAGTATATGTTTTTGCTGAGTATGGACTGTGCTCACATATCTTAACAAACACCCCAGGATGGCACCTGGAAGTGGACCAAGTTAAAGGAGCCAGCGGGGGAGCACCTTGAATGAGGATTAAGTGTCCCCTGTGGGGCAGCACAGACAGGCAGGCAACTTCTAGCGGGCAGGTAACTCTCTCTCCTGGCAGCACTGCCACTTGTCACCCTGACATGTGCAAAGCTACAGCTGCAAAAGAAAAGCCTCTCTGCTCTACAGTCCTGCCCTACTTCTCTCCTTTCTCCCCCCTCACCCACCACCTGCAACTCGATAGCAGCTCCCAGAGCTAACCTTGCAGTAGAAAGCTCCGGTCATGAGCAGGTGTGGGTCAACTGAACTATGGGAAAAAAGATAAACAAAAGACATCTCAATTACAAAGGACAAAACTTTCAAGTGATGTTTCTTGCAGCATCTCTCAATTCAATGTGATCTGTGACAGCTAAAGGCCCAATTCCATTCCTGTTTAAATCAACTGGATGTTTGTTGCTGCCTTCAGCAGGTCTTGAGGGCACACACTCAGTCCATCGGCAATCTGCCTGAATAGGAGCTGCATCTGCTCTCATAAGTGCATTACTGCACCTCAAAGCTGACCTTTGCGATGGTCAAAACCATGTGCCTTTCATGCACAACTAGCATGGGCTTTCAAGGGAAATATCCAAGGGCTTTAATTGATCCTGCTTGATTTTGGTGCTATTATCTCATCCTGTGTGTGATCAGACAGTTGTTTTTCATGAATTTCCATTTGCTTCAAGTGCACTGCTCGCTTTAAAGACCACCCAGTGGCCTATGACAAGGGTAACACTTCCCATGCACTAAACGCAGTTCTAGAATACAGAAGCCACTGTCCCCTGGAGTGTGATCTTCCTGGATTGTACAGTCAAAGTATAGCTGGATTTAATCTGCTGTTTCAGATGAGGCCTCCAAAAAAACCATGGTCACTCACATGTTAAAAACTGTATACTGATGTTTTAAGACGAGATAGAAAATTGAAGGCTCTTGGACTCCCTGTGCCATTTTTCACAGGTTTCAGCCTGTAGGTCTTGGCTAAATTTCCAGGAGAACATTTGCATTCTGGCTGGCTAAACTTAGGCAAACAAACAAGGGGGCCTTCCCTCTCTCTGCCTAACTGGAATGTGTTACTGCAATCTGCTGTGAGCCAGCTAAGTTTCATCTCAGAGATGACTCTGCTTTACTGGCAGCAAATATGCTGAAAAGCCTGGAAATATCTGAATGCAATTTGGAATGATTTGCAATGAAGAAAATGTAAACCACATATTATTTTTAGTAATTAACTACAGAAGAAAATCAAGCGAGACAAAGCATTTCCATGACAGTAAGCAACCTCTTGAAAACAAACTACCTATGTCAATGTTATTAAAATATAATTTGTAAAGAAAAAAGTCTGCCTATTTACAAATTTTTGCATGGGTTCACTGCCAAATAAATTCAGGACACAAATCCTAGGTGTTATTGCTATAAACTGGGCAGTTCTGAACATGATTTTTCTGCCTCATAGATTTACTCCAAAGCTACTCACTGCAGCTCCTCCAAAGTAGTTTGTCACTGACAGTTATTGGACACCAGCTTGGACAGACCATTTCCTCATCCAAAACTGACATGCTATTGCCAACAAACTTTAAGTTTTTTGTCCTCTCATCTGAAGTAATTGGAAAAAGAATTTCTAAAGATAAGACATGTTAACTGGCAGAAGAGGAATAAAACAAATATTAAATATTAAATGAGACACAAGGGGGGAGATTTTTCTCTTTTAAACATTTCTACATCTTCTGCCAGCAGATCCTTTGATCAGACACTCTAACAAGGATCAGACTATGTCAAGCACTTGGATAGGAAGCTGCCAAATATCATCTAGGCACTACTAGAAATAAAAATAAACCTGATCTGAACATTCTTAAATTTGATGGAAGTTCTTTAGCTCTGAACACAGCAAATAGAGTCTACTCTTATCCTTGTTTCAGTAATAAAGTAATAGGCACATATGAATGTTATAGGACAGAGTGCCTTGGAGCTATTGTATTTCACATGAGACACATCACCACATCCTATCTACATTACAGTTTTTAAAGGTCTCAAGACAATTTCCACAAACATTTGGTATGATTGCTTTCCTTTACTAATCAAATTTCATTTCTATATCTCCATATTCTCAGTGCAGTTTCAAAAGGAAGATGAGATCTTTCTAAAATACTACATAGCAGATGTTGTAATTCAGGGATAGGTGAAGTAAGGCCAGGACACCAAAACCAGGGAGCTATGAAAAGCAAGTTGTTTTCCAGCTTCTTCCATTTATTTGCTGTGTTATGTAATGCAAGTGAAGTATCCTCTGGGCCCTGCACTGCTAGCTGTCAAAAGGATATATTCCCAGAGGACTTACGAGTCTAATTATTTTTGTTGGAAATAAGCTCTGTGAAACTGATGAAAAATGCCACAGAAAGGTGCAACGTATTACTTATTCTTTTCAGGTCTGATATGAAGGCTATTGAAGTAGGGAAAAAAAAATTCTAATGACTTCAGTGGACTTTGGATTAGATTTTTATTCAGTCTTTACTCATTGGGTTGCATGCATTGGTCATTTCCTTTGCTCTATTTCAATGTCACAATCTACTTATCAGTGAGAATTTCTGGGAAAGCAGTACAGCAATCCATACAACATGGGTTTATTTTTCTTTACTAAATATTGGAATTATGCTTTCTCTGAACTCAAAAATTACTTTAGGTTTTATTTTTTTATTATAGTGGCACTGAAAAAAATCAAAACTAAAAAGATCAGGAGCTTGCCAAGTTTAGCAACTAGTAGAAATAAAATAAAAAGGAGTGCAAGCTGCAAACCATTTACAATCTAAGCAACAGACATCTACTTTCACTCTTGTCTGGGTCTACCTCAAAGAGTTAAATCTTGTAAAGACAGTGGTGGGTTCCTTGTTATGCCATCTGAAGACAAGAGAGGAAAGAAAAACGAAAACGGTTGCAGCCAGTTAGCCACAGCAGACTGAGTTCCCAGGAGCACATCTGCAAATTAAGCAGATAGATTCCCCTGCATTAGGCAGGCCTCTCTATGCCACAAACACCCTGCACAGTCAGAGAAGATTCCTCAAAGTGCTCACATTTGAATCCCAATTACATAGAAAGATTTTGGAGGACGCAAAAACCCTCTTTCAGCCAGGTATGTCTAAATTACTGTTTCGCTCAAAGCAAACTTGATTCATAGTTAGCAAATGTTTTGAGAAATACTATATAAAAACTTACTTTCTTAACTCTTTTCATGGAGGACTTCAAAGCTCTTCAGGTGTCTGGATAGGATTTTGATTGTGAAGAATTTAGGAGCTGCTTTTCAGGGGTATGCTCTTATCCTTATGTAGGATATCCTGCAGAGCAATCAGAGAAAAAGAAAAAAAATATAATATTGCAAAATAAATTTAATTCCACAATGTGTTCATGCCAAGTTACAAGTAACTGCTGACTACTGACAGAATTTGATGGGCAGCAATGAGGATTTATAAGACTCGATATTATCCTGTAATCCATTTACTTAGAGTATTTAATCAGAGTTGTTCCAACAGCATATTTTTTAACTGAAAGGTATTCTTGGTTTGCTACATTTCATAAGATCAAATCATACACTATACAGTAGCATTCCAAAAGCTGTGAAATTGTCATGAATATGGTATTTTTTTAATGTTCACAAAATAAGCAGTAATATGAAAAGTCAGTTTAAACAACAATATTGATTATTCTGTTTTCCCATTTAAAACGCTTTTGTGGCCTAATCAACGAAAAGGCGCAAAACACTGAACACCAAGCAATTACTGCATAGGATCAAAGAGAAAAGTCGGAAGCACACTTTGGGAGTCACTCAGTGCCTAAACATAGGTACCTGGGGACATTTTACCAATCCTAGGACGTAGAGCACATGTCCAATGGGAGATCTGCAGCCTCCCATAGCAACAGCTGGAAGACAAGGCAGTGTATGAAATGATACCTGATGTTTAGGCTCCTAAATCTACTCTTTGTTGCTAAAACCCACTCATCCCATAATTTCTAGTGAAGATTTATAAAAAGACAAAGACGTATGAGCTGACCTACTGGTAAGCCAGTTTCTAAAATAATCCCTTCCCCATCATGATTTTAAATACGCCCATCTGTTTCTATACTAATCACTACAAGGCATTTCAAACCATATTAGCTAGTGCACTTAGAAGCTCCTTCTCTCTTCGTTTGAGCCTCCTGTAAATAGCTCTCCCATCAAAACTATCTAAATCTGCATTCATTGTAATTGTCTTTTTGCTATACAGACAACTGCTAATTAAAAAAGTACTCACAGAATCCTTAGCTTAGTTTTAAGAAAACAGGGTAGAATGTTAAGCTTCCTTTTCTCATTTAGCTTCTAGCTCAGATCTCTACTTCTCAAATGCAGGGGTTAGAAAATGTATTCTTGCTAAATTTAGACTGTGGTTCTCACTTATGTGTATGATCCTTGCAGCTCCGTCTTTCATAAAAACAGCTGGTAGAATGTAGCACGACTGAGGTCACTGTAACTGGTAGTTGTTTTTTATTACTCCACCCATGTCTATTTATCCATCTTTATTTCTTGCCTTTGGCCCTCTCTCTGCTGCCGCACCACAACCAAGTCTTTTCTCTGTTCCCCTGCAAAGGCTTTTCCAGGTTTCCTTTCCCTTCCCTCCTGCAGTCCACTGGGGCCGTTCCCCTGTAACCTTTGTGAATTATCCTCCTCTCTCATTCTAGCACTTGGTACCATGTCTGTCCCTCTGAGTAAACTCCGGATGCAGAGATTTGATATGCATTTGATGGGACTTGTGCACAAGCCGGAGCACCCAAAGGATCCGCCAGCAGCAGAGGGCTGATCTGCGAGCACTGCCTATGTACAGGCTCTCTGAAGAACACTCGAACTCTCTTATGTCAAACTGACAGTAGACTGAGATTTCCACCTGATATCCCCGTTACCCCGAGCTAGGGGAGAGCTGGCAGTAGCGCCAACCAGCCCGCGGCAACAGCCCCGTCCGAGCAGCGGCCGCTGCTACCTGTGCGCCCTGCACACACCCTGCTCTCTTGCAGCACCCCGGCCGCGCCGCGCGGGCTGGGCACTCCGCAGAGCCAGGCGCTCAGGGCAGCGCGGCGCTCACCCCACAC
>VZSV01000001.1:5736259-5754528 GCA_013398735.1 Nothocercus julius | reverse complement strand
ATAAGTGCTGTGAAGCACCTCCTCAGAGCTGTCATGGAGCAGCTAGTTGGCAGCGGCTGCTGGGTGCACCGCACAGCGAGCCTGCATCTTGCCCTCTTGTTTGGAAAGACAAAAAAAAAAAAAAAGAAGAGAAAAAAGCATTCACAAAAGCATGGTTTCTGGGAACATTTCCGCTTTCCTAGGCACTTATCTTCCCGCTATGCTAAAGGTTGCCTCTGACACAGAAGCTGTAAGGGATGTCCAGCACAAAGGGTTTTCACTTTTAAGCCCAACAATCCTGATTTTTTACAATATTCCCCAGAGCTGAAGCACAATTCTCGCTTTATTTATACCTTAAGTGGTAGAAGACACTCTTTTTCTAGGCCTCTGGCTGCCTTACAAAGCTTAATAAGTACCAATATTCCCATTTAACAGACAGGAGAACTGAGCTGCCAACTTGATACAAGCTACTCAAGAAAACACAGCCAGTCTGCTGTCAGTTTAAATTCTTTCGTAGTTCTTAAAGCATGTTTCATGTGTTTCTTTTGCAGACACTGATCATAATATGACCCAGCTACCAAGTGTAATGTCCTTGCAGATGGTGTCATCTGTCAGTAACTCATCCTTGCTTCAGCCAGGCTTTTCCCTCCTGAATTTTGATGGGCATGTTTACTTTTTTGGGCAGAAAGGATGGCCAAAGAGATCCTGTCCCACTGGTGTCTTCCTCCTCGATATAAACCAGAATGAACTCAAAATGAAACCGGCGATCTTCTCCAAGGACTCCTGTTATCTTCCCCCTCTCCGCTACCCTGCTATTTGCACTTACAGAGGCAACACACAGTCTGATATTCACCAGTATATCATTCATGGTGGGAAAACACCTAACAATGATCTCTCTGATAAAATTTACATAATGAGTCTCGTAAGCAAAAGTAGCAAGAAATCCACGTTTAAATGCATTGAGAAAGATCTGGCTGGTGATGTCCCTGAAGCAAGATATGGGCATACAATTAATGTAGTTCAAAGCCGGGGTAAGAACATGAGTGTTATTTTTGGAGGTAGATCATATGTTCCTCTTGGACAAAGAACCACTGAAAAATGGAATAGTGTCGTTGACTGTTCACCGTCTGTGTTTCTGGTTGACTTTGAGTTTGGATGTTGTACATCATACATGCTTCCAGAGCTTCAAGATGGACTTTCTTTCCATGTTTCAGTTGCCAGAAATGATACAATCTATATTTTGGGCGGTCATTCGCTTCAAAATAATATCAGGGCTCCCAGCTTATACAAGCTAAAAGTTGATCTCCCATTAGGCAGCCCAGCTGTGACTTGTACCATCTTGCCAGGGGGGATATCTGTGTCAAGTGCTGTTGTGACTCAAACTGGTGATAGAGAGTTTGTCCTTGTCGGGGGCTATCAGTCTGAAAACCAGAAAAGGTTGGTTTGTAACACCCTAGTTTTAGAAGATAACAAGATAGAGATTGTTGAAAGGGAGAGCCCACTCTGGACACCAGATATTAAACACTGCCGGATGTGGTTTGGCTGCGATATGGGCAACGGATCTGTATTGCTGGGCATTCCAGGGGACAATAAACAGATGATCTCAGATACAAACTACTTTTACATTTTGAGATGCAAAGAAGCAGAAGAGGTTGAGGAGGAAGAACGGACAGCCCAAACTTGCAATGAGGCTTCTACTGAAGACCCAGGAGACTCCACTCCCTTTGAAGATTCAGAAGAGTTTTGTTTTAGCGCTGAAGCCAATAGCTTTGATGTTGATGACACTTACAATGAAGATGATGAAGAAGATGAATCAGAAACAGGCTACTGGATCACCTGCTCTGCCCATTGCAATGTTGACATTAACACCTGGGTCCCTTTCTATTCAACAGAACTCAACAAGCCCGCAATGATCCTGTGTTCCAGTGGGGATGGCCACTGGGTCCACGCGCAATGTATGGACCTGTCAGAAACCATGCTCCTGCGTCTCTCAGAAGCCAACGTCAAGTATTTCTGCAATGAGCACGTTGACCTTAACAAAGGGCTCCAAACTCCCAAGAAGGTGGGGCAACTGAAAAAACAAGCCATGAAACCACTGCGCAAGAAGAAAGCCATGAAGTTAACACCAGTGAAAAAATCCTTTCTCCGGAGGTTATTTGAATAGATTTAAATCATTGATTTATATTTGCCTGAGAGGAAGAGAAATCACCGTCAAAGACAGCTAGTACTCATTTCAGTAGAGTGGAATACGAATACCTTGTGTTTGTTTGCTAGTAATAAGCTAATAAAGTTTTTAATAAAAATGACTTTTTTTTTCACCTATTCATGGGGTAAATCAAATGCTATAAATGCAAAACCTTGTGAAAGGACAGCATGTGTGCTTGGGAGGTCCATCCCAGCTCTGCTGAGGGATCTGGCTTCACAGCTTTTCCATCCTGTGAATTCCCAAAGACTTCACAGCTTCTTCATGCTGTGAATTCCCAATGACTTCAGAAGTTCCTTCTGATGAGCAGGACTTTTGTCATTTACTTTGGTCCTCTGCTACACATTCCTTCCTCTGTTCCCCTAGGGTGACTGTGGAGCGTGAACGTCTGAAAGTATGTGCCGTAGCTCCCAGTGACTCACTGAGCCAGTGGGGCATTGTGAGGGGTGGAAACAACTGCAGCCGGCTGCTAAAAGCGCAAGACAAGATTGGAATCAGACTGAAAAGGACATTGGCAAGGTTGAATAGCCCAAGAGTTTACTAACTTTCTTGTGGATATTTTATTGACTCCTTGTAAAGCCTCATCATCCTTGACTTTATTTTTTATTTTTATTACTCCAAACATCTTTTCAAAAATCAATACCATCAGCTCCACATTTGTGAGACTGCAATAATAGCTCAGTATTCACTGTCTAGCTCTCATGCTAGATCCCTGAATAAAAAAGAAAAACAACAGGAGCAGCCATCAGCAAGCTGATCAGTATGTGCAGGCGCTGAGCAGCTACCCCTTTGCCAAGCGGCATGTGCAGCTAAATGTTCCTGTAATCACAGATATGTATGTGCACTATTCTCTCCCCTTAAAATATTTACAATACAAGGAAACAGTAGAGGAAAATTGACATCTGCAGTAGAAAGTTTCATTTCCAAACCTTTTCACATGCTGAGAAAGGTTATAGTTTGGGCAGCGCTTGGAAGTGGGAAGAAAGTAATCTTGACTTCTCTTTCAACAGTTTGATACTGCTATGATTTCAATGCCAGCTTCAAATTTCCTCTGTCATGCTATTTTATTTGAGTCTAGTGCTATATGGTTTTCCAAAGGATGAAGATCACACTCATGTAAAGTTCCTTCACCCTGGTGAAACTAGATAGATTAGTCATGTGTCTTACTCAGCTAAAGCACTGTTAACGCAGACAGACAGAAGGGTGGAAACTTTTTCCAATGGAAAAGCTCGACACTAGGGTAGCAGAAGTGACATGAGATAATTGCTAGTGGCTCAGACTTTGGTGTTGTGGTTGCAATATTGTTAAAACAATCCCAGTCCCAAATTTCCAGACTGAAGCTTGGAGTGTCAGTGGTTCCCTGAGCCAAAAGTTGAGCATTTGCCAAGCACCAGAACAATTTGCAGCCACCACAGATTCTCAGCCAGCTTGTTGTCCGTTAGGTTAAGGTTCCTTAAAAGAGCAGTTCACAGTTTGACTTTACCATGCTCCTGGTCAAGTCCATGACATTAGTGTATTGTGCATTGGACTGTGCCTTTTTTAAAAATATGTTTTACTTCAGAAAGAGGGAGAAATTGCTTAGTCAAGCCATGTCCCAGCCTCAGCAGCTTAACAAGCATTAAATCACGCTTCAGAGACTATAGTCATTGCAGGAACAGGGAGGTGGCCAGAGACAGAATAAAATATAATGTTCCAAAGGATTGAAACATAAAGAGGTACATGATCATCAGTCTGTAATGAAGTGTATGACATTGTCATAGCATTTGAAAGATGGCAGAATATAATTAATTCATGATAATACTGATGACTTGAGTGCAAAAGAAAATTGTTTTTATCTCGCTTAGGTGTTTTGGAACTACAATGAGCAGCATTTCGGTTCCCAGTCACATTTTAGGGACTTTATATTGTCATTAGCAGCTTTTAAGAGAATTTACCGCTAGTGAGAGGTACTTGGACCCTGAAGTACCAGATTAATCTCCAGGAAGGGCACAGCACAAGCTTTAGTGGTGGCACTAAACCATGTGGCATGGCTCAGAGTGACTCACTGCACCAATGGAGCATTGAAAGGAGTGGAAATAATGCAGCTGGGAGCTCAAGCAAAAGGGAAAGATTGAATCCAGGTTGAAAAGAAATCCTCAGAGATAATTGCCACTATACTCAGTGCATTAAAGATAGAAGGACTGGCCTTCATTTTTTAAATGATTGGTGGCCGTATGTCCCTCCCTATTTGTCTATGCCGTTCCAAAGGAGACTAACTTCTAAGAAGGGCTTGAACAACACCCTCTGAAAATGAAATTCCAGCTTGGTGTCTCCCTTTGATCTTTGGAAAATATAACATGCAGAAGCCTCTGCTTTTTTCTTTAAAAAAAGCAGGCCAGTCAGTTTATAAGCCTTCAGATTTCTCATCTCATCCACATATATAGGAAGATGAGAAGACTAGCCGCTAGTACATGTGTGGAAGACCTCTGCCAGTTTATGGTTATTGTATATCCCCTGGTCTGCTGGCTCACAAATCCCATCTTTAGAGGTAGAACTAGGCATTGAATATACAGCTATTTCACCTCCTGATGTCTCTCCTGAGGCTGCTGCCAAAAATGGTAATTCATATCCTTTGTAATTTGCCCTGTAAGAAACACAAATTCAGCTTGATGCAGAAGGTAAAAAAGCACCCAAGCTGTTATAAGAGCGCAGGTGGCTGACCACTTGAAAATCATGGTGTATTCAGTCTTCATCTGATTCTAGTTTTAATAAGAGTACCTAGGAAGTGAAGTTCAGTCAGTTATTAAGGTTTTTTTAGTAAAGGAATTAAAACATCTTAATTTACCTGGAAACTCTCCAAGGCTTGCTTTTTGGTTTATGTAGATTCTCTGTTTTTCATCCAACATTTTTTATTCAAGGTCAGCTGAAAGAATTAGCAGGCAATATAAAGTCTAGAATTTAGATGTCTAATTACCTGATTGCATAAGGAAATCAGGTAGGTAATCATCTAAATATTCTGTTCACTCGTCATTAATTCCATCGAAACTAGTTGGTTTACATAATTTTTTTGACCGTGAGATATCATTGCATGGAAGAAAGTTTTTCTTAAATGGAAAAAATGGAAATTAGAAATTGTTAACTAATAAGTGAATTGGAAATTTTTGCAGCTAACTTTGAAGTCAGTGATGAGAAGCCAAAATTTGATGCAGAGCATGCACAGAAGCCAATAATGAGACTTAATTTAATCGTCTGGATATAACAGTGCCAGGCTCATTTTAAACAAACACCAGGGTGATATTTCTGAATTAAACAAAAGGAATTTACAGAGTAAAGAAACCTGGGTTTAAAGGTGTTTTAGCTTTATGTCAAAAAGTTGCTTGGGTGGTAAAGTGCTAAAAGGGCTGTTGGGATGCACAGAGTAACCTGCATTTGTGTTAAAACAGTAGCTTCCAGAATGGGCCTCGAATCATGGCTGTAGTCTGTGGGTATTAGAACAATCTAAATTTGAAAAACACAGCCACAATTCGGTGGCAAGTAAGACTGTTAGCATGAAATCATATGCATAGTTAAAAAAAAAAAAAAGTAAGAAACACAAATTCAGGAATTTAAATATTTACAAGACCTTTATTTTAAATACATTTAATGAATATAGAAACCGTTACATAAGAAGAAAAAAAAATCATAAAGAAGTGCTGTGACACAGCAAACAAAGCTCAGTCAAGTCAGAAACTAGGGTGCTGTAAATATCTAGAATCTGCTTCTGAACTACCTGACTAAAAGTCAAGGCTGATTTGTTTACAAGCAGTAGAAATATTCTTGTAAGGAGGCAAAAAGTGAGACCAGGATCATGGCTTCTGACATAGTCCACATCCTTTTGTAACTCAGCAATTCACAATATGAAGGCCTTGAATAAAACCAAACCCAACAAGATGCATAATATAATTGTATAAAAATACAGCTCCATACAATTTCAAAACAAGAAAATTATTCTCCATGAAGTAAGTACTGCACGTTTTGTACCAAGTATTACATTAAAAGGGAGATGTGAAGGGTTACAAGACTAAAATGAATTAAAGCATCTCCACTTTTCTAAAGCCTCTTCAAAATAAGAAGGCTTAACAATAGACTGAATAAACAAATGATGTGCTTGTCTGCAGTCAGAATTTGCAGGCCTTCCTTGGCATGCCTGTGTGCATGCAGCTTTGCTATTTTATTTCTTGTTTACCAAAGCTTCACTTGCAGGTGCCTGGTGTTTCAGTGCTGTTTGTTTTAATGAGTTCAAAACGCAAAGAGAGTCTCTTGATTTAAGGAAAATGTCAACAGTGGGAAAAAAAAATTAAACTTTCTTTAAAGAGATTCAAGTCTAAAGAAAAGAAAAAGATAATATTAGCATTTTATGTCAGCTATTCCATCCATAGCTGGTAGAATGTGAAATGCATCTTGATGGCTTAATAAAATTTCAGACAAGAACACTTCCACATGCTACCACACTCCTACGTCCCAGACCATATACTATTAAATCTGATGAGTTACCCCAGAATGTAAATGTAGCCTTGAGAAACCATGCATGTGTGGATAAAAATTTACTCAATCCTTTTGAAGGCAGTCTGAAAGATCACTTGTTTTTGCATAAGCAGCTTGTTGAAGTTAATTTGAAATTTGAAAATGTCAGTGAAGACTGTGAAGTTACTGGCATGAAATGAACAGTCTGGTCTGTCAATTCAGTGGCATGTGTGTAATGCAATAAACAGAGTGGAATTATTTGGGCCTGAAATTCACTCCTGTGCAAAGGCAGCATAAACTGTATATACCACTTAATTGAAGATCACCATGAGTTGAGTAAGGATGGTTAAACTGGACCTTAGATTATTTAGGCAGAGTCCAGAATAAAATATAAGATTATCCTAGATAGATTTACAAAGGAAAAAAAAAAAAAAAAAAAGTAAGTCTTTGCATGATGAGCTGATGAGCTATATACCAAACAAAAATGCAAACCATGTCTGCATTCATTGCTAAAGGATGCACTTTAGTGAATACCTGATATTTATACTCCATGGGAAACAGCTGTACTTGTTGTCTGCATTTACTCGTAAAGAATGATACTTATGTAAGCCTGGTATTTATGCTCTATGGGAAATACTTGTTTCATTCAAATAGTTGAAAGAAATAATTTAAACTAGAAATAAACACTCAGTAAATGGAAACATACATAGTGGACCGTACAAAAGACACTGCAGTGTTTAGAACAATGCGTTTTATGTAAAGAGAAATAATTATTTCCAACTCAAAGTTGTGACATAATATTACACTATACTTAAGGAAACTGTATTAAAACATAAATCCTACATTTCAGAAGACTTTAAAAATTAGTATTTCAATTAAGAAAATCAAAAGAAGGACATGACACTAATATTTATACCAGTTACTAACACGTAACTACTTTTTCATTGTCCATAAGCAGTAAATATCAGACTCTCAGACCTAGTAAATAACATGAAACAGAGGCTACTGCACAAAGCCTCAGACCACTATGTCTTTAGGTTTGTTGTTCACTTACACTTACAAATCAGTTCCTTTCACATTAAAAAACAAACAAACAAACAAAAAAACAGATTCTTTCAGGTCTGTCCATTTAATATTGTTTCAACAGTATTTCTCCAGATAGCAAAATGTCTTAGCTACAGGTGCAATTCTAAAAGGCGATTGATTTTGGGACATAGCTCCCAGCCTGCCAGGTACTTCTGAGCCTATTTTATAAATACTTGATTAAAGAAATTAATAATTTTCATATTTAAAAATACTCTAAAACAAAACTTGGCTATAGAGTTTGACCTAATAAGAGCACCTAAGTGTGTGTTCAAATTCATGTAATGCAAAAACGTGATTTTAAGCTTTCACTTGGATGCTTTTCTGAGTCAAAGCCTAGATTTGCCCCCTATATGTAGGTAATATGTGCAGGAATAATTTAGTGGCCAAACCTCACATTTTTTTTGCAAGTCAGCTTTTAAATTCATTTATCTATGACTGCTAATAAAAATCTACATTAACTATCTACAAGAACTACAAGTGCAAACTCATCTGATTTAAGTACCTTTCAGCTGTATAGCAATTGCACTTTGAAAAAGCAAAGCAAATACCTCCAACATGATGGTGCATTTCATACAGCACAAGATGTTTGGAGGAATGCTATCTAAATATTGCTGTAATAATGTAGAACACGCATTCAATAATTTCAAGGCAGTTTGTTATTTTTAAACTAATATTTAATACAAACTGTCTTTGAGGTTAATAAATATCATTCCCATTTTACAGATCTGGAAGATGAGTGAGAGTAAGTGACATCTCCCAGATGAGGAAAAACTTAGTATCAGATACAGTTAATTCACCAAGAATTTATCCAATTAAATTGTAGCAGTAAAAATGATATAATATATTGAAGTTACCACAGAAATCTATAATGCTTGTCAAACAACAAGGTACACGACAGAGTTTGAATGTACTTTGTGTAGTGAGGTAAGCACAAGAAATTGTATGTCCTGATTTAGGAGCATAAAATGGTTTGCATTTTAGAGTAAATGGACTACAATAAGAAATATCTTCAAAAAATTGTAGCTACTTTTCCTGCATCTTCATATAGTAAACTAGCATAGTGAGACCACTAACTGCTCCTAGGTAGTATGCCAATATGAATGTTAAATAATATTTTTTAAAGCTTGTGAGATCAAAGTTTGCATCTTGAGTCAGTACTTTGTGTAAGTAGCTGAACTTCATCTCCAAACAATTATACATGTGTCTCACTTTTGAATCTTTACTTATAAAAGCCAGAGGAGCATCAATAAAATAATCATGCCCTCTTAACAAGTAAATAGTAAAATAGGAGATAAAATACAAACAGAAGGAATAGCTCTACTCACTTTTTCATCAACTATCGTAACTCTCTGTCATCCTGTTCATTCCCTAATACCACATTATATTAAACCTTCTTTACTTTTTACTTGTACTTTCTCCACTTACAAACATCAGTTTAAAATCACAATCAATGGAAGGCCCTTCCTTCCCATTTGTTTCCCCTTTCACCTCACCTAACAGTAAATGCAATAAATGCACCACGGTGTTGCCTTTCTCAGAAACCACAAACAGAAGTGAATGTTTATTAAACTCCGCTCAGCACCTTTAACAGGGGGTACAAAAACAATAGTTTCAGTTTCCCTGTAGCTTCAGGGGCCTGAAAAAGAAACTGCCCCCTTGCAGGAAGACAGCATCATGAACTCAATTCCAAATATTCATTACATTTAAAATTCCCCTGAATCATTGCTTTGCAAGGAGCTTTCCAGAGGTAAGGGGTCACCTAAACTATCCTCTGGATCAACTGTGAAGCCCTGGCTTTTTAATGTTTTATGAGCATTCATGAATTTCTGGAGGTACTTAGAGGTATATAACCAGTGATGCTTCAAGACATCCTCCATTTCATAGCATTTGGACTGCCTGGCATTCATTTTTCGGAAACGCCTGAACAGTTTGTTTCCAGACTCATTTCCTTCACTTGCCCAGGCCCCAATGGATCCATCTCTTTCAATGATTTCAGGAACATGAGCAAGGGTTTTGTGGAAATAATTTGTAATCTTGCCTTCATATCTGTACTTGAACTTTGTAGACAGGAGCTCAGCAAAACGCTGTGAATTGTAGCTATACTGGCACAGCAGTTCTGGACACTCCTTGGCAGGGCATGAAGATCGCCACACTGGCTTCATTTTCAGATAAAGGTCCATCAGTTCTTTTAGGGCTTCGTGCCTTTCCTCACACTTTATTAATTCACATACTGCCTCTACTGTCTCTTTGGACATGAGCTTTCTGGCAAAATTTCCACTCATTCTCATCATAGGCTTTAGGTTCATCTTCTTCCTGAGGTGTTTGTCAAGAGTCAGTTGCCATCTCTTCCTCTCCTCTTTTGACACGTCAGATTTCTTATAAACTTCGCCTATCTCCAGCTGGAAAATCCTGTAGAATTCGGTTGCATTGCCAATGTCACAATGCAACGCATCTATGGAGGGAACTGTCTCAATAAAAGGTTTGGCTGAAACACCCTTCACTCTGTCACGAAGTTCATCAACAGACTCATGATACGGGTTGGACCTCCATACTTCATACCGCTCCAAGTTCTCAGCATGACTCCGTGTTATAGAGTGGAAAACCAAGTTCTGGGATGCCTCCAGACGAGTGGCATCACAAAGAGTACAGATGTAAGTGGAACCAGAGGCCTCCAGCCCTTCCACTTCCCGGACAAGTTTCTCATCATATCCTGTACCCCTAAAGATGAATTTGAACGTTCTCAGGATGCCTCCCATTTCAAGCAGCAGCTCACTGGTTTTCATAGCCTCTCTTTCTGCTATGAGAGGACTAAGGATTGCTGTAAGGGTTTCGTGATCTGATTCATCAGCCAGCATAAGGCACAAAGGCTTGCAACACAACTCTGAATTGGGCTTTGCCTCCTCAAAGATCCTTATGTTTTCGTCCTTGTGGACTATAGCAATATTCATGATTGTGAAAGAAAAGCGAACAGCTTTCTCTGGGACAGCTGGCCCACTTCCATGCTTTTCGCTGACATCTCCCATTCCATCACAGGACTCTTTTACTACCACAGTGAAAGGACCATATAGATATTCATCCATTTTTTTTGCTTTCATGCCTTCCAAGATGTCTTCCTCCATGTCCATCAAGGCAGAAACCAAGGCTGCATCATATCGAAATCTCTTTGCAATGGTGTCCACTGGGTAGTCATCGATTGAGAGTGGCAGCCCTGATAGTCCATCAATAATACCCACTTCTGTGTTAGTGGATACATTTTTCAAGGGAGGTCTCCACTCAAATGGATGATAACCAGGTAGGAGGGCTTTCTCAGCAGTGCGAAGAGCATGCAGTGGCTGGAAGATCTGCCTCCCAGTGACAGCTTTTACAGTTCTATACATTTTATGATATTGGCTACAGCTAAGAAATGTGTTGACTCGGATTGCCAAGCAGACAGCCGGATGAAGTCCAGATCCTCTCCCTTGCATTATAGCTTCCAGTTCATCTGCTTGTCTGTGTTCATTTTTTGCCCTTAAAGCCAGCAGGAACAAAGTCATGCATACAGCCTTTATGTCGCCTCCCTCTTCTTTCTCAGCAAAAGCCTTGACTTGACATTTCAGTTCTCTCAGACGATGCTTTTGAGCTCTCCTGGTCAAAGAAAGAAGATGCTGCCTCGGTCGGCCACCTTTATTTATGTGACTGTAAAGTTCTCGCTCCTTCATCAGCTTGTGGCTGGAGAGGTGTTGGCCATATTTGCCCAGCATAATCTCTTCATCACATTCTTTTACAGGGCATCTTATTCCCAGGCTATCAAGAATGTTGAGGAAAGATTTCACTGGACTTACCAGATCAGTAGGAAAGCAAGGATACCAGCAGGAGGGACAATAGCTGCCCATAACTTTGATACATTTAAGGATGCAAGTTCTGCAAAACAAGTGTCTACATGTTGTTTCCACTGGATCTGCCAAAATGTGCTCACAAACCTGGCAAGAAATGGATTTAATGAAATCTGCTGGGTAGTCAACTGCAAGGAGTTTGGTGCTGAGATGTATCTTACTACAACTGAGAATCTCTTTCATTAAGTTTTTGTTTTTCAGTTGTGTTTGGTTCATGAGGCCTTTGTTTACTCGAGAGCGTTCTGCAATGGTCTTCACCCGTTTGCCAAGCTGTACACTGGGTGTTTGCCTTTTTCTCTTGACGCCCCGGCAGGTAGGCTGGCACACGGCACAATTTGGGGAGTGGGGCTGCCACTCCATCATGGTGTTCCTAGGGAAATATACTTCACACAGGGCGTTACTGAACTTTTTATGGATAATACTCCGGCAATTATGACAAAATCGAGTAGGGTGGATAGTGTCAACATCCCCTCGCACATCGATCTTAAAAACCTTAGCAATAAGGTCTGGCCAAGAGGTTGCTTTTTTCTCTTTCTTTCTCAGAAGCCAGAGGGTTTCTTGGTCCACTGGCCCATGTACTGGATGACTTCTCTTGTGGCAATCTGTTTTAAGTGATACTCCACAGATGCGGCAAAGTTGTTTCAGATTATTCTGATGAGCTTCATTGTCTTGTGTTTTCATGTCATTGGCATCTTTCTCAAGTGCCTGTCTATGGCCCGTTAAGTCCATCTGTGTCCAAATGGATTTTTCTTCTCTTGGAATTGTTTCATCTTTATGTACTATAGTGTTTTTGTCCAAAGAAGCTACCTCTTCTACTTGATTCTTACTTATGCATTGGGTGTCATCAGAAGGTGTTTTTTCAAATGATCTTAGTTTAAACAGCTTGAATTTCCACTCAGAAAATTTGGTATATGGATGCTGAATTTCTTCAGGCAAGTCCATTTTTGATGCTACTGACATCTCCAGTCTGCTAGAAACCAGGACACCTGAGAAAAAGAGAGAAGCTGTTAGTTTATGTTTCAAAATGAATAGGGATGCCTGTGCATAAAGCAAATAGTTTTTAATAGAACAGTTCTAATCACTTTGACTGAAAAATTATTGGAAAGTAAGTTATCTTACCCAAAGCAAACACTGAATTGGCCCAGATAAGACCATCTGCTCAAAACCATATGTAAATACTTGAGCATGTTTTGACTTTGAACCTGAGGCAGGCATATGTCTATTAGGACATCAATGCACATACAGCCAGTAGTCATCGGTGCTAATACACAGGTCTGCCCCATTCTCCTCATACCTGGCTCAGCTTACCTCAAGTCTGCTATAGGCAACAGAATTACAAACTGCAGGTTTGGTGACTTACAGTTCAGCTTATACAAAACTGAACAAGAGTGGTGGCTGAAAGATAAAATCTTGTTCATGTCATGCCATATTATTTAAACCATCAAGGCCACTGTTTTCTCACTACTTTTTGGTCCTTTATTCTGAACTTAAGTGTTTCCTGCACACCGTTTTATACAGGCAGAGCTACACACACTACTTGATCCCAATGCAGATTTTATTCAGGCCTCAGTTTTGTGAGTGCTTTAGCATGTGCTTATTGAATGTGAGTAGCTTTACTAAAGCTGGAGGAATATATCCTGTTGATAAAAAATACTATAGTTACTTTGGATGTTATAGGAGATATGGCAATTTATACTAGCTGCAGATTTACTCTAGAGAAAATAGTTACACATTTTAAGTTAGTCAACTGTTTAAGGACCCTGCTGGAAACTCTATTTTTAAGGATTACTTGTACTGGAAAGCTAAAATACTTCTTCAAATTTGACCCCAGTTTTATATTTCATGGAAAAAACAAATAAAAATAATAACAACGTGGTTGTCATGGGTATATTGTATTGTATAAATACAAGACTTTCACCCCAAACACTGCAACATTGTGCTACGGCGTCAGACAAGAAAATGACTAATCTACTTTTCACTACCTGCCTATGAGAAGTGCCAAAACAAACAAATAGTATAGAGAAGATTAGGTAACTTTTCCTAGTGTATTTTTTTTGTTTACTAATCTGGCTGTATCTGGAGGTACAAAAATGAGGAAACTGTACATTAAGGCTTTAAAATTTGAACTAGGTATTATGTGGGTATGGTTTTAGTTCCTTTAGATAATTATATACCCAAATCAGCGCTTCTCTTAACCTGCTAGAAATCTCTGTTCTGATTCTATTCTGAATGTGTCCTTCATACAGCCAGTCCAAAGTCTAAAGTGATGATGCTCGGGATTCTTCTGAGATTTTTTCATTTATAACCTTTCCATAGAGCAGCATTTCAGTACATCCTCAGAGCCCATCAGGAGAGGATTGCATGCTTTGATTAAGTTCCAGGTCCAGAATGACATATCAGCCCACTCAGCTCTTGCCTTAAGAGTTGTGTTTAACTTCAAAATTGTTCATTAGGACTTGGCAACAAAAATCAAGCTTTGTTTTCTTCCCGGCATCTCTTCATTTCATCCCACTGAGAACAAGCTGCCCATACTGCCGTCCCCATCTGCCTGCATGGCCCCGTTCAGCCGCCTATACTGCTACTGCTGCCCGCGCCGCGCTCCCCTGCCGTCCTTCGCAGATCAAGCGTGGCGACACGCTCACTTGTGTCCTGCTGTCCTTAGACCTGTGATTTGCAGCGGTGCCCAGATGTGTTCAGAGCTGTGCTGCTGTCTTCTTTTCATGGCTTCATCCCACGGCAGACTGGGTAAAGTCTGTCCATGGAGCAATAACATGCTTGCCTCCAAATAGTCCTGCTTTCCTACAGACATGTACTCGATCACCTGCGTAGTATCTGAGTAGCTGGTTGTCCTGTGCTGCCTGCAGATCTTTCCCTCCAGCATGACACCATTTGCCATTTTGTGTAGTGTCACCGCCTCCAGCAGTACCTTCAGCATCTCCCAAAGCACAAGCAGTACCTCTGCAGAGCTGCTGACTGATGCACTGCACAGAAACAGCCAGCATTGAGCACATTTCAAGCAGGGTATTTAATACTTTTGCTCTCATCCAGACTTGTGACTAACTGTTACCTTCGTGCCATACATCTCCAGTCCCATGGCCTAACTCTTACTACTAACCTCCATCTCTAATCAGACAGAGTTTACCCTTGCTAAGGGAAAAATCAAATGTCACATTTCCCCCCCTCTTCAATGAACTTCCCCTGAAAGAAATGAATGACCAAGAATTCCTCTGCAGTCACCCAACCTTCACCTCATACAGGAGAAGATTGCTGCCAACAGGCTATTCATCTGCCAACAGGCTATTCATCAAACACTTCCAATTGCCTGGGTCCTGGGTGGTAGCATATCCAGCAGCTCTCTCAGGAGAGCTAGAAATATTCCCAGTGCTAGGAATATTTCCTGCTGCTTGACTGCAATTTGCCTTTGGTCTGTAATTCTAATGGGGGCTCACTGGGGGTTGCATCAAACAATAGTCCTCCTCGCTGTTCACCCTGCTCAGATCCTTACAGCGTGACCCGCAGCCAGGAACCCCAGCCACAGCAATTTAATTGCCTTAGACAGCTGTGACTGTGTTCAATATCACCACTTTTTTACCTTGAAAAGGAAAAAGAAATCGCTTTTCTTTCCAGCTCACAATATTTCATTTATTTCAGAACAAGAGCAAGATTGCAATGCTTTTACTCATGTCAAAGAAGACCTTCCTCCATAGATAGTCTCGCTGAACTGAACAGAGCACCTCTGAAGTGAGGTATAAAATAAAATAAAAATAAAGTAAAATTTTATTTATAAAAAAAATATATTTTTTTAATAAAATAAAATCATTGACCTGCACATTAAAACTGAAAAATGAATGAACACTCAGCTGTCTCACAAGCATCTGGGATGCTGTCATTAGTGCTGCCAGCCTACCTTGAGCTGAGTTAGTCTGCAGAGCTGCTGAAATGTCTGCTCAGCTTGTTCCAAATGCCAAGCTCGCCCGCTCTCTCTCATGCTCTCTCTTTGTGCTGCTTTTTAAAGTCACTGCAGTGCTGTTTATCTCATGTATCCCTGTCCTGGCTCCCAGTACCACCCCAGTGCTAACCACAGGTTGCTTCAACTCAGCGCAATGTAGAGCTCTCAAATACAGGTGGCACCTGGCAATTTATGAGACTTAACCACAGAATTCATAAAAACACAAGGTCTTCTTGTGTGAGACCCCCGGGTGCTGAGATGAGTACTCAGCCACTGAGGAACACCTGCTTGGGGTTTGTAGAAAAGTTTTGCATTTGGCTTTCTTCTTTCTAGTTTCAGATGTGGTTTCTTCACTGTTTTCTACCGGAGAAAGGAACGTGGTGGCCAGTTTCAACACTGCCACTCACCAAAGTCACTCCTTGAAGGCCACTGTCCTCCTGTCCCTCGGGTCACCTGCAGCCAAGCATCGGGGGTTTGGGTTTAGGGGGAACTGACAATGGGAATCACAAAATGCCTTGTATCCTCCTTTTCGAGGATGTTATCTCTCTAGTGATGTATGTCCAGGGTCTGGAAGAGCCTGGACAGGGAGGACAAATGAAAAATATGAAAACTAGCTATTTTATTTTGCAAAGCTTTTGCCTTATTTACATAATACAGCAGTTATGGGCCACAAGTGGCCACAGAGAGTGAGCAGTAGAGTCTCTGTTCTGGAGAATCACAGATGTGAGACTGTTATTTTCTACAGATCAGCTGTCTCAGAAACTGCCTCAAAGTGAAAAAGAAACCAATTTCTGTCACAAAACAGCACCTTGAAAGACTTCAGACTCCACACATAACAGTGTGCAGCAAATTCTAGCTATCGATTAAGTTTTCCCAATATTGAACATAAATTCAGGCTCCAAAAATAGGAATGGGCAATAGCAACACTAACAACACAAACTCCTACCTGAGTGTTTTTTAGAAGTCCTTGTGATTTCACAGGATTCAAACTTATTTCCAAGTTAAGTCCCTTGTCGTGACAGGGAGGCTGTCGGGAAGCTGCTCTGCTTTCACTTGGGTGACACGGCGACACCGGACAGTGTCTTGCAGAGCGCTCAGGCTGCAACGGCCCAAGTGACAATAGCCAAAGCGGAAAGGTGGTAAAAGTGCTAATAGTCAGCACTTGCTAGAGGTTAAAAAAAAAAAGTGAGGGGATTCCCTTCCTCTTATTAGCTCTTTGCTTCCCGTTTCTGTAAGATGTGGAGACTTAAAGAGTGAGGTTAGTCCTGAACACGGTGGCTTGAGCTGTGCTGGTCGCACCTGAGGCCAAGGGCTGCTGGTGATTCACACCAAAGCAAGCAAGGCACGGAGAATGCAAACCAAGGTCAGGGCCAAGCCCTGGTGCCCTTGCTCAAATTGAAACTTTGACTCAGGCAAAATCGCAGTGTGTAGGAGTAGTGACAACCTAACGTGAGCGTCAGCATAAGGTGGAGCAGAAATCACAGACGTTACTCTGGGGTTCAGGCAGCTGGGCCGAGCATCCCATGACCGTGGTGACCTCTGAGAGCATTTGGTGGCTCCTGAGTGCAGTTCTCCTGCTGTCCCTACACTGCCTGGGCGTCCTAGCAGCCTAGGTGTTTTTGTTATTCATACAGCAGTGTTTGGAAAGACCTTTTCAAAAGCATCTCAGATCAGGCTGCAATAGCAGATATCCATCACAGTCACCCACAGTCACCCTTGGCAGTCACGTACTGCTTTCCTCCCTTATCTGGAAGCAGCAGATGCCACTCACTGACAACCTGCATTGTTTGGTCTGAGGGATTTGGGGCTCCTTGAGAAGTAGTTTAGCAAATTCCTCCCTCCAAGGTGCTTACTGGAAACATCACACAGGTGGCTGGCTACTTGCCCCGTGCTTGCTCCAAGCCAGAGCTGTTGTGCGAACAAGCCAGCACTGCATTGGCATCAGCCTGATTATCAAAGGAGCCACTTGAAGGCCTGTAACAGAGTCAGATGCACCCAGGAAATCACCTTGAAGAATGATTATCTTCTAGAGATACCGCAGGCAAGGAAAGGCTTTAATTGATCTCAGATTGCAGCAGCTTCAGCTGTGCCGTACATTCGTGCATAGGAGAGTAACAGCATTGCCCAGCAGTCAAGATCCACTGCTGGAATTATCTTTCCTCGTGCAGCTGGCACCACCAAGTGGAAAAAAAGCTTCTCTGCATTATTTTATGTTATGTTCCAGGCATTAACATATATGACTACGGGCCTAAGCTTCCCATAAGTTATGAAGATTCGGAAACAACCCTGAAGAAAACCATTTCATTAAGATTTGCAATAAACTCTCCTGATAAGATCTTTGGATTCCCAATCAATATAAACTGGACTGTTACAAAACCGGCATTTTTCAGCCAAAGGGAATTCTCCAGCCAAGAGTATCTGTTTTACAAAGCTAAGGAAGGATAAATTATTTTTATAGATTTCTTTTTCATTTTAGAGACAATGAAAGCAAGATGCAAACACTTTATTCACTCAGCAGGAGAAAAAGGATAGCTGTAAAATTCAGAGGTTTGCGCTTCCTGTGCTGTCTCATGCGCACCAGGTGCCAGGATAGAGTGTCCACAGCCAAGATCTGAGCGAGAAGTTGAGATACTTCCAAATAAGTAAATAAATAAAATGCATATTAATATACATATAAAATAACAATGTATATTTTATA
>VZSV01000001.1:5723728-5735744 GCA_013398735.1 Nothocercus julius | reverse complement strand
GAAACCGTCCGCGGGGGGCGGGAGTGGCGCCCGCTGTCCAGCGGCCCCGATGCGGCGCGCGCTGCTCGGCGCAGCCGTTTAACGGCTCAACCTCCGCTGCTGGAGGGAGGGGCCCGGGGCTCGTGCCCCGCGCGGCGGCCGCGGCCCGCGGGAGCTCCTGGGGCTGCTTCCCGCTGCCCAGCACTGCGGCCGCCAGGACACGGGGAAGGGAAGCCCCGCGCGGCGGATCCCGCGGCTGCCAGAGCCGCGGCGCCGAGGAGCAGAGGGAAGGCGGCATGGACGCGCCCTGCTCCGCGAGCTGCGCCGGGGAAGGAAAGCAGCGCTTGGTGGCTGTGGTGCGCTGCGCGGGTGTGCGGGGCCAGGGCCGTGATCATGCAAGGTCCTGAGCGTCGTGCGTGTCAAAGAGAAAACAAAAGTAAATATAAGATTTTTTTTTTTTTTTAAAGGAGAAATAATTGAGTTGTTTTGGAAAGTGTGCTTAGCTCAATGTTTGTTTTCTGAGAGTATCAAGTTGTCTTGCTGATGCCAGGTACAAGCCCTCTGCTTGTTGAGACAGGCAGTAATTAAACCTGGTCAAGAGGCTAGGGTTGCTCTACTGAGAGGACCTCTATCCGATGCCCTCATGACCACAGACCCGAGTCACTGCAGTTGTCACCAGGTGCCAGCGTTGGCTCTCATCCCGCACATGGGCACCTCTTCCAGTAAAACCCATGCCTGCCAAGCCTGAGGGGGCTCCTGGCCCCGTCTGAACAGCTTTTGGCCCCAGCCATTGCTCTGGGCCCCCTACAGCAGTGCCTTAGGTGCTCCACAGATGCGCTGAGAAGCGCAGGAAGGTGCCATGTGCCCGAGTGCTGTGGGAATGCATAGGGAGACTGGGGTCATGCCATGCAAAGGTTTCTGCCACGTGAAAAGGAGAGGATTGTTCCTCTCATTAATAGCGCTCACTTTGTGTTAGCTGACTGAGCACTTTTAATGAAATGTCTCTGAAGGTTTAATTAAGTTGGAAAAAGGTTTGGGCTTTTTCTTTAGCCCAAGGAAAATTCTCGTGGAGTATTTTGGTGTTAAGCAGAATATATAGCACTTCTAATGCTCAGTGCATTTAGAGTTGTTTTGACAAAGTTAAACAGGACCTAAGAGGGATAAAATGTATGCATAACTGGGAATATGCCATCGTCTAGTCTGCTAAGTAACATACATGATAAAAGACTGACAGCATCTCTGCAAGCCCAGAGCAAATTCTTATTTAAGTAATTTGGGGTCATGTGTAAAACAAGTAATTACAGTGTTCAGCCAAGAGACGAGGAAATCTTAACAATTACTGCCTTAAAAAAGACGATAGCGCTGCAAAGCAATTTGAACATGCTTGTAGGCTTCTACAGGGAAATGGAATTGGATTTATTACAACTGTGAATTCTGCTTGAATCTCTTATTGCGTTTACTTTCCTAGCCCTTTAATAGCTTTGATAGGAGGGTGTTTTATCCATAGTAATTAACATGAACTTACATCACTTTCTGTTCTTCCCAGATTGGGCCAAGCTGCTGATGGCTGTGTAGCAAACAGCCCTGGGCACAGTGCCTATTGGGTGTCAGTAGAGCACTGATTAATACACTTGGGAATAGGCAGAGCAAAGTTGCTTCATAAACAGATCATCCCAAGTCACTCTACTGATCTGTCAGTCTCATGACTCAGATTTCTGTAGGTGCAAAACGTCTCTTGGCGAGACAGGCTTCGCTGTGCGCGCGCCAAGGAGGCCATGTCCCCTGCAGGTTCCATGCGGCAGAGCTGAAAGCAGGTCAGTTGGGAACTGCAGTTAAGGATGGGTTTGGAGAAGTCCTCTGTATGAATTTTCATAGTTATATGACTGCTCAGTATGAATTTTATTAGAGATAATGTGGGAATCAATTGTATTCAATATTAATATTTGTTGCTCAAAAAGGTCTGTTTCATAGTAACTAATGTACTCTGTATTGTGTTCCTTTGCCAAATGCATAAAATCATCATTTTGTATTTCAGTATAAACAGAATATAATGTGTACTACCAGACCTTTCCTGTAATTCTAATTAAAGTTCAGCTCCCCAGGCAGCCAGTAGATATTTTCTGGAACCAGTAATAGGTTTTTGATTTAGCAAAGATTCTGGATTAATACTGTGACTCTTTGGTGGAGCATGAAAATCTGTAAAAATCTTATCTGAATTTCATTATGCTACGAGAATTTACAAGTCAGCGTGCAGGCTTTTACTACACCCAGTAATTTAAAATGCTATTTTTTTCAGTTGGATTCTAGTTTGCAGTTGTGTTTTGTGAATCCTGAGGTACATTATTCTTGCAGGAGTTTGCTGTTCTGGCCTGACTGTGGTATCACGGATTAACCTAATCTGTTTGTAATGCAGCAAGCACAGGCTGCTTGCTGAGGAAATGTTTTATTATGGTTTGAACTTAAAAGTCAGAGGAGGAGTATGGGAGCTCTGCACTGTCTTAACTATGCCCTATCTGCTTTTGGAACGTGCAGGTTTCATCCTTGGAGATGGAGCAGAATAAATGATGATCAAACCAATGCTGAGCGTTAGCGTTTGCTTGGGAAGCACCTTCCTTTCTGCTGCCAAATAGCCCACACGCAGCTGCTGCCTTGGAAGCCGCTGCACTGGGAGCAGCACCAGCCTCCGGTGGCCCAGGACATTGGGTGGGATGGAATTGGAGCCCCCTTCGCACTCCCTAAACCCCTGTCTGGCATCTCGGCCGCTCCAGGGGTCTTTCGAGCTCCAGGAAGGGGCATTTCAGGTGCATCAGCAAACTTAATTTCCAGGCGTGCTCTGCCTGAGAAGCTTTACAATACCAAAGGGAAAAATCAACGTGTAATATTCTGATTTAATTTCAGCTTTCCTTGAAGAGAAGCTTTTTGGTCTGATATTGTCTGAACAACAACCAAAAAAACACCACAGAACAGGCTGCTGCAGTGCTTAATGTGTCACACTAGCAGTGTCAAAAAATTGATAAGTTCTAAAGCCTCTGCTGCAGGCAGGATGTTGTAAATTAATATTGCGTATAGATACACTTGTATTTTGCTAGTCCAGTTCTGTTCAGCACAGATTAAGAGGAATAACTGTTATCATTAAGAAGAAAAACCAAGGTGGTTTTCAGGGGGTGTTTGCCAAGTTTTACTTCACTGATAACCTGTTTTGTAATCAAAAAGAAAGTGTAGCAAGTTGACGTGAAATGTGAGATATAAGAAAACCTAAACAGGTTTCATTCTTCAATCTGCTCTCTTCTAGGCTGAAAATACTTTAAGTTCCCCAGGAGAGAAACATGTAAAACTGCTACGGGGGCTCACAGATTGCATGCGCTGCCTGACTCAGGGAGAGGCCTGTCATCCGTGTTAGAATTGCGCTCTTCTGTAGTTAGTTTTGCTGTAGCTCTGCTCTGTACATGGAGATGGAATCTGTGCTTTCTGGAGAAAGAAAAATAAATGCGGCAAAACAGAAATTTTCAACTTAATTTCAGTTTGCATGAATTGTTTTACGCTCTGGTGGAGTACTTGGGCTTTGATTGTCAGTCTGAGTAATGGCATTATGGATTTTGATTTGAAAGTGTGTGCGCCTTGCCCACAGCAATAAGTATGTGTGAGGGGAGGAGAATTTCCAGCATAGATAAGGTGAAGTAGAGCTGAGTAGGAGGAATCTCATTACAAATTCATTTAAAGTGTGAACAGAGATCAAAATCTGTCTGTTAATCACCTCTTCTTGCTTAAATTGTATCTTTGTCCCTGAATTTCCCTATCTGTGAAGAGGAGACAGGAGTACTTGAACTTGTTTTTGTGAACGCACTGCTTGTATGCAGACAAAAAGGGCCACGTAAGAGTGGAGTGCCTCGCTGGATAAGGGGATTTTTGCACAAGCCTGGGATGCTGACTGGTTATGCTGACTCATTCATTGAAATGAGCCTGGTATATGACTTTTGTTTCCATAAACTGAATGTACGTAGCTGCTCCTGCCTGTAGGAGCAATTTAAATGGAGAGCACCACTTGCATAGCACTTGTATCTGCAGAGTGTTTAGCTGTTAAGGTTATACTGAGTCAGATTCTGTTTTCTTCTTTAGAAGAATAATATTTCAAGCAGTTTAGTTTTGTCTAGAAAGAGCCCAAGGGAAGGAACTTGTAACCAGTGCACCTTGCAGTTAATGTGACAGCCCCTATTTGGCAAAGCTTTGACGTTTTCCTGCTTGCCACTTCCTGAATTTTTGTTACATTGCTGGTGGGATACATGTTCTTTTTAGTATCACTAAGGATCTCCTTGTGGCAAAGAATAGTGTGAATTTTCAGGCCTGGATTGGCCCGTGGATTCTGGTATCCTACTTACCAGCATTCAAATTGAGTTCCTGTGATTTTTTGCAAAATAGAGCCTGTGTTTCAGTTTCAATCAGTGTTTACAGCTGCTGTCAGACAGTGGTCAGGAAGGCCAGTTTAATCATGGAATCAGTTTCTCTTTTTTTCCCACAAAAGACCTACCTATGTCCATCTCAACTTTTTCTTTCACAGAGCATGTTTCTAAATATTTCTGCCTCTTGATCCCTATCTTCTCATTCTAAGTAATTTTGGGGGGCTGCTCAGTTCCATGGCACTAAGTTCATAGGGTTGTGCTTCAGGCAGCTGTTGAGAAGCTCTTAGGTGTTTAGTTGATATTGCTGTTGTACTTGATTATAGTACATACTGTGCTAGATAATGTGCTGGGATAGTATTTGGGGGGCAGAGAAAAGGCATGGAAGTAAAGGGCCAGACAACTCTGCTCTGGAATGATTTCTCAGTGAAGGAAGCCTCGCTGCCTGGCTCAGCATAGCCCATATTAGCAATCTGGGCTCTGACTCTGTATCTCAGTGGTATTTGTTAGGAACACAGCTCTTCAGATATTCCTCATGCCTCTGCAACTTCTGCAAAATGCAAAGTTACATATTTACACTATGAAATAGAGCTAGAATCAAAACAGAGCTTCTGACTGGCCTAAATTTCTGAACTTTGCCTGTTTTTTGATATACAAAATCTTTTTTTTTTTTTTTTTTCTCCAGTTAACTAGAAAAACAAAAATACCTCAAACACGCATGGGCAGTAATTAAGGTGCCCATAAGATGCTTATAAATAAGATCTAAAATTAAGGTTTCCAACTAAGGTGCCTCTAATTAAGGTGCTTAATCTGACGGTGGGCTAAAGTGTATTTCTGTAGTCATGCATATGTTCAAAGAATGTTTGCAGTAAATATTAGTTAAGGCTTTGTGCTATCAACATTTCTCTTGATTTAGTCTTCAGATATTTTACAATGGATAGCCAAATATAACTATCTACTTCTCTCATTGGTGAATATTTTGTGAAAATGACTTGCTACATTAAAGTCCTGATAAAGAGAGAAAGTTCCCTGAAGTGAAAGCTGTGACTGCTCTAACCCTTCAGCCCTGTGCCCCTTGCTCCAAGCTGCATGCAGTGATGTCGCAGGACAGCAACCTGGACAGTGCAATTCTTGACTAATCCTAATTTTTCCCGTCTCTGCAAAAGATCGAATCTGAGCTTGATGGGCACTTAGCTTTTCGTGCCTGACTTTGTAACCCTCCGTCACTCGCAGTACTCTCACTGTGCCTCTGGGTGGCCTCCGCTTCCCAGTGAGGTCACTTACGGAAAACTGACCACACAAGGACTCGGCTAAGAAATGTTTATTTACCATAATGACAAAATTGTTATTTAAACTTTTCCTTACCGTTCCCTTGTTCTGTGTAGAAACATTAGTTTGGGGATGCCAGCATATATCATTTCACTGGTGTGAGTTCAACCTCCTTTGTAGGCAATATTCTAAAACATTCTTTGCTGTGCCATTCCCTCCTCTCCAGGGAAGTGTGACTTGGGTGATCTGTTCTTAGTCCTGACCCCATCCTCTCTCCCAACTATGCCAAAAGAAAGATGGGAGAGCAAGAAAATCATTTGCAGACTATTAATTAACGGTCAGCTTTCTGAGCTATAGAAATATTACCTTTCTCTGATGCAATTTAAAGTCCTGTTGACAGTTACAGCACTGCTATATTTGAATTGCCTTTACAGCACAGAATCTGCTCACTTCGGCTATGCGGGCTTGCATGCTCTTTGGGGGCTTGCACCTAAACTGGTGTTATCAAATAACTGGAAACCTATACCACAAATTCCTCTGTGCAAAAGACGTTAAGTAACATTTATTCATTGCAAGGAATATATTTAAGCTTGAGCTATTTTCAATCAGTAAGACTTAGCTTTGTGTATCACTTTTTCATGCAAATTTTGTTTGAATGCTTTAGAAGTAAATAATATGGAAAGGAAGAAGAGATATTTTGAGTAAACATAGCCAGGAAAGAGAGTATTCCTCAATTTACAGAAATTAGGTTGTCTGATGAAGGAAATTGCAGAAAGGTGTGTGCATTTGTCCTTGAACTCAGCTGGCAGGCTGCAGTGCTCTTGCCTGTGTTTCACAAGATAGGAAAAAGGTTACAGAAATAGGGGTGAAACAAAACCAGTGGTCTTCTGCAGATCTGTCTCTGCAACAAGTGCTGTGTTCTGCTGCTTCTGCTGAGAAGTAGAAATGACTTGTTCTTGCTGAAAGCAGAATCTTGGAATATTTGAAATGAATGCATCTTCTTGTAATTTTGCAGAGCATTTTCGAGTGCCCCTTGATTCGCTGCTATGAGCCTGCTACACAGTGACAGCAGCTGTGGAGCCCGGGACGGGGAGAGCGGCTGCTGCGCAGCCATGGCCAGTGCCTGCAGTGCCGGGGCCAAGGAGGACAGTGTCAGCGTCGGCAGCGGTGCCGGGAACCCTCCGAGCTCTTTCACAGAGGAAACGCAAGGGTATGATGTGGAGTTTGATCCGCCCTTGGAAAGCAAATACGAGTGCCCCATCTGCTTGATGGCTCTTCGGGAAGCCGTGCAGACGCCGTGCGGACACCGCTTCTGCAAAGGCTGCATCGTCAAATCAATCAGGTAAAGGAAAGTTTTCGGAAATTGGTTTTAAGAAGAAATTCACTTGCCAAAGCAAGACAGTTTAGAGGCAGTGCAAGCTGAACAGAGCTAGTTAATGTGCACACAGTGAATGGTAAAGTTGCTCCTTTAGTGTGAAAATCAACAAAGATGCTGTCTAATGAACACCACGTATAGCTAAAATATTGTGATTTTTAATAAAACAGTAATACCTGTCTCTTTGCCAGACTTAGTTTGGCCAAGTGTCTACCTGAAAATAAGAATGTTAGTTGTCTTTCTTAAAAGCTTTTTTTAGAAGAAATAAGCTGTTTTATCTAAGGGATTAAAGGTAAATCCACAAAAGAATCCTTTTGGGATCTTGTATGGTGGAATCTTCCTGTGAAGATCCTAAAAAGCAACCACTCTACATTTTGCGGGTTGCAAGTGCATTGGGTATTTTGCCATTTGTACAAACTAACCCAGGTGATGAGTATAAAAGTTTGACTAAGAAAGCATTAAATTAAAAAGAAAAATCTTGTAGTCAAATTCTCCAAATAAATTCCATCTTCAGCCCAGGATTGTACAAGCTGACCTTTCTTTGTGATTACTCCTTTTGATAAACAAGATGCTAAAGCTTCTTGGTGTAGATGCAGCATTTCCTTTTTTCTGTTCTCCCTTAATCGTCTGCTTTGAAGGAAAGTAGCTTTGCTTAACAGCTACTTAGGTGGTAGGCAGGGCAGTGGGAATGTGATGTGGAAGACAAAGAGTCTGAGTGGGAAAGAATGAACAGTTGAAAGTGAGGGAGGTTCAGTGACAGTTGAAATGTGCTCCCCTCAGACCTGCAGTGTGGTACAGTAGTCATCATCTCATTCCTGTCAGCAAGAACTGGAACGCATCACCAGGTTAGGCTTATGCTGTAGGGCTTTACTCCTCTGCATAAACCGTGTGTGTGTGTGTGTGTGTGTGTGTGTGTGTGTATATATATGTATGTATATATATATATATATATATGTATGTATATATATTTTTAAACAGTTACGCCTTTAGTTCAAATGTCACAGTAGAAATTGGTTTATTTTTTTAAATTCCCCTATTGTACTGCATATACAAGATCGCTGCAGTTGTTAGAGCTCTGAAGCTGCATATTTAGATCTGAATACACCAGAATTAGATAACTGCCATCCATCCTTTTTACACCTTTGTGCATAAGATCATGAAAATGTTTTCATCACTGCCTTATAACATTGTTTCTCCCAGGCACTACTTTTTTTAGCATGCAGAATGGACAGTGCTTTCTTAATTGGTTTTGCATTCATCTGTAGTTCTGTTCAGTTTCCATTTACCCATAGGTCAGCATTTACAGCGTGCATAAATTGCTTGCATGCCAGCAAATGTGTTTTCTGAATGAAGTATTTTGTGGATTTGTGGGCTTCTTTGTAGCTTCTGTCATTGTTCTATGTGGTGCTGATAATGTTTCTTCCTGGCCTTCCAAGACGGAAAGTGTTAGAGCTGGATACAGAAATATGAACTTAATTTTATGTTCCTTACTTATGATAGCAAAAGGGTGGGTAGTTTTCCTTTCTGGGAAATGCTAAACTTTACTGTGTTTGTTTGCAAGCAGAGTTCTTGTTGGCATTAATTTAATAGATACTTTTGAGAAAAAGGGTGCAGGCTGGTTATCTGGAAAATGCAGAATGTTCTGCCTGTGCAAAAGCACTCGTCCCATGGATCAGCTGAGGAAGCTGAGACATGCTTAGTGCTCTGCTAGCTGTGCTGTGAGAGCACCCTTTCCCCTCTTTATTCATGACACTGCTGCACCTGCAACAAAGAAGCCAGACCTTGCCCGAGTGCAGTGCTTAGTGCTTAAGAAATTGCAAGTTAGCTCAGTGCAAAGATAGGGTATACAAAAGCAGTACTAAACCTATGTTCTGTGTGTATATATAAGAAACCTGAAGTCAGCTATGGATGTGTACCCAACCGCTAATGCGCAAACAGCTTAAACTAAGACTTCACTTTTTAGCCTTTTTTCTGTATATTCCAGCCTAAATTCTTTGAAGGTGCTGTTGGACAGAATATTATGTGCTTGTAAGCTCGGAAGTAGGTTTTTGTGTTAATGAAGGCCATTAAATTTGCAAGCCCTTCATTACCTCTGAGCTTGCAGCATTTCCTGGCAATAGTAACTTTTATCTGCTTCTTTAACTTGATTCTTCCCATGAGTGTGATGTCTACAAATCCTGAAGGTAAATTAGTGCTCAACTCTGCTGAGCATTAGAAATGTCTAGTTACCAGTCACTTCAAAGATGGCCACAGTGCTAACTTTGAAAGGGGTAGGGAGTGTAACTGAACTTAAGGATACCCACAAAGGGGGCCCTTGTTTGCAGCCTTTCAAAACCTTCATACTAAGGTGACACTGTCCCCTCTTCCGTTTCTGACAATGTGCTGCAAAATTATGCTCGCGAGTCAGAATTTACCACAGTACCTAGCGAGCAGCTACAGTAAGTTTGTGTCGAGAACGTAACATATCTCGTAGCAGGTAGAAAAACTTCCTCCTTAAACCTCAGGCATGGGAAATGGTTTCCTTTCCCTTTTAAATGAGCGGAGTGCTTGCAGGTCTGTTAGCAGTACTAATAATCAGAAGCTCCTGCTTGGCTTACACCCTTTCCTCTTTTTACTTCGCTTCTTTCTATGGATAGTATTAACTGTTTCAATGAATGCTGAACCAGGCGGCAATTTTTTTCCCTCATCTTGGAGACTATAGATAGATGTTTCAGATGTTTAATAGCAAATATATTGCCTCAGTCCCCCCTGAAATCAGTCTGAGATGCATGTGAAAGAAGAGCAGAGTGCTTCAAGTGCCAGACTCCTCTAAGTGCAAGGGTGCAGCTGAATGCTTAATTGGGCAGGGCTTTTGATTTGGGACATTTGGGTCTATAGTACAGTACTGATTATGTCATTGAGGAGCTTGTGCCAAAATAAAATGAGAACAGAGAATGACTTTTTTTTCCTAAATATTATTTCTTTATTAAGAGATTGTCACAACCTTTTTTTGATCAAGACAAAAGTTGTCTGTTTTTGTTCCCCATTTCCCCACCAGGACTGAGGAATGTAACCATCAACAGGGTAGACAAGGAATTGCTGAGTAGCTCTTCAGCCCTGGTGTGGCCTGGGCACGTGGTTATGTTGGCAGTAATTGTCCATGCAGGGGAAGTTGTGAAGTTGTGCCTGCAGCTAGGCAGCTTCTCGCTCTCTGTCTCTCGCTCGCTCTCTGTCTCTCGCTCGCTCTCTGTCTCTCGCTCGCTCTCTGTCTCTCGCTCGCTCTCTGTCTCTTTCTGTCTCGCCAAAAGAACTTTTTAAGCTCAGATCTTGTCACATGCAGAATGTGATGAGTCTAGTTGCCTGTAGTTTGCCTGTGCCTTGGGGGAAGGTGTTGGGGTTGTGACTCCGATGAGCGTGCTGCAGAGGCGTCTGTGAGATGAAATGGAACGCCAGCCTTTTCTTTTTTCCATGTCTTTAGGAGCAGAACTCTCCAGCTTGTGGCAAAGTAGCTCTTAAGCACAACACCCTGGGAAGGAAGCTCCTTGTCTCTTTGAGATGTCTTATGTTTCCCCCACTTCCTGTCACTGTATTGCCGACAAAGTAGTTGCTGACGAGCTCTTTCCCTATCCCACAGAGATCACAAATTCCCTCCTCTCCTCTGCAGCCCACCAGCTTCTACCTTCTCTTCACTCTTGCAAGCAGAAGCAACAATCTAGCCTTTGATCTGTTCACCGCAAATGCTCTCAGACTTCTTTTTCCACCCCATGTATTTTTCCTGTATTATTGTTATTTTCCATTAGTACTGCAGCTCAGACTTTGAGCCCTTGTGCATCTTAACTGTATTATTTAGTTGTGTGTGTTGACTTATTGCTTTCAGAAATGAGCTAATATGGGATATTTTTTTAAGGAAAATTGCAGGGGAAGGGGATCCTCTTTGTTTGTGCTTTTGGTGACTCTCAGCCTCATGAGCAGGCCACCAGAACCCGACAAAGAGCCGCACACTGTTGTTGCCACGTGAGCCTCCATGTCCCCATTGCTTCTCAGGCTTGGCGCACCTCTGTATTTACATCTCAGTCCACTTGCTGTAAAGGTTACAGGAGATACTACACCTGCTCCCATATTAATTACCATTGCTTAATGTTGCCTTCCTGGTAATTCTTGCTGTGGTGCAGAAATAGGTTGCTGTGGGGACCAACTCAGGAGCAGCTTGGCCATTGTAAGAAAATTGACACATTTATAAAGTGCAACAGAAAGGAGAAAAGGTCCAAGATTCTATAACTGACAGTTTCTTTGATGTTAGAGCTGTGTGAAGCATTTACAGAAGTGGGAAGCTAGCTTCTCAGCCTCTCTATATCCTCCTCTGGTTTATTTGCAGAGCATCCAGCAGGGCATTTGTCCAGTTAGAAACTGCTGTATTGAAAAAATGCTGCCATTGCCGTAGTGCCACCTCAAATGGAACTTGTGTGTTGGCAGTTTCTCAGATTTACTTTGAACAGTACAGGAAATTTGGAATCTCTTTTTCCTTGTCTCCATTTTTTCTTTTTTTTTCTACATTGTAGGGATGCAGGTCACAAATGTCCAGTAGACAATGAAATTCTGCTTGAAAATCAGCTCTTTCCTGACAACTTTGCTAAACGAGAAATCCTTTCCTTAATGGTGAGGTGTCCCAACAAAGGCTGCTGTATGAAGATGGAACTGAGGCATTTAGAGGTGAGAATGAGCTTTGAAAATACGGAACTTTGGGAAAGTAAAAATTCATATTAACTTGAAATAAGTGGTCATACCTGATAGCTGTTTATGCTCATTCAATATATAGTTCATTCAAGCCAAACTGTTCTTCTTCAGTATAACTGTAGTTAGTTCATTCCCAAATGAACAACATAGTGCATGAAAAATTATATTAATACAGCTTGGTCTTCTGGATAATTCTTGTTTACTTTTGGATTAACTTTATTGGCATACAAGTTGCATGAAATCAGTTTAGTATTTCCTCACAGCAGTCAGATATGTTTGATGAAAT
>VZSV01000001.1:5664379-5718664 GCA_013398735.1 Nothocercus julius | reverse complement strand
GTAGCAGCGGAGGCGCGCGGAGCGCGCGTGCGCTTTCCAGGAGCGTGCACGCGCCTTCTAAGAGAGCGCGCGCCTGGTAGCAGCGGAGGCGCGCGGAGCGCGCGCGCGTCTTCTAAGAGCGCGCGCGCCTGGTAGCAGCGGAGGCGCGCGGAGCGTGCGCGCGCGCCTTCTAAGAGCACGCGCGCCTGGTAGCAGTGGAGGCGCGCGGAGCGCGCGCGCGAGCCTTCTAAGAGCGTGCGCGCCTCGTAGCAGCGGAGGCGCGCGGAGCGCGCGCGCGCCTTCTAAGAGTGCGCGTGTCTCCTAGCAGCGAAGGCGCGCGGAGCGCGCGCGCGCCTTCCAGGAGCGTGCGCGCGACTTCTAAGAACGCGCGCGCTTCGTAGCAGCGGAGGCGCGCGGAGCGCCCGCGCGCCTTCTAAGAGGGCGCGCGCCTCGTAGCAGCGGAGGCGCGTGGAGTGCGCGCGCGCGCCTTCTAAGAGCGTGCGCCTAGTAGGAGCGGAAGCGTGTGGAGCACGCATGCTCGCCTTCTAAGAGCGCTTGCCTAGTAGGATCGGAGGCGCGCGGATCGTGCGCGCGCGCCTTCGAAGAGCACACGCCTAGTAGGAGAGGAGGCGCGCGGAGTGCGCTTGCCCCTTCGAAGAGCACACGCCTAGTAGGAGCGGAGGCGCGCGGAGCGGGCACGCGCGCCTTCTAAGAGCGCACGCCTAGTAGGAGCGGAGGCGCATGGAGAGCTCTCCCGCGCCTTCTAAGAGCGCATGCCTAGTAGGAGCGGAGACGCACGGAGTGCGCGTGCTCCTTTTAAGAGCCCATGCCTAGTAGGAGCAGAGGTGCGCGGAGCGCACGCGCTCGCTTTCTAAGAGCGCCCTTTGGGAGTCCATACCCCTTACAGGAGCACACGGATGCACGTTACAGAAGCCAAGGTGCCAGAGCCTGCTTTTGTATCTTATAGGCATGTGCCTTTTATAGTAGCACACCAGCTTTATAAGCTTTGTGCACACACTTTAGAGGAGCACTTGCATGCCTTGTAGGACTTTGAGTGTTGCCTGTTGTTTAAGAACAGCGTGCAGCAGTGCTGCGCACTTTTTGTGATATTTGTGCATGTGCTTTGTATGTGTGGAGGTAGAGTGGTGCTCCATGGGAGCTGCAGTGACGTGTGCGCCGCTCTCTTGCAGATGCCCAACCACTACGCCAACGACTGCCCCACAGCGCCCGTGCCCTGCTTTTATAGTGCCTTTGGGTGCCCAGAGAAGGTAAGCGCCTTTCTGATTCCATTAGGGCAAATTTTTGCTTTTTATTTCTCTTTTTCTTATTTTTCTTTTGTTCAGAAATTGTATTTTGGGCTGATGGCAGGAACTGTCTGTCTGAAGTTGGGCTGATGTGGGTTTTTTAGTGTTTTAGGTTGTTTTGGATTATTACAGAACTAACTAGATATTAAATTAAAAATAAAGCATAAACTAAAAAAAGGGAAAGAAAGGCATACTTTTTTAATTTTTTTAACATGCTCACTCTTCAGCTGCTACAGGCCTTTCTGAAGGTACAGTTGAAATTTAACCATCTCTGTGGCCTATTAGTTTTATGCAGTTGTTTGGGTTGTAATCTGCATTTCTAGTAGTTTTTATCGTTTCTTGTTGTGAATGAAGACACTTAGCAGGCAGCGAAGGGAACCTGAGAATGCTCTAATTTGAGTAAACTGCACGCACACTTTCTTTTTTTTCCTTGCAGTCATATGGGAAAGGTTGTGCGCACTTCCTAAGAGTGCATTTTTTTATTCATCTTTTTCCCTACAGCTCTTTTCTATTATTGCATTTGCGAGCCAGAAGTCACTGTAGCAGCTCAGTGAGGAGAATGCAAAGCTGATTTAGAGCACTGAAAAATACCAAATATGTGTTTAGAATGGAAGGATTCTTAATACTTTTTCCCCCTGATGCTCTTTTGAATTGAGAAATACTTGTCTGTTCTACCTTACACCTGTTACGTTTCTCAGTTTGTTTCCTTTGGTGATTTGGCTTCTTCTCTTGGTAAAATGCTTCTCTGTCATATTGCTGTCCTTGATTGACAACGTCTTTCTTCTCCCATAAGGGAAGTGAGAAGCAAAGTTTAGTTTTCCTTAGAGCCATTTTTAAGTTGTGATCGCAGATAAGATCCCTATGTTCCTAATGCCGTGTTTCATGTTAAATCCCAGATGCAGAGGAATGAACAGGCACGACACATGCAAGAGTTCACTCAGGTTCACATGAGAATGATGGCTCAAAGTTTTCAAAACATCAGCGTTACGGCTGCGAATCCTGTACCCTTTATCAATGGCCTTCCCTTTGAGCCTACGCTCTTCTCCCACGTCTCGCATGCCCCGTACGATTGCAATCCAGAAGTCGAAAACTTCAAAGAAACTATTCAGCAGCTGGAAGGTCGTCTGGTGAGGCAAGATCACCAAATCAGAGAGCTGATTGCTAAAATGGAGACTCAGAATACTCATGTGGCGGAGCTCAAACGCACTATCCGAAATCTGGAGGGGAAAATTACTGAAATGGAGGCACAACAGTGTAACGGTATTTATATCTGGAAGATTGAGAACTTTAGTGGACTTCAGAAAGCCCAGGAAGAAGAGCGACCTGTTGTGATGCACAGTCCGGGTTTCTATACTGGAAAACCTGGCTACAAGCTGTGTTTGCGCCTACACATCCAGTTACCTAGTGCTCAGCGCTGTGCTAACTTTATATCTCTATTTGTCCACACTATGCAAGGAGAATATGACAGCCACCTACCCTGGCCTTTCCAAGGCACGATACGACTTTCTATTTTGGATCAGTCAGAAGGACCCGAGAGGCAGAATCATGAAGAAGTCATGGAAGCCAAGCCAGAGTTGCTGGCCTTCCAGAGGCCAACAATTCACCGCAATCCAAAAGGTTTTGGTTATGTGACTTTCATGCACCTGCAAACCCTGAAGCAGAGAACCTTTGTAAAAGATGATACCCTCCTGGTGCGCTGCGAGGTCCTGACACGGCTGGACTTAAATAGTCTCCGCAGAGAGGGGTTTCAAGCTCGCAGTACTGATGGGGCTGTCTAACCTTAAAGTCTTAAACAGAAGATTGGAAGCCACTCGTCACATTCAGGCACAGATTATGAGCCTCCTTCCTTGTTTATGTAGACTTGGTGTGTAAAGATGTTAAGACTCAGTGTGTGGATTGGTGTCATTCACCAAGCTAGCGTGCTTGATCTTCACCTGAACAGAACTTGATGTCTCTGATACATGTTACTTTTTTTATCTGGGCTCAGGCGTTTAAACATTACTTATCATTCATTGTAATGTACACAGCTACGTGTGTGGCAAGCTAATGAAATGAAACGTCAGTAATCAAAGATTAATTGCCCGCAGAAGAATCCTATGGAAGTACCTGGACATCTCTGCTTGGTGAGGCTAAGTCACATCAGAAAAGACCTGTAAACCTTTGTGCCTCAGTGCCTTGGAATAGATGTACCTATGCTGTAACAGAGAAATATTCAAATTAATAATGCTGAGGGTTTTGGGGGGGGGGGTTATTTTTGTTTTACTGATCTCAGGGAATATTTGCCTTGAGGTTGAAATGATTTCTGTGTTGACTCATGAGGAGTTTAGAATTGGCTGTGCTTCTCGTGAAATCCTCAATCAAGTTAAGGCTTTGCCGACGTCACCTGAAGGGAGACATGCTGTGACCCTTCCCTCCTCTCAAGTTAGCTTCAGGGAGCTGCACGTTGATGTAGAGCTGGTACTAGCATTTGTGAAAGAGCCATGGTCATGTTGTGCAGGAGTGACTCGGAGCTGAGTTCACTGAAGAAATGTGTGAAAGGTGGCCTGAAAGCACCCCAGATCCTTGTCGTTTGAGCAGGCTTTATGTAAGTGTGTATATTCCAGGCCAGCCATGTCAATCAGTGTTGCTAGAGAGGCCGTGTAGCGTTAGAACAGGACACTGCTGTCCTGGTAGGACCTCCTCCCTGCTGCAGGATGTTTTTCAGGTTATGTGTGGATGCACCACACTATGTACTCCCTAGATAAGGTATTCCAGATTTTTTGTACTGTTGATCAAGCCTGATTTTGCACCAAAGTTGAACATGTGTGTCCTGGGGCCACACAGAGGTCTCCTGTTATTTCTCAGGGGACAGTTGCACCTCTCGGCACCTAGGAGCCATGGTATCTCCCTGTCCCGCTCGATAATGGGAGCTGGGCCACCCTCACCATTTTGGAGGAGAAGGAAAGCCTTCCAATTAGTGGCAGGGAAAGATGGCAACCTTGTTTGCTCTGCAGAAGAAAAATCTGGCTTCCATACTGGCCTGTTTACCAAGCACTATATTTTCTATTTAAAGAATTTATGAGCTTTCTAAAATTGCATATAGTACTGTTTTCTATACTGCATGTTTATATGCTATATAAATTTACTTTGACCAGTTAAGGTGAGTAGTTTGTGTTCCTTGTTTTTAAATTATTGTGGTGCTGGCTGAGTTCTGAATTTTGGCTTTGAAAAGGGGGAGGGGGAGGGAAGCATTGTTCATACCAGAACATAAGTACACAGGCAGATACAGAAAAACTAAGCCATATATAGGCATATGTTCTACGTTATTTCTCCAAACTAGTGAAGCAACCTAAAGACCTAAGACATGGCAATGGAAAAGATACTGAAAGCATCCTGGTACTTACCCCCCACGTAAGCAATCCAGAAAGCATCGTCAGTCAGGAAAGTGCATACTTCATGCGTACTTAAAACACAGAAGGCCAATGAAAGAGCACTGTAGTATATTGATTCGAGGGGTTCTTTGCTTACCTGCCTGAGATCAAAAATTCCAGGATGCAGCATATTTTTTTCATCATATCCTGCTGAATAAAGTTTATTTTGCAGATGGAGCCTATTAATTGAAGAGGGATTATATTCAATGGAGTATTGCAGCTGCTGAAGCCTGAACTTCTTGGCTAATGGTCAATGCAGGCAGTCTCACTGACATATTTAGTCAGCTTTATTTAGGCTAATGATGTGTTTGGAGGACAAGTGAAGGGTGTATTACTCAAAATACAAAAAGATCATGCTTTAAAATTACATGTTTTTCAAAATATCTTTAGTTTGCTACATGAAATAGCCTCTACCTATTAGCTGAATTGTTTGAGAGCATCTTCAGTTATGGCATTCTTAGGCGTTCAAACCATTCTTAACAAAGGGCTTCTAATGTATGTAACTGCCCACGTCCGGTAAACACAGAAGGCAATTCTTGACGCTATACCTTAGTTCTCCGATCTTTTTTTCAGGATGGTAGTTCTCTGTTTTTTGTTTTGTTTTTTCAGGAGAAAGGTAGGAAGGAGTTTTGTAGTTGGAGAGCTTCGTGCTGACTCAGCTCTTTCTCAGCCTCAGCAATACTAAAAAAAATGCCCTTAGTCTGTCCCCTAAGGGTTTATAACCAAACTCCACTAAATGTGTTAATACTTTTTTTCTGAAGTTTGGCTCACGAACCTTCAAGTACAAGAAGCTGTGTTTTTGATTTGAGCGCTATGTTGGTTCTGCTGGAACCTCGCTTGGGAGGAAGCTCAGTTTGGTGGCTGGTTCAGGGGTTTAAGTCATTCAGCTTAATATTGTACAGTAGCACAACCCAATAGGACATAGAAGCTAATGCATGTGTAATAACTGTATTGACTACAGTTAACATGAATGCTTTAGTCACTGCTGCTACTTTACTGGTTTTGTATCTTAATATTACCAGGAAAAACTCTGAATGATGCCATATTACTACAATGTGAGAGTTTTATATGAAAAACTTTAATAGCTGATTTGCTAAATATCACTTAAAATAGTTCTGTTTTGATAAATTTTAAATATTTATTCATCTTGTTGTTTGCCTTTTCTCTTTCTCCCCCACCTTTCAGACTACTCTATTTTAACTGCGGTTCCAGAGCACTCTCTTGCAATTATCATTTCCAGCTAATGGAAGAACTTATGAGTCTAGATGGTTACCATCTGAGATGTAGTCCTACTGGCTTCCAACTTTTAAGGCTGGAACTAAAAGGTTCAGTTCCTATGTGAAAATATACTTTCACTGAAACAGCTTTTTTTTTTTTTTTTTTTTTTTTTCCCCACCCTCCCCCACCTTTTTTTCTGTCTCTTCCTCAAACCTGATTGCTTTTTTGAGAAATCATCTGGTGGATTGTGGTATAATGACAAGAAATACTTGAATGGAAGCAGAAGGGTATGCAGCCTTGAGAACTGTCTCTAAAGCAAATCCAGAGATATACGGGCATTGAACCAGTTTCATGTTTCAGGAATGGAGTACTTTGTCTCTGTAACTGTTTATGCTTTGCTGCATTATTGAATCTTACTGTTTCAGAAGGTGACTTATCTTCTTTATCTTTCAAATTTCTATTGTCTTGAACTTATCTAAAGTCAGACACTCTTAATATATGTATTTGCAAAGCTGCTATGGCACAAATTTTCCAAGTCTAATATATTGCAGATGTGTTTTCTTTTTGCCTCTGAATGTCTCCCCCTGCAGGACAGGGCAAACTATTTTAATAAAAATGTTGATATGTCATGTGTATGTTGGAGCTCAGATACAGAAGATGTATGGACTTACTTTTTAGGTGGTCTCATGATATGCATGGTCATGTTCGCTATCAAGGGGTTAAACTTGCTAATGAAATAAAATTAGAATGGCCTTTCTGGTCTTATTTAGAGACACTTTATCATCAAATATAATGATGGCTGATGCTGAAAGTTATTCTGAGATCACTGTTAAAGGTTTATGTTGGTTGCTTTTGAACAGAATGGAAGTGCTTCTGTTCTCGGGGAAGTATCAATAGATTGTTTAATATATTTTGCAATTAATGCACAGCTATATTTCTGACAGAATTTTGAAAAATAAACTATTTAAACTGTGCAGTATGCGTCACATCTTTTTTCATCTGAGGGATTGTTTAGAAAGGTAATTCTGAATTCAGGTGCGTTTCATAGTTACCTGGTTTATACTGAAGGAGATTGTCTATTGTATAGTTTTTGCCTGCTGTCAAAATTAAGATGTAGTTTATGAACAGGTACTGTTAGCTTTATTCATTACCAGGAGAAGCCAAAGCTAGTGTAATTGATAATAAATTAAGCATTCTTGTAACAGTGGTGTCACTTACGATGCAGCTCCGAAAAATGCCCCATGTCACGTCTTTGTATGTCCACGTCTATATAAATACAAATACATGAAAATAGGTCTTATATACTAATAGACCTGGTGGTCTGTTAGTGAAACAACAGTGGACCAGAATTTTCTATCTTTTGGATAAATGGCAGTAAATTGCAACAGGTGTGACCTGGGACTTTGTTCCCAGAAAAGCAATAGTCATGCACTAAAGATGTTCATCTGGAAAAAGAAAGCTCCCTCTGCAGTTCAGCGCTAGACTTGACCTCGTGTGGGCTACAGCTCTTGTTCCGCATCTTTAGATCCTATGTACATTTACCCTCTTCCAAGAGTCATGAAAATGTCGCCTTGCTGAATTAGCTCAGGGGAAGGGTGGGAATGCTACTCTCATGGCAGGGGAGCGGGGAAAAAAAAAAGGCAATAAAGCAGGAGGGTAATGGTGCAGACACTACAGTTTGGAAAACTAGGCCTGTCCAGATGAAATGAATAAATTGGCTAATGAATTGTGCCTGTTGTACGTTGTGGGAGAAGACTAGGGAGGAAACAAAAACATCCACCATTAAAAACCACCTCTCTCCCACCTTGTTCATGGAGGAAATGGTTACGCTGCTGTGGAGACTGGCCCAAGGAAGCCCATGTCACTCAGCACTGCCTCCCCACTTCGCCTTCCCTGAGCCTGTCCCCTGCAGCTTAAAGCGTCTGCGAGGACCCTGCTGAGCCCGTGGCCCTCACAGGCGCTGAACAACCGGAGGGAGCCCAGGACAAAATATCCAAAGGTGAAGCCCTCATGTCTTTTTCCTTTCCTGATTCTTTGTGTTAAAACTTCTTTGCTAAAATTACATATCTGTAAGCACAGAGGCACTTCTTTAAGCTTTTAAGCACGTCTCATCATGTCTGAAGTCTTTGTGCTATTTCTGCTGTCGTCTTCAGTTGGCAAGTAAGGATTTAAAACTCCTGACACTAAGTGAGAGGCAGAGATGGAGAAAGAATTTCATTTCCCTGTTAGCTTCAGACCAGCCCTTGGCTGATGAGCCACCCTTTCCTTTCAATTGGTGCTCCATCCACTCCCTGCTCTAATGTACCACCCGTCATTGCTGAGGCTGCCATGCAGCCCTGGCTGAGGCCTCCCATGGCTGCCAAGGCCCGGGGAAGGCCTTGCTCACCTCCTTCTTCCTCTCGAGCTCCATAGGGGCTGACTCATCAGTCCTCACTGAGGTAGCAGCCCTTCTGACCTAGCTCAGCTGCCTTGCAGACGTGCCAGGCTGGAGCAAAAAGAAGGTGGAGACCACATGTGTGTTCTGTCATCCCTCACCGTGTTGAAAAGGGAAAGGTCTAAGGCACTAAGAGGCCAACACTGAAAGAGCAGTGCTTGATCAATAGGATGTTGATAGGTGTGGAGAAAAAAAAAAAAAAAAACACCCTCTTAGCATGTTAAAAACACAACTGATCACTTGCTAAAAAAAAATCCCATAATGACCTGCACAAAAATCTGAATCTTAGTTTTCTTACACTTTCCAGACAAACCAATTTCTATGCAACTTAGTTCATTATTAATATGCTACCAAAAGCAACATGATGATCTTGTCTCACCTGATCTTTGAAGACAGTTTTCTGCAGACTGGGGCCAATTCTGTAATGGGCCATGCACACTAGCAATGACAAGCTGTTTTCTTCTTCTTGTCTTCCAAGTAAATATTCCTCTCTGTGACTGCTAGCCTAACTCTAGGCTACTTGTGTCAAGCCACTGAAGAGCCTCCAATTCTTAGTGCAAAGTGGCTGAATTTTACTTGTCAAATCAAGAAGACTGTATCTTTTTAAGAGGGAGTTTTTAGGTGTCGTTAGATTTGGAGATAACCAGGACTACTTCAGACAGCAGTATGAGCAGGTGTGCAATTAAAGGTCCTGTTTCTAAAGTACCTCTTGCAGCTTAATTGCAGTCACTAGACAAGACCTGTATCTCCCTGAAAACACACCAGCACAGGCAAAGCGAGGATGATGCCCTTGGAACAGCCCATTACAAGGAAAGTGGGAACACACACAGACACCCATGTGTATGGGGTGAAACACCTTATCCACTCACTCACGCGCTGTCTTTCTCTCTGTTATGTCATCAATGCACAGCATCTTTGCATCCATTTTGGTCTGTGAGTCCTGTCAGGACATTAAATTGAACTCCTAAAAGGCAAAGTAACACAGTATTTCCAGAAAGCTGTGCTAGCTTCTAAGTGGGTAGACCAAGCTCCTAAGGGTCACGAGCAAAACACATGTTGTTAACAGGGTAATGATTCCCAACTCATGAACAATTTTCTGGAGGATCAGACAGGACTTCATATGCAAGACTACAACCTTTCACACATTCATCCTGCTATTCTCATGGTGTGGCAGACCACTCACACAGTGACTCACAGAATTGTCATGGTCGATGTATTTTAAAATCAAGCCTCCCAACACACCAAAACAGCACTAGATCCAATAGACAATAAGACAGTCACATTACCAGCAATAGGCCCTCCCTTCATGGGTTTAATGGCTTCTACCACTAAAATTCTTACTGAATGTCCGGCTCTTTGCAGGACTAGTTACACCTGGTCCTAAAATACCTAGTTTTAGGACACCTTAAACTTCTCTGACAAGAATTACCTTGCAGAACTGCTGAGGGCTGGACCCCAGTCCTGCAGGTGGATGGCTTGGCACTGCGGGATGGCAAGTGGCACAGCAAGGAACACATCCAAACAAGAAATTCTGCTTCAAAGGGAAATTGGAACAGCCATTTCCTCTTCTTGTGTGACCTTCAACCTTTAGTGCTAGCTATGACTGTTTTTATGATTATTGTCCTTCAAATATGTAAACTAATCGTTTACAGCACATTTAACCATAGCATTTCCTTGCTTTCCTTCAAAGTCCGAAGATTCAGCTGTACGCTGCATTCCTATAACAATGGGCAATTTTCTCATAAGCGAGTCCCCTGCTGTCCAGTGACCTGAATAATTGACATCCCCCATCCACTCTTTTAGTGGGATGTTTTTCACGGTCAGCTTTCTAATAGACCTGCAGGTTTTTGTAGCCATTATCCAAGTCGGAAGGAAAAGTAAGATTCAGTGGCAAGATCCTGTTAGACCTGCTTTTACCCCAACCAAAAGCTGCCCTTCCAGTGAGCCTGCAGTCCGCTTGAATGCTAGAGAGGCCTACGAGGGGATTGTTGCAGGACTGCCTGTAGCATTTGATCCTAGTGTAGGATGACTTCTTGTGACATCCGTGTACACCCAGAACATTCACTGGTTCAGGTCTCCCCGTTCAGAGTGCACACTGTTATGCCTGGGGTAACTTTTTTGCTTATGAGCCCTTGGGAAGGTGGTAATGTAGGGCTCAACACAAGCCTGTGATTAGTATTACTTACTAGCTGCGTCTACAGAGCTGCACTATTTAGTAAACCCAGCTTTATCAGCGTCAGCAGGCAGATAGACCCCTGCGTAACACTCTTGAGGAGAGCTGCATGGATATACTGAGCACGGGCACAGCAGCTCTAACCAGAAAGTGTCGCTGTCTGCTCGCACGCCGACTTTTGCCACAAGCCATGCAAGGGGCTGTGCTGGGATTTCTGGGGCTTGGCCCTCCTTCCCCTTCTTTTCTGCAGCAATAGCAATATGCTGTGCCCCGTACAGCACAACAAAATGGACTTACCTGCCTGCAGAGTCACTTCACATCTCTACGAATGCCAGAGGCTGGGAAGAGCTGCTTAACGGAAGCACCATGGCACATGGATGCACGTGAAGGCTGCAGCACCGAGGCGTGTATGGCTTCCGCTGCGAACGGCCTCAGTGAAGAGAATCCCGTTTTTGCAAGGCAGGGGGAGATCAGAAAGAGCCGCTGTGGGTGCACACGGGAGCTGACAGGGCAGCCTGCCCACTCCTGGGGAGAGAGCCTGTCTCCTCCTTTCCTTCAAAGCTCTCAGAACCTGCCTGAGGCTCCCATGCTAAGAGCACATCCCACAAAAGCAAAATAGGAACAGCACATCTGCAAAGCAAATACCCGCTTTCTCTGACAACTTACTTTCACTTACCCTGTCACAGCTGGTGCAAATGCACAGTGCCAGATGCATTCGTGACTTCTATTTAAAAACCCTCCGAGTTGTGGCAACCACTTCTGTACACGGGGCTGTATGGGCACAGGGCCGCTGCTCTGATGGGCTCTCACTTTGCCGCACGCACTAGTGAGGGCACTAACGCAGCTAAAAGCAAACGCAAGGCGGTGGCTCTTAACCAGCTTGCACAGGTGCAGGGGGCCAAGGGCTATTGGCAAGCATTTCTGTAGCCCGCAGGGACGGTGCGGTCAGCTGGGCCTGGGTGAGGCCAACAAAGCAGGGGTAACAAACACTGCCAGGCCTTGTTTACTTTTGTATTTACTGCTATTCCAGAGGACTGGACTTCCACAGTCTTCCTTTGAGAGGGCACCATTCAGGTGGTGCTGGCGCTGCTGCCTCGGCCTGTGCAGGATGCTGCACATCTCATGGGGGCCAGAGACACAAGAGGTCCCGGGCACGCACCCAGAGAGGCCAGCCCAGGGCAGGGACTCGGCGCAGGGGCGGCAGCGGCACCCGCGGGCTGCGGGTGGCAGCAGGTGCCGGCTGCACCCGAGTGGGGCCTTCTATGCCCCACGGCTCTTACGCGCAACCGCCCGCAGAGAGACCTGAGCTCGGGGCTGAGAGGAGCAGCAGCAAGAGCGTGGGCTTCACAGTGTCTACAAGCGAGCCAACCCCACGCAGCAGCCTCCTGCTCCTACTCCAAGAACCAGTAAGAAGAAGAAGAACCAGAAGAAGCTGGATCCTCTTCTGGCAGTAATGGCTATAAAACATTCTAGGAGGTTCCAAAGGGAAGGTGACACACAGCCCAGATTTTACCATTTCTCACTGACATTTAACATACACAAATTTCATTCTACCACCTCCCCACTGATACCGCTGCAGCTATGGACTTTAACTCCGCATACCTCATGCCTGCCCTCTCTGGTCTTCCAGGAGCCTGAGCAATTCTCACAGAACTCATACGCTCATGTTTAAAAAATAAGGTAATTTTCAATGATGAAAGCATCTGAGGAAAACCTCTCAATGTGTGCCAACACAGCCTTCTTCATAAATTTCAGAACCAGAGAGACTGATTCTGTGACTCTATTTTCCAGTATAGCAGAGGTTGTAACATACAGTCTGTAATAATTACTTCATAAGAATTATGAACTAGCTCTTGGCATAACTAGGAGTTACCTCTGAAGCCTCATGACAGATACTTCAAAGTGACTCCCTGAATAGTGCTAAAATTTATAACTACTACAGAGCTGTATGCTATGGTATAAGGTTAGGGTAGGAAAGACCCTTCATATCTCACCAAAAACATTCCTCTAGTCAGCTATTCCCTTTGCTCACGTGCTTCCTTCATCACTGCCCTCTCCCATACACTCATTTGTACACAGGTGCATCCCCTGTGCACACTCACCCCCTTAGTGGCCTAGAGAGCATGCTGGCTTATACAACTGGCAACTGTGAACCAGTAAAGAGAATTTCCAGCTCACTATTTCTTCACTAGAATCACTGTTTCCTTTTATCACTAGGACTTGAGAAATGCACCCTAAGCGGCTAACGCACCCTGGGCTGCACTTGCCTCTGTGCTGCAGCAGCTTTCACCTGGCCTGGCAAAGGGCCTCTAGCACAACCCAGCTCCTGGAAGGATTTAACTTGCATAGAGAGGCACGTAACCTGACACAGCAATTAGACACACTTACTCTCCCAGGTGGAAATAATGATTGAATAAAGCACACACAGGTGCTCAAGCTCTCTGTGTCTTCAGGTGCACTCACATTGGCGTATGAGTGAAAGGCAGCCAATTCACAGGTGGAAAGCAGTAGTTATCATACACTGTTTGAGCACTGTAATAGGCAGACCAAGCTGTTCGTTCACTGCTCCAACTGCTAAGCTGCTTTAAAAGCTTGCATTTATGTTTTGAAGCTTTTGTTGATTTAGTTAAGTGCTCGGTGCCCTTGCCACAAGCTGTTGTGATAGCAAGGGGGCAGCAAGGGCTCTCTGAATGGCTGAGTAAGTAACAAAATCCCATTTAAGCTGTTGTTGTGCTGCCTGATCTATGCCAGTTTGAAAAATGAGTAAGACAACGAGTCATCTCCTCCTCGCTCAGGGAAAGACCAAATACTACCCACACTGTGCCCACTCTAACAGCAAAATGTGCAGGCTTCCTGCGAAGCCTGAGCGCTGGTAGGAAAGCAGCAGGCTGACTTTTACGTGCTGAATTTCCAGTACTCCACAGGAGCGACACTTCCCTCTGGGAAACTCCCTGAATACCGCAACGGCTGGCTGTGCTCCGCAGCAATATCCTTAGCTTGTGACTTGTCTGTTCAGCAACAGAAGATGGGAAATCTGGACAGCACACAAAGGTTCAAGGACTTTCCTGACATGTCCTGTGCTCGAGTAAGTCTTGTTTTCTCACTTTTCTTTGTCACAGGTTTCCTGAGCTCTGCTGCCAGGTGACTCTGCGCAGGAAGCAGCAATTACCCACATGGCCATACCTTCAAAGGAGTGCACGCTGACCATGTCGGCAGCAGCTGGCACTGGTCCCCATGAGCACGTGGCCGCGCTTCCTCCCCAGCTGCAGCTGCCACAGGCACGGCCAAGACCAAGCTCCCAGAGGAGGTTCCAGAGCCACACGGAGCCACCATGGGGCTGCAAAGGGTGATAATGGCCGGGCATCCAAGGTTCCACATGCTCACGCTGAGTCCTGCAGTTCCTTCTGCGCCAGCTCAACTACCCCAGCTGGTGGGAGGGTAGTGTGCCTCCAAATACTGGGTAGTTTATCTGGCAGGCAGTGCCTCAGTTGATTCACCAGGGAGCAAAGGAGTGTGGAGAGTGTGCTGCACTGCGCAGCCAGCCAGGGCTGGCCCATCACCCTGCCTAAGTGCAGTGGCTGGCTGGAGCAGGACACGTGCCCTCTCCGCTCCCAGCTCAGGCAGCCTCCGGGTCTTCACTGAGCAGCGCGCTGAGCTGGGCCCACAGTGGCTCCCACGAAGGCAGCGGGAGCGGGCAGACAGTCTGACCTCCCACCTCTTCCTCAAGCCCTGGTACATGACTCATGGCTCACTAAATGGCACACGTTTCCTTCATGAGTGGGCACTTTACCACGAAGGACAGACTAATGCAGAGAGGCACTTTCCTGCCTCCTCCACCCCTCTTCAAGGCTTGGCCACTAACCAAACTGAAAGACTCATGGGATTGCTGAGAAGTGCAAAGAGGAGAGGCCTGGCTGTGGTGCAGTGAAGAGGGGCATGTCCTTGCCAGCAGCATAGTCCCGCACAGCCAAGCCGCAGCTGAGAGGGAGCCGCAGCGGCAGGCCAGGGTCTACAGCAAAAGGGAGCAGGAACCACGAGCAGCCTCCCAGGAACAGGGATGCCCTCTGACTTACTGACTGCTTCCTGCTTCCACTCAACATTCGGGAGACTCGGCCAGTGTGAAGGTTACTCTTCCCCATGCTATGTTAAGCAGACAATGCCACACAAAATACAGGCTATCTTGGGTTTACATCAGAACTTTTTTTTAAAAAAGTTCATATAAATTTTACATAAATGTAACAATTAGTTGATGATGAATGTTTAGGGAGGAATAATCTCTGTGAACACCCAGACAGTCTGAAAAAGTCAGTTTTCAGTCTGTAAACTTGAGACTGTAAGCATCAAAAAAAAAAAAAAATTCCTCCCAAGGTAACCCACTGCCATTAGGACCTAAAAAGAAAGGGCAACGTGCTACATGAGAGTCGTTCCAAACCTACCGCAGTTCCCATGCTGGCAGCAGTGCCAGCACCTTCATCACAACAAGATTTACTGGATTTCTTCACAAAGAAAAATTAGAAATAAGCCAGGTGGCTGTTTACCCAGGAGGGGATTGAAGCAGCTCAGCTTGTTGGCAATAACACCACCCTGCTTGCCCAAGTCTGCTGAGACCTCTCTGTAAGTTTATAAGCAGAATTGTAAGAAACAGAGAATAGATTACTTATTTAAAAAAAAAAAAAAAAGACAACACTAAAACTGGCAGATGGAAGAGAGATTTGATAAGATGGTAAGTGACATAATCTAGATAATCATACAATTAGAAGGTAACATGCAGACTTTTGGAGCTGGTGAGAGAAATCCTTTCTTCCTGTACTGACACCTTGCTCAGGAGGCTTTCTCAAGCAGCAGGCTACTGGGAGCAGCAAAGACCTGCCTGTGCCCCGGCACAGCTGGGTGAGAGGGTTGGCTGAGAGGAAATATAGCACCAGTCTCAAACCAAACTCGTGCAAGGAAAATGCAATTTTTCTCATATCATAGCTGTCACCTGGGGGCAGAGCATCTGCCAGTTGCTTTTAGGGACCTACCTTGAGCAGGCAGAGACGATCCTGCAGCCAGTGCTGGTGCTGTGGCACTACACCATGGTCCTCCCTCCGCTTCATGACGGAGCGCCGCTCTTCTGCGCCTGTCTCGTGTTGCAGGGCACAGCTTCCCAGGCACTTCCAGGTTTACCTGTGTAGTTGTAAATCTTACATGTTCCCAGAGCCTTGTGCATCCTAAATGCTTGTAAAAGTGCTCATTATCAGACCCTCAATTTTGTTTACAGAACAAGTCTTGTTTACTTCAGTTCACAAAGGAAAGCCACCGGCTTTAATTATCCCTCAAAACAAAACAAAAGGGAAGTGCAGGACTCAGGGTGGCTTGGTGCAAATATTTGCAAAGTAACCAATACAAAATCAAAACAAAACAGATTATACATACATGTAAAACAAAAGAAATTTTCAAGTTAAAACCAGGACTAGCTTCTTATTAGCCCCAGAGATAATGATCCAAGAGTGTGTCAGGAAATAAATAAATCATTCTCATCATAAAAGATGAATGCACTCACTAATCCAAGTGGCTTGAATAATTACAAAAGAGAAATGGGGTAAAGCAAAAACAGAAGAAAAGCATCTGTAAGAGCGAACAGAAATGCTGCAGAACGATCACTTCCCAACATGCCAGACTGTGGCAAAGACAAGGCAATAAATCACTGCGAGTGGCCAACAAAACTGCCTCGGAGCAGGATGGCCTCATCCACCCCATGCTGAAGGGAGCACACCAAAGCAACACTAGTGCAGGCTCCCGAGTTCTGCCTTCCCCACAGAGGCTTTGGAGCCCCATCACAGCCCATGGCCATCCTGGGTTGGCCTGATCAGTTGATTTTTTAAGTAGGAAGACAATTCAGTCTAGAGTCCATCTAAAGGAAAGACTACTCAAAAGTAGTTTGCGCTAAGGTGCAAGAAAAAGCAGGCCCTTTCCAAATACCTCTTTCGACAATTGTGAACCTCAGGAGAAGCTGATCTGCTTTCTTTTTGCTGCACATGCCACTTGGGCCAGATCCAGACATGTCTGAGCTGTGCTTCCACTGCAGGCGCTGGAGCATATGAGGCTTAATGCCAAAAACAGGAATGGGACAGGTGCTGTAGTTAACAGCATGGCATGCAAAAAAATAAGGTCCTGAAGGCTCATCTAGTCTTCTGTTTTCCTTGTCAAGATAGATTTATTTATAGTCAGTACCATAGGGACAGGATTCTAGTGGCAGTGGTGTTATAGCCATATTTTTAATGGGATTTGACATTTAGGGCAGCAATTCAGTTCACCTCTAAGCCTGTAATTACATGTGCAAATCTGCTTAGCTACACATCAGCAGGGCATCCCAGGGGTCTGCTCGAACAGATTGGTTGTGTTCCCACAGAAGCAGCGTTTGAGTACGAAGTGATGCTGTAAAGAGGACTGCAGTGCCTGACACAGGCACATTTGCAGTTCGTGAGAACTGGACCCACTTTTGATCTTCGAATCTAAAACAAAAGCGAAGACGGCAAATAGCCCTTGCTTTATCTCTAAAGAAATACTGCACTGAACCAAACACCACTGAAAGTCAGAAGTACTGCATGCATATGCTGCAAAGACAGAATACCTTTCTACATCCAGCTGGTTATCTTTGGTCTCACAAAATCTGCAAGTACTAGAGGTACCAGAAAGGTCCAAGGATGAAATCCTTCTGTCAGTTCGTGCCCTGAAATCATGATGGTCCAGTCTTGAAAAGCACCTTTATGTCTTCCTCACAGCAGAAGTGCAAATGCTATTAAGTGTTTCCCTTTTGAAAGAATCCATTTAGATATACCCTTTAGAGCAGCCCTACCAATACTGAACTTTCAAGGGGAAATTGATAAATGCCAAAATGCTCAGGACTATATTCTGCCCACGATCCCCTGCCTTTGCACCTTATTTACTACTCCTAAAGATAACACTGGAACCAAATAAAGTACATATAAAGTACTTATCTGGGCCTCCATGTACATCCAGTTCTATTCAGCTTTGTTGAGATTTCAACTTTTTATCCATACTCAGAGGAGGCAAAGAAAAGGATTTCCTTCTCTCACAAGGTGAGCAGATTTTTCCGCAAGATGCAAGTGGGTTTATGCCTGAATTCAACTTCAAAAGTGCAGCCACCGCCATCCTAGTGCCAGATGTAGAGAGAAGGTTTAGCACTCTGCTAAACACTGCACTCCGCTACAGAAGCACTGAGCAAACAAGCCATACAGATTTGGGAAAGATGGACAAAAGCTCAAGGAGGCTAATTTGTATCATACCAAAAAAAAAGAAGGAAAACTGAGGCCAAGAGTTTGGGGCCAGATCAGGAAGAGAGTTTACAGAAGACAGACCGCAATGTTCAGCAGTGAAACCTTTGTAGTCCTCAGTGCTTGTCTAGGAGCAGCCCAGTACCTCCATCAACAATGATCCAAGTCAGGAAACATAAATCTACTGAGCATTTCCAAAGAGACGTAAGACACTCCACCCCAACATTTCAATGACGTGAGCAAAGACTGTATGCTCCTCTTTTCCCAGGGGACATGACAGGATAGTTTCTCCAGCTTAGCACATACAGTTCTTGTCTCCTTGGCAAGACTTCTTCTAGCTGACAGATGTGCAGTTCAGCTCTGCAGCATCTTGTCTACCTGCTGCCATGACTGCTTCTGGCCCATCAGCAATGCTGGGCTCACTGGAGCACTGCCTGTGGCTGAAACTGGCCTGCAGGAGAAGGCACTTGTCGTTACTGTCTGACTCTTCAATGACCATTCCTGTGTGCATCATGGAGGCCATTGCCAGGAGCTGAATATCGGAGTGAGCGTTGGCAACCGTGTGGCGCCGAATGCTGCCGCATTTCTCCAGGTAAGCCTCACCCTCCTGCTCTGTCAGCGGTGTCAGGGCCATCTCACTGGGCTGCCGATTCGTCATCATTTGAGATGAATAATTCAGGATACCAGGTTTAAGACGTGATCTGGAGTACCTTCTCTCTGGAAGACAAAAAGGAATGCAGGAGTGATCAAAAAGGTATAGGTAAAGCATTGTGCCAAGCTGCTAGGCTGGCTGCAGGACACAGGTGGGATTCACTTGCAGCCACACTGGGTTTCCCTTCTCAGCATCCCTGAGGAACATTCAAATGCACTTTAGTTCTTCCCGCCACAGGTTTTGAAAGCAGCTCTGCTTCCTCCTCCTTCGCTTTAACACAGTGCTGCTACCTACAAGAGTAGCGAGATGAAAAGTGGTAGTTACAGCAACGAGACTTTCTTTAGTGTCCTGATTGTCATTTTACTTGAAGAGAAGGTGAGAGCAGAGCAGGAACTCTCACATGGATGTTCACTGAAATCCTCAACTGGTACAGGCAAGGGGAAATAAGGTCTCTGGAAAGAAAAACTCTCACTTTTTACTCTCCACTTATGAAAAAATCATCCCTCAAAGAAACATTCAGTGAGAATGTAAAGAGACATCCCTTTCTCTAGAAAATTTATCTCAAGAGATGCCATTAGCAGGTGTCTGTATGAAATTTCTGACACTGCGCCACCATTCTAGCTGCCTAGGGAAAGGCTGTTTGTTTGGCTAGTACCATCCCACTGTACTTTCTAAAGACCATGTATAAAAAAAAAAATACAATTAATCCACTTCTGAAACCTGGCTGCTTTGGGGTAAGACACTGAAAACACCTGAGTGTGCACAGGAATGCCACACAGGAATGCCTGGAGTAAAAGGTGCAGAGGCACAACACAGTACTTGTGGAGCACTGCCAAAGGTGCACAGCAACACGGCAACATTGCAGGAGGGATGCAAGGTCTAAGAGCTGGCTGGCAAAGCATTCAGAGGAGGAAAAAAAAAACAAAGGAGTTTTCTGGTTTAAAACTGAAGCCCAAGGCGCAATCCCCAGCACTATATCATGAAGCACCATTTGAGTTCTGACATTGATAACATTGACAAGCAGAGGTCTGAGTTTGTATCCTGGCCTCACTGTAATTTGCTCCCCTAGCACGTTTAATCAGGCAATATTACTTTTTGCCTGTTGTCTGCAGCCACTGTGCAGCATGGCTATGTACAGTTAAACATCTTCTGTGATCTCTCACAGAAGCAGCTGATCAAACTGTTCCTTATCTTTCTGTCTGCCTCAGTTTCTGAAAGGGCAGGGTCTCAATTCATTAATTCAGGAGCCTTTTAGACCATGTAAAATCCTTCCACCGAGACTTTAGAGCACAAGTGACAGAGTAACAAAATGCAAACCAGAAGTACCAGTCACTGAAGGTTATGAAACACTTTTGGAAGCTTGCATCAGTATGAAAGGCAGAAAACAAACTCTATATTATTACAGGGAGAAACGGGTAAGCAGCCAAAGCTTCACCACTGGCAGCAGCCAAGCTATGACAACACTTCACCCTGCAGCTTCCAGTAATACACTCATTCAAAAAGATTCTTTTTTTTTTTTTCTGCTGTCTAAGAATATATTAAAATAAGTTTTGAGGACAGTTACAGGAGTAAATATACTCTTAAGGGGTCCACTAGAACTCAATCCCCAGCAGGCTGCAGTGCTGAGGGCACTGGGGGAAGGTAATTCAAGGAGGGGGGCACACAGGCATCCCTCTCCTCCTGGCCCTCCTTGTTGCCCTGCTGGCAGGTGCACATGGGGCACAGCAGCTGAGCTCACTAGCACAGGGCTGGTTTGTAGCACTGGCACCACCTAAACCCACCCACAGGATTAGTGCTGCAGTACTGCCCATGCCTGCTTCAGCTTCATAAAACATTAATCTAGCATAGGCAAGACCAAAACTGCACATGAGGAGTTAGCAGCAGCTGCTTCTTCGCCTTCCCTACCAGGGCTTCGTCATTTCTGACTTCCATGAACAAAGTCAAGTATTAGACACAAGAAGAGAGAAACCAATGGTGAGGGTAGTTATTTACCTATAACTTGAATGACACAGATCCTTAAAAATATTTAGGTGTGTATCTCCTGTCTGCATTAGGAACTGCTCAGCTTGAAGCTTTAGGAGCTTGTGGGCTGAGAGAAAAAAGCAAACTCAATGGTTTAACATAGTGCTTCATAGCAGTCCCCCACCACATGAATTAATATTAAGGTTGTGACTATTTTGCAATGGCTTCAGTTGTGCAGCAGTATCTTAGCTAGATAGATCTGAAGAAACCAAACTAAACCAAGCCACACAAAAAGCATTTTCCAGACTGTTACTTTGTATCTGTAGGCAAGGGCAGACTCTTTCTTCTTCTCTTTTCCTAAACAACACATTTAAAAATGAAATAGGCCTCATTTATACAGGGAGAACTCAGAGCCCGTCCCATCCTCCCCCCGCCCCAAAACAGGATATACAAGAGAAAGAACAGAAAGAAAAGCCATAGTCATGTCCTGATGTGTACTTAATAGATAAATAAAAATATTCCCTTGAGAAAAAACTGCCAGTTTTGTGTGTAAGTTTTCAGTGTTGCTGAAACAGGCAAGTCTGATGAGCTGAGAGATTAAAGTCCACTAGGAGCAATGCAGGAAGTAATAATGTAAAATGACTCCTGCCCAGCCTGGCTCCCTGGCCTTCACCTCAGCTGGGAAAGGGGGGCCTGTTCTGTTACCTCTTTGGTAGCTGTAGTAAAACTGTCAGCTAGTGTTATCAGCGACATCAACCATTGTGGCAGTTTGCAGACCAGCCAGCCAGTCTACATTCATCATCTCATGGCATATACACGCTGTATATAGGTGTGTGCATGTGTGTACATATACACACTCACAAGCACACTGCACAGAGCTGATGCATGTGTCAATGCTTCTAAGTCTGGCATCACTAAACTTTTGAAATCTAATCTGAATGTGGATGGAGAGACTGAAAAACCTGTGATATGGAGGGAAACAGAGCAATTCAAAAGACTGCACTGTTCCCCCCAGACGTCTATCAGCATGGAAACAGGAGCACTGCACTGCCTCCTGTGTGAAAAATAAAACAGAAGCCCTGGGTCTGATTACTCTGAAGTAACTACTGCAGCCTAGATATATCTTCACTCTCTCTGCAGTATACTTGAGCTCAATGCAGAACTGAGCAGCAACTGCAAACCCATGCAAGCAGTAGGGCAGACACGCGGCTAGCCGGCGCTGGGGCCAGGCTGCTGCTGCTGGGTGAGCACTGCTCTCCTACACCCCTCGGCAGCGAGTGCACTGTGCTACGCGTAGGCCAAAACTTAGTCAGCATTCTCATAGCAGGCAACCACTATCAGTAGTTTATTCCCAACGCTTGAAAAAAATCCTCATCTATTTTATTCTGGAGAAATTAAACTTTAACTCCTCTCCTCCCTGTTTATGAGCTGCTCTGTTTCAGCCAAGCTGCCACATTCTGCTCTAGAAACAGTATTATTTTACCAGCAGCCATGCTGGTGCCTGCTTCTTGCAGCCATGATCTTTTGAGATAAAGGTGCTGCTCAAATACATATTATGCTTTAAATCCAGATGCCTGAATAAGACAGCAGAAGAGTTAACTAAGGACAGAAAAGGTCAGTTTGCAAAATCACAGTGCTTCTCCCAGTCTACTGGAATTCACTAGGGCTGATTAAACGGTAGGTTACTCATTTCAAAGAGATGGGATAAGGAAGAAGCAGAAAGACTATTTTACGGGGTCACTATATAACCTTACTTTTCTAACTTAGGTTTTGTAGTACCTTCAGGTGTCTTCGAGATCTGGATGTCAGATCTCAGTATTATGTACTTTCAATTACACCTTCAAGCTGTCAACTTATAAAACCAGCAACAAAAGTTACTGCAAACTCTCTCCTTTGGAGGTTTATGTAAGGATATTTTTCCCCCAAATCCAACAGCACTCACAATTAGGCCAAACGGAATTTGGTGAAGGGCAACACTATGAAAAAGGAGTAAGGCAGAGGTGATTTTGAAATGAAGAATGATGCAGAAGTTCATGTTTTAGTTCTGCCTGATTTCCCACTTTGCTAGAGGTCTTGGACAAATCCCTTGTACCTCATTTCTCAGTGATACCAGGCACTGCTTTCTTAACTGTTGCAATATTTTAGTTCACATATTAAGAAATTTTCAAGTATTTAAGAAATGTATTCATTAAGGAAGGGATTGCTGAGAAGCGCCTGCCTGTGCTAATCAGGCACTGTCCAGCCTCATCCTCCTTCCCTGGACTTGGACTCTTAGGTCTAGCTCTCTTCCCATGCTCCATCCCGACTTCAGAGATTGTTGCTTTAGGTGGGGATACTGCCTTCTACAGTTCCCCTCTGTGAGCCGTCAGGTCCTCTTTCACATTGATTCCTGCAGCACGCCTCTCCCACTTTAAATCAAGCTTAACACACACATTGAAGCACAGCAGGGAGCAGAACCCTCCTTGAGCCACATTTCTCAATGCTCTTTCATCTTGAAGTGTCCAATCCACTGGGAATGCAAGTATATATGAAGCCCAGCAGTGCATTTCACAAAAGCTACTACAGAGCCTCTGTGTGGTAGGGAAGCCACTGGGATTCATCACTACGGACTGCCCAGGGAGAGAAGAAACTGGTTCTGAGAAAGTACAGAGATGACAGAAAGAGCGAAAGAGGAAGAGCAAAAATTTGATTAGAACTGGAAGCTAAGCATAAGAAATCACAGGATCCCTTTGAAAATAACAAGATTATCTGCAGAAGTGCTACTCTGCTGCCAGTGTTGGGTAATGCAAACACAAGATCTTCCTCTCCTCCTCCTGCTCAGCACAGGGTGGAGCGAGGGCAAAAGGCCACCTGGGAAATATACACAAACAAAGGACAGCTAAAACCAAAGCAAAAGCAAAGATTTTAAGGGACATAAACTTTACAAGGCCAATTCATGTGGTTTTTTTTTTTTTTTTTTTCTGTGATACTAATGGCTTGTTCAGTTGGCAGAAAACCCGAATGGCTTGGAAACAAGTCAGGCTTCTATATTTCAAACTACCGCAGCAGTAGACAGTTACCCATAAGCAGCCAAACACTCAAATCTATCCATGCTCTTCTTTTAAGGGAGGGATGTGGTCTAACTCTAGCCTCTGGATCTCTGCCTGAAATCATGCCATGAATTTGTCACAGACTAAGCCTACTATTACTAGGACTAAGCCCTACTATTACCTGACCAACTTCCCGTGTGCTGTTAAGGTGTAGTAAAAGGCTCTGTGTCTGCAGATATCTGAAGTCCTCAGTGATTGTATTATAGCAAGGCCTAAATATTATATAGTGTGGCAAAATAGAGGGAGAATTGGAGCTTTCTTCACTTCTTTTGAAATCTTGGTCATAAAGTCAGTTATCACTGCTCATTTCTAAGCTGGTCATTTTTTTCTTGCTGGACACACTCGTAACCTGTGCTCCTGGATCATGTATGGAGAAGTTTTCCACTACAAGCATTCCCTTCCTGAAGAGCAGTGCCAGTTCTCTCACCTTGGTATATTTATCCACAGTTTAAACACAGATTTTTTTTTTTTTAAACACACAGGAAAAAAAGAAAAATAAATCCCTCAAAATGAGCAGCAAACAGTCTTACTGGTTGTGAACTCTGGCAGCTACAGCAGATAGCTGGACTAGCAAACAGGCACAGAGAGCAGGCAGGTAAGGAGCGCAAGGTCAGGACTCCAGACATGAACCAGAGCAGCTTTCAAATCAAATCCACCACAGGGAGGGGAGGGATTTTTCCCAAGTTTGTGCAGTGGTGGGGTCATAACAGATCACTCTGTCATGGGAAATAAAAAGCCTTTCACAAAAAAGCTACACTCAATGTCCTGTGCATTGTCTTGCACTAACCAATAGGTCTACCCTAACAAGAGTGTGCAAGAGGTTTTGTAAAGAGAATGTGACTTACCAAGCAAGCAGGCGCTTCCAGAGAAGCTCTGATCCTCACACAAGCCCAAGTAGGGTGATACCACCTGTTTGACCAGTTCTTCCAGCTGCAGGTAGCCCTCACTGGGGCCAGTAGGCTCATGGACACTCTGAAATTCCAATATGAAAAGCCAACATTATGCTTTTATAATTTTGAATACAGTATTATACAGTGTATAACATAAATACATACAGGTCGAGGGAGGTGATCCTCCCCCTCTACTCAGCCCTGGTGAGGCCACATCTGGAGTACTGTGTCCAGTTCTGGGCTACCCAGTACAAGAGGGATGTGGAGCTGCTGGAGAGAGTCCAGCGCAGGGCTACAAGGATGAGCAGGGGCCTGGAACATCTGCCCTGTGAGGAAAGGCTGAGAGAGCTGGGCCTGTTCAGCCTGGAGAAGAGAAGGCTGAGAGGGGATCTCATCAGTGTCTTTGAGTACCTCAAGGGAGGCAGTGAGGAGGATGGGGCTGGCCTCTTGTCAGTGGTGGCCACTGATAGGACTAGAGGAAACAGTCACAAACTGAAACACCAAAAGTTCCACAGGAACTTAAGGAAAAATTTCTTGACAGTGAGGGTGACAGAGCAGTGGAACAGGCTGCCAAGAGAAGTTGCAGAGTCTCCTTCTTTGAAGATCTTCAAAACCCACTTGGACACAGTCCTGTGCCACATGCTCTAGGTGACCCTGGCGTGTGCAGGGAGGTTGGACTAGATGATGTCTAAAAGTCCCTTCCAACCTTAAGGATTCTATGATTCTATGGTACAGGAATATATATGTATACACACACATATATATGTGTGTGTCTGTCTGTATATGTGACTTCTAGGAATCAGAAGGGCTGGGATCTCCCTCCAGGTGAGGGAATGTCTCTGCACTGAGCAGTCCAGCTCTCTGTTGGTACCTGAGTAGAAAGGCTGGCTCTGTGACAGGGAACAGGACAGCACTTGGGAGAAGCAGAGCTAACGAGCCCCAAAGGAGCTTTGGGCACTATTCAGGTTGATTATCTTGTTCAAGTCCTAACCCTGCTACTATGGATACTGAGCAGCCATCTGTCTTCTTCTGGTCAAGGGATAGGAAGCTGTCAGGCATGCTCACACGAGAGAGTACACGGTGTAATTACAGTGGAGCAGTATAATTATACCAGGGCAATTCTGCCAGGAAATATTTCTTTGTGGACAGGCCTTAACACAGCTTGGGCAAAGGATATCTCACACCCTAGATAAGACTGCAGGAAAACACTCGCTGAAGTTCAGCTTACAGGTGTCAAGGTGGTAGATAACTCTAATCAATTTAAGAGTAATTTCAGAGAGCTTTTACAGTCTTACTTCCTGCAAAGCCTCAATCAGCTTTTCTTCACTACTATGGGATGTGTCATTTAGAGACCCTCTTTTCCCTCAAATCTTTTATTAAAATATTTCAGAGAAATTCAACTTTTATTTTAATAGCTCCTGTCATTGTAATCTGTGGTCATTGGGAACACTAAAACATTGATAACTCACATAAAATACCAGCTTAGCCACTTTTCCCTGCCACTTGGTTTACACTACAGTCAAGGGGAAACAAAAGCCAGAGCCAGCTGGAATCTGCTATTTTCTGTGTCTCTCAGGTTGGACCATATTAAAAAATGAAACATCTGGTATACTTGGCTGTAGATGTTACGACTGGTAGATGACATAAAAGCAGTGTCCTCCTGAGATCTGGATACAAAGGACAGTCCTCACAGAAGCTTTATGTCTCTTGGGAAAGGCCTTTGGAAGACCTACAGCATTTTGCCTGCTGCCAAAAGATATTCCTCTTACAAGCTAGGCTAAGTGTCCCATCTACCTGAGGAAGACTAATATTAGGTGGTCAGCAGTTACAGCTTGTTTGAATATCATAATGAGGTAGACTAATCCTGTCATTATAAAGTTGACAGTTCTGGAGAACTAGTACCTAAAGAGGCATTTAGAGAAGCTGTGAGTGGGCAATTTATGTGACAAAAGAGTCCTGTGACTGTTCCCAGCTGCAGAGCTGAGATATGAAGAAAAATACAAACACCGAAGAGTAGAATCTGATCCTCCCACAGGTAAAGACTAGCCTTACTTGTTGCCATGAAAGCTCAGAACAATTAACACCTCCCCAAATGAACATACAACTTCCCTTTCTTCACACCTTTTATCATCCCTACTCTCAGGAATCCTGGAGAGTCATTTAGATGAGTGCAAGAATGTCAAGTGGAATCAAGCACAGAAAAAAATAATCCCCACCTGCAGAATTAATAGCATTTGGACAATGGAAGCTGGGAGCTTTGTCTGGACCAGAGGTAGGATCTCTTCCAACTTCAGTTTTAGCAAGACCAAGTCCCTGAAGCCAAGAAGAGCAATCTGACGGATTGTCAATTCCTGACCCTAAAAACACAGAAGGAAAAAAGTAACAGTTGGTAAAGCAGCATGTGAGCACACCACCAGCAACATCAACATGTGTAACCACAGGAAAAAAAGACCCCATCTTGCTGGTTGCTGCTGTGGTAAAGCACCCACCAGCTGCTGAACTTGAGGATTCCTGGTACTCTTTATCAGTTAATTGCTGTCCCACACAAACTGTCATATGAGTAATACCTCACCTGAGGTGCCACTAGGTTTGGAGTGAAACCAAAAATGAGCCTGTGTTTCACCAAAAGACTACATATTCATACAAACCAGTTGCCAAGCAAATTAGTCACAAACATCTGAAACCTAAAATGGAGGCAGCTAGTGCTTTTGCCCCTCTGAGCTGCTACACAGTAACAGAGTTGGTAGGGGAGATGCTGGTACAGAATACTCCTCATGTAAGTCTACTTCTGGTCAATGCTCTTTTTGTTCAACATTTGCTCTTTAAAACTAGTTGACATGATAAAAATCCACAGTTCAACCCATTACACTTAGCACTCAGGCTGGAACAAAGCTAGATGCTTCTAGCAGCACCATGTAAAAAACAACTGGACACAGGATGAAAGCAACAGCTTTGATTTCACCATAGGGAATTCTGTGTCCTCTGGATTTTATTTTTTAACATCAACACACAAGGAATCAGGTTCAACACATGAAAATGTCGCAGGGTTTTTCAGCAAATTCAAACAAAGCTGAATTCCACTCAGCACTCTGGTGTTACTGTTACCTTCTGCTAGGCTTAGTGCATCTACGACTTTCTCTTGCCCGACAGCAGCTTAAGTTAAATGCAGAAATCTTCTTCCCAGCCCTGTTTCCCAGCCAGTCCAGCCCAGCCCTGCACTTTCCAGCTTGAAGTGTTTCCCTTGTTCTCTCCAGTGCGTTAATCTCTGCCCTATGCTCCATTTTGGAACCACTTTATAGTCTCCATAACACATTCATTGAGGCAAATATTTGGCTGGAAGGAATTAACACTGGTTAATCATTAATTCAAAATCGTTTTAATGTCATAATTAACAGCATCATCAATATGCAAATAAGATCTAAAGCCAATAGTCAAGGCCAACTTGACCACAATAAAAACACTTTGTTATTCAAAATCATCAGTATGTGTTTGGAAAATGTAGATGTGTTTGGAAAGATGTAGAAAAGATCAGTACAAATCTCTGAACTCAGCAACTGCTCATTTCTTATTTCTGCCACGCAGTTTAGTCCAACTAATTTCATGTCCCACTTCAAAATGCAAATGTCTCACTGTGTCATACAAAAACAACAAGATTTGCTATTATTTCTCCACACCAAGTAGTTACAGCAGCAGCTGCAACTATACCAAAGTCAGTGACCTGTTTACATATTTCCCTTCTGTACAGCAATTTAAGCAATTCAGCTGCTTAAAGGTCATATTTCTGCAACAACTATAAGCCTCAGGTTTAAACTTAGCTGAGATAGGAAGTTACTTCTAGTTACTCCTAGCGCTAACATGCTTGCACGTTTGGCTGGCTTAGTTTCATTCTGAATGGACAGTTACTGGGATCACAGAAGAACTCAGCTTCATGCTTACACTGACATTTGCAGCAAAGGAGTCTCAGAAGATGAGACCAACAAAGGAACTTCTCATTGACTAGAGTAGTCCATGAAAAACTGGGACTTGGTGAAGGAGAATTGCTAGGTGATCTTGCTTTATATTTGGTGAAACACCATATAAATAGGTATATACGGTTCCTTATTTGTAGGATGAGGCCAAACTTGTTATTGGGGCACTGGCCAGGAATTAGAGTAATCCTGATTCATTTTCTCCCTGCACCAATGATTAACCCTGTTGTAGCCTCAGGCAGCATACTTCAAATCAAGTTCTTAGGGGTTTTAAATGCCATAGATTTGTGTAGAACTGAGATGCTTGTATAGCTGTGAGTATCCGACATGCCACCCTTCCACTTTTTATCTGAAAAATGACAATACTTCCCTAACTTCACAGCTTCTACAAAACGTTCTTGAGAGACTCGGATATGGCGACAACAGATACCGCAAGAAAGTTAGGTTTTCAAATTATCTTTCACCATCACCAAGTGATTTCCAAAAGCTTCACCACCATACAGTAATCTTCGTTCAGTTTCTTGTCAGAGACATAACAGCAATGGAGTAGATTTTGCTGGTAAATGGCATAAACATTTGCATCAATGGGTATGGCACATAGCTAGCTCAGATATTCCTGCACTGCATACGAACTTGTCACAGCGCAGACAAATCCCTACTTATACAGATTACGTCACCCAATGACTGCAAATCAGTTGCAAAAGGAGAGAATGGGGGGATATTGCAATTGTGCGGTTTTACCCGCCAAACACCTACCTTTAAGCATCTGCAGCAAGGAAAGAATAAAAATAAATACAGTGAAAAGGTTAGTGTCTGTCTTTACACAAGTCTTTGGCTCTTTTAGGAAATGTCAGCTTTAATAGGATTAGAGGGAAAGAGCAACCTCTGAGCTTTACCTGCTGCCTTTCAAACAATCCAAGGAAAAAAATAATAAGACATGTCTCCAGAAGCGTTGCTCCTGAAACAGGCAAAAGTCAAGAGGAGGCCGCTAACATTTTTAAGAATGTCAGTCTACCCATAAGTAACATTTTTGCTTCTCCTCTGATTGGAGAAGAGATCAAAATAGATGGGGGAGCTATTTACACTTATTACTGGAAAATCTGATCAAAACTACATGAAGGCCAACATGATATAGGTCAACATTTCTGAAGGTATATGCAGTTTTCATAATACAGGTGGTTAACAGTCTTATATAAAGTTGCTCATTTTTCTTCTGCCCAGATACTTACTCATTCCTTTATTAAAATATTGAAAACCCAAGAGAGCTTTTCTAGAGACACAACTCAGGTATCTGTTGTGCATCACAGCACTCAGGGATCAGCCCCCTAAAAGCAGTTAAATCTGAATTTTAATTAAGATTACCTGAACTGGATAAAATATTGCCTGGAGTGTGGGAAGGGTCTCTGTGAAGTACTGATCCCAAATTTCAGACAGGATATCAACGCGATCCTCACCTACAAAAACAGAGATTGGGAGCAAAGAGGTCCTTTAGCGAAAGAAACAGTAAAGTCAAGCTCGATTTTTCCATTTTTCCAATACCCACTGCTTTCCTGAGCAAGAGCTACAAATCCATCCTGTCCCTCCAAAAAATGGGCATGATTCAGCTAAGATTTGCCCTAAGTTCCAGAGACACAAGGTTGTCAACAGAAATCACTGTGTTGTTGCTTATCGTGAAGAGAACAACTCTGCGCAAAATATGAGCAATTGGTTTCAACAGAAGAATGAAGCATCTCTTGAAGCAAAAGGCTTTATTTCCCCAGCAAAGGACTGTATAATCTCACAGCTCGTTGCTGAATTCACACAGGAACATGGCCACATGCTAGCAGCTCAGAATGAAAATTAGGAGGTCACAGGCAGTACTGGCTATTGTGAAGAAAGTGAGCCAGGGAGGCAAATTTAAGAACTCAGCCCTCTCCAGCCTCCCCACACCCCCATGTACAGCCACAGAAGCTCTAACTCCTGCAGGCCTGTTTGCTCATGACTGGAGAGCCACTGCAAAGCCACCATGCTTCTCTCATCTCTTCTCCTCTCATACTTGGCAACTGGGAAGGGTCCCAAGAGAAACCCACTTGTGGCCACCTGTCCTGTGAATCTGACTCCAAGAAGTATCCCTAAATGTAAGTGGGTGTTTAAAATGGAAGCAGGCCAAGTTCTGCTACTCATGATTCCCATAAAAAGAATACAACTGCAGTCAAAAGGCTGGTATTAGCAAAAACGCTCTACTGAACCTAGTACTTTGCACAGACATTTTAAATTATACTCATTTGTTTGACTTACAGAGCTATGTGTGTTTCACAGCATTTATGGCCAAGACCTCTAAGCTTTTTAGAAGATTTTTCACATCCCCAAGGTAAGATGTTTTTAATGTTTCTTTCAATTTAGGGGCAACTCCTCCAAATATTTTCAGTGGAAACACAGACTCATATTTAATCATTAAGTTTCTAAAATAATGCTTTTTCAGGATATCTTTCATGAAGCCTCAGTAGTTGCTCACAAGCAGCTAGGATCCAAGGAGCCATGATAGGAGATGGCTTCTCGGGGCAGCTTTGAATCCTTAAGCTTATTAAAGTCCCCATATGAGCAACTGGAACATACATAAAACTGCAACTCAGATGAGTCTTATGCACTAAAGTGTTTTTCTCATCTGACTTTCAGACAGGTTTTCCTTGTGCTTGTCCATCAGTTGTGCCTCTAGGCTCACTTAAGAGGCAAGCCAGAAGGCAAAGAACCAACAGAGACAGATTCAGCAAATGTTTCCTTTTGATTAGAGACCCCAGGACCACAGGAGGGCTCAGTAGGAGGGTTTACTGTATCAGAGGCCAGCCTGGCTTCAAAATTGGGACTGTAAACACACAAGCACCTACCCAAAACCCCCATCACAGCTACCCATTACCAGAAACTGGCATTAGATGAAAAAGAAAACGGGAAACAGACAACTTGAGTTTTGAATGTCTCCCTATTCTATCTCCTCCCTACAACTCTAACATTTTGGCATGTAGAGCTAAAATGAAATACCAGCTAAATTACTCCTTAATCATAAATTACTCCTTCTGAAAGGGAAGGAGGAATGGTTTGTTTCTTCAAGAAATCTTATCTTCTACAGGCATTGAAAGAGATTCTGGCAGACTGTATCAAAAAAAAAAAAAATTAAAATAAAAGCCTGTGATTTGAAAAAAAACACACAGTAAAACATTGCCATGCCTTGCAGCAGGAACTTTATTCCCTCTTTGAATATTGCAATAGCAACTCTCTTCCAGGAAGGCAAAGCTAACTGAAAAGCACCTAGAAAAAAATTATGTTGCTGTGACCACAAGACTTAGAATGAGGCTACACATTACAAAAGACAGGTGGGGGGAAAGAGCCTATGAATCATTTACAGCAGAGGCAACAGTCTACATGGGCAGAGTGGCTCCAGGTCTGCTTCAAATCAGGATCAAAACAAAGCAAAAGTAGGGGGGTTCACTATCTGCCTGGGAAACAGTCTTTCTGAAACTCTTTGAGCAGCAGCAAGTCACTTTCAAGCAGCCCACACCTTATTACAGATTGGAACTTAATTTTCATAATACTCAGAAGTACTGGAATGGTTTTATATGAAGACAAAAACAGAAAACAAAATCAAAGATAAGCTGCTTGGTACTTGTTCTGAAGAGCTGTCAGAGGCAAGTGGACACCCACATTCAGGCTAATGTACATCTGCAGAGTAAATTCCACCCTGTTGCAGTACAATTGGTGTAGCAATTGAGGAGCAAGGGCTTGTGAGCTTATTCTTCATCGAGTCCTGTTTCTTCTCATTCCATCCAGTTCATATTTGCACGCTTCATCAGTCTACTTGCGTTTCTGGCAGGTTCCATGGCTCATTCTGGGTCTGGCACTGAGCTGCTGGTCCATATGTCTGCTCCTTCAGCTCAGCCTTCAACCTGCTTGCTCAGCACTCCTTCCACTCGGTTATATTCCCTTCAGGGTTGGACTGGCTGCAGCTGTGGGCTCACTCTCCACATGGCCTTCACCTGCTGCAGCTACACCGCCCCTTTCTCCCTTACAGGCACCATGGCAAAGAAGTGCCCAGCAAGTCACCACGAGGCTATCCCCTTGCAACAGGAGGCTGGTGTACAGCACAGCTCCTTCAATTGCCCACCTCCCCTGGCCTGCTTGGCGCACGGCCTCTTCATGAAAAGTGCAGAGTATCTGCGTGGTGCAGAATAATCCAGCACCCACTGTGAAGCTGGATTAGAAGCATCTATTGCCATTTAATGACTCAGATACAGCAGCCTGTTGATTAGTGAGGGATCTTCCCTATAGGCCACAAAAATGGGTCAAATCAAATGGCAACCTAGTTTTGAATAAAGACATGTGCTCTAGACAACTCTCTTTACTTGAGCAAGCTGTTAATAAACGTAGCTAACTCCCACATATCAAACCCTGAGTGTCACTGCTCCAAACTAGCCTTCTTTCACAGGCTCTTTGGGTAGCAAGTATCTGTATCCCAGCTGTCTGAGCAGAACTTCATGTGTAATCAACTTCTTTCCTGAAGGGTTTCATTCTCATCAAAGGAAATGTTTCTTCTTTACATTTAAACAAAACCTGCCAGATCAGTTCTCTAAAGTACAATAACTGAGCATCGCTGTAGCCAGTCATGTTTACAAGACTCCCAAGAGCCAGACCACAGACCTGCAAATCACCTTGAGAAATAAAAAGTAGAAGGCTCTCAGCAGAGTTTCAAAACACGATTTGTATCAAACCTAGAACTGTTTTGAATCCGTGTTGAACGTCTATACAAGACTCCTGTTCTCGCAGTGAAGGTACAGCTGGTGGGAATGTTCCAGCTCTGCTGCTGTTGAAACAGGCCACCATCCCTTGGGCAGTACCAGGCTGTACTGCAACCTGGCTCCCAAGAGGTTGAGTTATACAGCACCAAAAAATTACCTCATAGATGCCAAGTTGTCTAAATAGAGCAGAAAGGTCTGTATGTTTCCCATCCATGTGAATCACCTCATCTGGCCGAACATCAAAGCATGACTCAAAGGGGCCCTCCAGGACCCCATTCCAAAGTGGATTTCTTACTATACTTGCCTTCACACAGCTTAACCTTCTCCTCTATAAACAGCAAGCCCTTCGCAAGGAGTTGGTTCTGCCAAGAGAGAAGAGAGAAATGCATTTTCCTTTTCCAAGATTTAAAATAAACATGGGATAATATGAGTTTTTTTCTTATGCTATTCTCTTTACAAGCAGGCATCTAAAGATTAGTCATGTCACAGTTCCTCATAATACTGCCACCAGACCTGGCCTCATTGTGAGTTTTGCACATTTCATTAACACTCTTTGATCTGATCTGAAATGAGAACATAGAGGGCACATTAGATACCTGAAACACTTCCCAGAACTGTTTTTCACCACATGGAATAAAATTCTCCTGGTCATAGGGAGGGAGTTAAGAAAAAACAGTTAGAGAGAGAGGCTTGAGAGGCCACTGCCGCTGGAGTAGGAGTGAGAGGGGACTGCCAAAGGAAGGGGCGAGCTATGCAGAGAACTTGGCTGGGAGACACTTTTCATCTAGGCAATGGCAAGAGCAATGAGCAACGGAAGGATAAGTCCATTCATGTGATCAAAAAATCTGCAATGTTTCCAAACACTGTCATCAACCAGTGGAAAGTGATTGCAAATTTTCTATTGTAGAAATATGAGTGTTGGAGAAAGACACCAAGCTGTCTAGATATACATTCATATTTTAGATTTGCTTAGCAAAAATAAATGGCTACAACTTGTTAGGTTCTGGCCTAAAAAAAACTAAATATTTTCAAGGAAAGAAGGAAAAATGTGAAAAAGGAGGAGGGAGAAGATATCTGGAGTAGAAAAGAAATATGGCAAAAAAAAACAAAATACAAACCCACTTACATTATATTTTTTCTACCTGAACAATAAGATAACGCAGGGATGCTATACTTTAATCTTTCCATATGCTTTCTTAATAAAGTATTTCAGTTCTTTGTTTTTTCATCAGCACTCAGTGCTCACAGCTTTTATATACTGCAGCGCAAATTTACGGTTCAATTTTAATACTGTGTCATTTTAAACTATTCTACAATTTAAAATATACATACAAATTAATGAGGATGTCATACTCATTTTCTTCTGTTTCTCTCAAGAAATATGAAGCCTTCTCTATCTGCACTAGCACATTAGGTTTCAATTTATATACTTTTTCTCAGTGGTGTGGATACAATTTTTCAGTTAGAATTATTAATGTTTTTTCCTTCTGAGATCTTTTCTGTGTTAAAACTGTGTCAGCAAACATAATATGAATTTACATCCCTTAGTGTGCAGCACAGCTCAATGTATTAAAAACTAGATATATCTATCACTATCCTGAAGAATTTATATTGCTGTTATGAATGTATCAGTAATTCTATATGCTAAATAAATTATCATTCTTACGTTTTCTAAAAAAGGCTTAGTTCCATAAGCTTGTAGCTGCTGCAGATGTTTCAGTTATCCCCTCTAATTTTCACTTTTTCTAGGGAAGAGAGACACTTAGCAACAACCACCACTTGATTTCACTTCTTCTTACCTTGGAACGTGTCTGGAAATTTCACTTATCTGTCTTTTCTGTTAAAGACACCAGTTTAGATATAGATTCAATCCAAACATCACCCCCTTAGATCAAGCAAGTCAGGCATGTCTGCATTAAAAATTCCTACACTACTTGCTGACAAATCAATAAAATCCAATGCAGCCACAGTGGGAGTTTGCATCAGACCTTGCCTACCTTGCAGGTGTCATTACTTCTTTATCCCTGATTGCCATAGGCAACACAGAAGGACACAGCAGAGAGGAAAAATAAACATTGTATCTGCAAGCAGGACCAGATACAGATCATACTAAATGAGCTTGAAGGCCACGTTTAAGTGAAAAAGTTCAGCTGTTGCCTTCTGTCTCTTTGCAATCACAGCCTAACTGCATGTTTATTCCCCTCCCCTTCCCAACGCAGCTTTTCCCAGATTCCTGCAGCAGGGCCCTAACCCTGCTGCTAGGATACCCCTAGCTGCTGTAGTCTTACTATGGGTGCCACAAACCTGTCGTTGCTCTCTCTACAATGAACATGGACTACAACGAAACACAAGTTCGAGTTAACTCCTACAAGTAAAGGCAGTTGATAAGTCTTAAGAGATAAAGGCAATATTGTGAAATCCTGCAGGTTGAAAACCCCATATTCTTAGTATGTACAGAAAACCACAGGGGCTGTTTCAGGCATACCCAAATAAGAACAGACAAGAGAGAGTAAGTTTAAGTAAGCTTTCAAAGTTTCAGAAGCCAGAATTCAAAACTTTAGAAAAATCAATTTCTATTTTTTTTCCTCAGCAAAGACTTATTGTGCAGCACAGAGCTCCTTCCCACAAGCTACATGTGCTCACTATTCTTCTTCAGCAAACTGTGCTGAAATAATAGGGAGTTAAAATAATATATATATTCTGATGGGAGCCACATGCCATGATGTAAAATGCAGAGAGTTTACAGGTAACTCCCTCTTTGACCCAGCACAGATATATTTCCTTCCCGTCCCGAGGAACTGAGGCAAGTTTTTTCAATGTCTACAGCCAGAGGATGAATTCAGAGGGTCTCTGCACTGCAAAGATCGAAGGGGAAGGCTGTCGCAGGCATTAGAGCTGGGCCTGAAGAAAGCACCTCTCTCAGCTCCAGCTGCACTGGTGTGGCAGGTGACCCTGTCGCCTCCCCTCCATGCCCCGTTCAGGAGCTCTCATCCCCATGGTGTCCCCGTGCCATCCCCACGGCACCCTTCCTGGGAGCGCTCCCAGCTGCGTCCAGCAGTATCAGCAGCACTGGCTGAGAGGTCTGTTGACCAAACACGAAGGGCACACATTAACCCAGTTACCTTGCCAGAAGAGCACCAGTCAGGAAGAGGTACTGCACATGGCTGTGGCAGTGGCCTCTTGGAAGAGCTAGCAAGGACTAGCAGGGACTGGTGAGGGGCAGTTATCCCAATGCAGCTTGACCTGCTGGGCATAGTACATTCAATCAAGAGGGTGGCAAAAAGTAACTGAGCCATTCCTGACAACAGGACAGCAAGGAATCCTCTGCCATCACACGAAATTTCACATCTTGTCTACAAGTCATGGCTCTGGAGTTCAGCAATGCACCAAGGAGTCCTCTCACTAACCAAAAATAAAATTATTGCTTCCCAATACGCCACTACACTTGGGGGAAAGAAAAGTTTACAAGTACAGTCACTTATTTACAAACAACCTGTCTTTTTCTTTCACTTCTCCAGGCTGAATATAGCCAGCATGCCTTTAAAAAGCCACATTAAAATTAAAAAAAGAAAAAATCAATCCTAATTCATCAACAAGAAACAAACCCAGAAGGGAAGTCAACTGTTCCAGAGAAAACTCAGAATAATTCCCCCAATTTTTTTTGGATAAAAAAAGAATTTCTTGTAAACAGATTCCCCCCACACCCCAGAAACAAAAACATTGAATGCTGGTGCTAAATTGACACTGTACAGGTTCTAGAAGGCGCGCAGAGTCACCGCTTTTTTGGAGGGGGTGCAGTGGGGGGTGGTGGTGTGGAAATTTCAAGTTAATTTGAAAGAAAAAAAAAAATCACCCAAACTTATTTGCAGATATTTTCTAGCAAGATATTGCCAGTTGTACAGAAACCCTCCTTCCTTTTTGACAGAGGTTTTAAAATGTAAGTCTGTATGAGCTCTAGTTTTCGTATCTTGTTCAAAAATATTGGGGATTTTTTTTTTTCTAGGAAGAGGAGAAAGCAGTGATAGAAACAGGGAGATCATTTTGATCCTACACAGAAAACATATCGCCATATAAAACCAGAAATAACATCCTAATATGACTCTTTTAGTCAGCCTTGTTCAAAATATAACTAGAAAACAAATCCCATCTCAGCAGAAAGTGCTGCAGTGTGAATAAGAAGGAGAGCAGACCAGTGAGTCTAACTCAAGCCTAGAGCACAGGCAGGCAGCAGTCACAGCAAGCGAGACCCACGGGCCCACACAGCTTCTCTGTGGTGAGCCCAAGCCCCAGGTGAGAGACCTGCCTTGTGACAGTCTGGCATGCAGTCTCACGGTGAGCTTTAGGTGGGAACAACCAGCCACAGCTTAAAGTGACTCATACATGTACAAAGCAGACATGCAGGGATTTCTGGCGGCAGCGCCAGCGGGGATCAGGCCCTGCACAGGGCACACGTGCACAGAGCAGAGCTGCCCTGGGCCCCTGCGCCATGGCAAGGCTGGACAGTTGCTATGGAGCCCCTGGAGCTGCTCCACAAAAGGTCCGTGCTAGAAAGGGCCAGATGAAGCAGAAATAATTGGTGGACCTGTGGGAACAGGGGTTCCCAGCCAACTGGAAGATCACTGCAATAATAAAGCGCAGCTTGACCCAAAAGCCTGTGGCAGACCTATGTCTGCACCCTGCAAATCACCCAAGTCTCAGTTCTCTCCCTTTCGCTAGCGGCCAAACTGCTCCAGCCACTGGCAGCCAGCATGAGACCGCACTTCGTCACATAAGAGCTGGCGATGTCTTTATCAAGAAGCACTAACATTTCAATACCTAAACAACTATTCCCTTGCCTCATTATGAAAGAGGCAAAAATAGAGAACTGGGGCCAATGAAATAAATGTCACACACTCCAGTTTTCTGTTTGACTGAGCAGGAGAGACACACACAACATTTTTCTGCTGCCAGCTCTACAAAGCAGACTTTCAAAGGAGAAGAGCATGGAGACACTGGTCAGGTTAGAGTGCTGCAAAGACATGCACCCCTTTTTAGGCAGAAAGCCCTACATGGTTGCAGCAGAGGGATGAGTGCATTTTTGCCCCCAAGCTAAGCTGTCACCCAGGAGGCCAACCTATGGCAAAAGAGACTCTCTACACAGCAGAGCCTGACTGCAGTGCAGAGCACCAGGGCTCATATCTGACAGCTCCAAAGGGAGGGCAAAGAAAATCAATTTGGTTTATATCAGGACTTGTGCTGTTAGTGTTATTGCTTACTTTTGCAAATATTCATTATAATCTTTCATTTTGGCTTTGCTTAACACCTCATGGGTCTCATTGCAGACTGTGGTTTATATGGTTTTGCCTATAAACAGAAAACTGGGCCTGATTTTGAGTCAAGACTTCTTGACTTCTGTGATCCTCTACAGCAACGGACTGGAAATTTTGTAACAGCTTCACTTCTGTTTTTAAGATAGCAAAGCTCTCATTGAATTACATGAGTAAATACAATCAACTCACCATCCTTTCAGCTACCAATCCTGACATTGTAGTCAACGGCCTTCAAGTTAGTGAGGTATTAACTCAGCAACAGAGTTTCAGCATTTGCAATCCATGAATGCTGGTAGATGTTACAGCACCTATATAAGGAGTTTGGTCTCTGTACTTCTGGAGAAGTCCAGCTGCCATTAATATACATAAACCAGACAGTGCTGCTAAAATGATCAGATGTGAAATAGCCAGCACTGCCATTCTCCTCTGTGAATTTCAGAATTAACAAGCCCCCCAAGAGTGAAAAGAAACATTTCATCCTTGCCAAGCCTTTGGTTTCTGGGTGAAAGCAGGATCAGGAAGACACTGCATCTTATCTATCCTTACTGGTTTTAATATTTCAAAAATTTTCTTCACAACCATGTAGTATGAAGATGAAGGAAGCTTATCTGAGAATCCTAGGCTTCCCCCAGGAAGTCCCAGTGCCCAACATACCCCTTTCCTCCAAATACCAACATTACCTTGGCGTTCTCAATTACAAATGCTATGGTATAAGAAATGGAAAATGATTAAGTCAACGTATCACATCCAAATATTACATGAATCAGTTAGTTGTTCTAATTGCTGCTGGGGCACTTAAGGCTGCCTGCCTACTCTTGAGAATAGATCCTTCAGGGTGTACTGCAATCCAAGGGATTTTTCAGGATACATTTTTTGTACTCAGGTTTTCAGGATACAATTTCTCAATGGGCTTTGACAGATGTAGGAGGAAATTGGTGCTAAAAGATGCAGTCCCACTCTTCTCCCTACCCTGGTGACCCTCTGCTGTCATCTCTATGTCAGAGCTCCTGAGCACAATGCCGCGTGCTGAGCACAAGTCAAATGAGATAACTCAACTGGCTGACAACTTTTTTATTTTTATTTCAAGGTTATATTTCAGTCAAATCAGCAGCCTGATTCAACTCTGCTGTCTTGGGCGGCAGCTATACAGCCTTAAATCAGCTGGCATCAGCAGTGACACTGAACCCACAGACAAATGAAATAGTTTTGTCAGCCCTTCTGTGCAACATAAATAGTCCATTTCCCCTTTCCACTGCCCTAGGATTCTTGCCCTTCAGGAAGGAGTAGTAACTTTTATCACTGGCGTGTGCTGTCAATCTAGTCTCAGAAATATGTCTGCATCTTAGCTCACAGTATGGAAAAAAAATGATTTCCTGCAATAGCCTTAATCTCGCTCTGTTTGTCTCATGGCTTGCCAGCACCAAGAGTTTTACTTCAGGCTAAGTCTGATAGGTGCCAAGTGACTTTTTTCAACATTGAGTTAAAAAAAAAAAAAAAAAAAAAAACCCTTGAGGTTAAATTTTAGCGACAAGTGACTTTAGTGGGAGAGCAGCAGCTGCAACCAAACTAGTGCATACATGCTGAGTTATTTGCACAAGTGCGAATAACATAGAATAGACAGACTGACAGAAGAACAAATTCAAGACTGCCAGCCCTTATCCTGCCAGCTCTGTGAAGCAGAGGCTGCTGCTACTCCATAACAGTGCAGTGCTGAGGACATGCATTGTGACTATGGCCTTTGAATGAAGTAATGTAGTTCTGCCATTAACGTGAGAGGACATATTTTTTGTCCTGGCTTTTGCAGAAAACAGTGTTGGTGATAAAATCCCTCTCCTAGGACAAGCTCAGACTTACTAACAGGGATGCATTCCCAGTCTAGATGTCCAGCATCCAGGAATGAGCAGACTACAGTCTAAACAGCCTCTTCAATCACTAGCTCTCCTGCTGAGAGGTCTAAGGAGTATAAACTCATGCCACCAGCCCCAGCTGGACTGGGACAAGGTTGAGGTTTACAGTCTGGAGGAAGAGAACAACATATCCAAAAGCCAACGCTTTGAGCCATCCAAGCCCCAGGAGTCTCCGGTTCATCCTGCCCCGTGATCCAACACAGCTGCATCTTATTCAGAGCTGGAACCCAACCAGGCCTCTTTCAGTACACACTGATTTTTTGAAAGCAGATAGGAGTCATGTGTCAGCCCCTCACATCACTGTGCAACACCCACAACTCTGTGCACTATTCACAAAGGTGCCTCAGGAAACATTCTATGTTATCCAGACCACTCCTGTCACTAGGATTGCTGGATACCTGATGAAGCCCTTCCAAATCTCAAGTAGTCATGCACACTTAGTGCAAAGTTTCATTTGTCTATTTTTAAATGACCTGGAGCAGTAGTGGATTGGCACTGAGGGCAGACACGCCACAGCCCATGCTGGGTGTCTCCCTGCCTGCTTTCACCAGGCTCTGTGCACATTCGAGGAACCAGCCTGCCCTGAAGCAAAAGCTGCCGTCTCCTTCCAGTAAATGACTTGCACACATACAGCTGAAGAAATGAAACGTAACTGCCCCCAGGAAAGGAGTTTGTTTCTCACCTGATAGCACAGCGTGGGGAATTTTTTTAAGTTGTGTAATCTAATACTGATAGGAAACGACAGCAGTCTCTTTTTTTTCACCTCTTCCAAACTGTTGGCACAGCAGACAGCAGCGTCAGCCACTTTGGGAAGTACTGATATTCTCTGTCTCTCTCTTTCTTACTCAAGAGGAATAAACTAACACAAAAATCCCTCTCGTTTTCTTCCCTTTTTTAAGATCAACACCACAGTGAACAACTTGAATATGAAAAGCAACCAGCATTCTCTCAAAATCAACTAACACATCCTTTCATGTGGTTACATTTCAACCTCTGTCTGAAGAGCATCAGTAAAAGGTGATAGCAGTTATTCATATTTGTGATTGATCACGCCTTTCCTAATCCTTCATCTTTCACTTTTTCACAGATAACAAGTATATTTATGGGAACAAAAGGCAAACTGTAACCAGGTTGATTTCCTGCTGATAGGGACTTCCTTCTCTGCCTGCCCAAAACAGAAAGACGTTATCTTTCTTCTTCCCCTTTGCCCCTCACTGGCTCCTGTTTCAGAAAACCTCAATTAGTATTCTATTTGCTGGAGGATTTTAAGGTAAAAAAAAAAGCTACACAGTGTACCCCATCTGTTTTAAAAGTTTATAAAGTGAATTCCTTTTTGATTCTAACTACTTAACATTAACCATATTTTAGCACAAACACACCTAAATATAATGACTCCCAAAGCTACATGACCCACATAAAAAATAGTCCAATACCCCAATGAGCTTCTGAGGCAAAGCAAAAATGAAACACATGTAGGCTACATGCTAGTTAAAAGAGGTACTAAAGTTTTTATACATTAAAAAGCTGCAGAGAATACACCTCAAAAAAAAAAAAGGAAATCATATAATACCTGAAAGTAATCTGTGATGAAGGATCCGAGCTCACTCTTCAGCAGTCGTCTGCAGACAGAAGGAACACATCCATGAAGAAACCACCATTGCTAGTCGCTTCTCACAGGCATATCTACACTTCACTGCATGTCAACCCCAGGACACACAAGTACACAAGAATGTGGTATTGTAGCCACAGCTATGCTCTGTTTACATCTAACCATACATTGTACTAATGCCAGCAGAAGCAGTGCTCAGATTACAAAGGAGTGAAATAGCTCCCCTGAAGTATTTTAATTATAAGCTGCACATCTAGAACAAGCAAGAAAAACTGACCCCCTGCATTCAGAGGGATGGATTTATTTAGAAATTCTTTTTTTTTTTTCTGATTTTCCTTTAAACAAAGCTGCCTTTCATTTCACTGTGAATAGTGTATATCTGTAACGCTATACTCCCTTTTCTCTTGGAAGTAGAAGGTGGTCAAATAAGAACAGGAGTACAAGAGCAAACATGCAAGCAGAAGGTGTGGCTTCCCTGTGACTATCACAATAAAAAACTAAAAAACAAACCAAAAAAACAAACACATGTTTCTTAAGAGAGCAACTGTAGAAACTGAACAAGAGGCAGGCTGATTATATGCAGGCAGAAGCCACTTTGATCAAATATTTCTGATTAGAAACTGTTGATTTTAAAACAGACTACAATAACATTTTTCAATTCTGCAATGTATTTATAGTTCAAAAAATTTCAGCTGTCAGTGACTGTGACCAGAGCTGGTAATTCTGCTTCAGATTTAAAAGTTGTCTAATACTTTCCGCTGCAAAGTGCTGCATTTTTGCTCTTTAAGAGTTTTGCTTTTTACCAAGGAGACATACAATCATGAGTGTTTGAATATGCCATTTGAGTCAGAGACACATCCACGTCTGGGACCCAAGGCAAGACCCAAAGCTGGGTTCTTGTCAACAGAGTACACCATTTTTTCCCTAATCTTTGGTGAAAGTAGATTTTGGCAACAGCCTTCCTCTCTAAATATTTCGTAAAACGTCTATATTTACACACATGGAAATATGCTTTCTCTCATCGCGGTTATATTCACACTATCCACCTCAAAGTGCATTTCTTTTCCTATGACCACCTAAGATGAGCCTTTGGGGATCTGTTTTTGAGAAGCATTTCCACTAGCTTCAGCTACATCCTGAGGAGAATGGTCAATTAATTCACACATCCATGAGGGGATCTGAGTACATGGAGCAGGCCAGCTACCCTTTCAACTGAAGGCTTTCACTCCAGAGAGAACATCGGCAGCCTCCCAATGGTTGAGGCCAGGTCACCTCTTCCTTCCTGGCAGTCCCATCTCTCAGTGACATTTCCGACATTTCTTCTTGCTGTGACAACTGACTTTGAGAACAGCAGAAAAAAAGTACGCAGTGAGACGATGGTATCGAATCACAGCAGGATGAAAACCTTGTGGCAGCAATCCAAAGCAAAATGTTACCAGCTGTTCATCTCCTGGTCTTGTTACTATCCCAATTTAAAACTCTTCTGCATTCCCACTGTGAAATTAGGCACTGGGCAGAATCCATAATTCTTTTAAAGTACTGCACTTGCTAAATTCCACCAATGATCTGAATGGAGAAATACAAACCAGGAAAATGCACCAGCTCAATCTCATGGTGCGCAAGAGCTGGCCTTCTGCCACGTGTCAAGCTAGCCATTTGCCTGGTACAGGCAGCACTGACATTCTGCTAGAAGCTTTCTCAGTAATCACAGGTGCGAAGCTGCAAGTGGTGTACGTGCGTACATGCAGATGCATGTCCTCCATGCCTCAGACTGATGTTAATGAGCTACTTGAATGCTGAAGTAGCCTATTTAGGGAATGACATTTGAGATGTAACCAGTGCTCAGGACACCTGTAGGAACATTAATCATTTATTTCAAGGTGAGTGCTTCCAAGTGCTGCTTGTGAGTGCCAGTATCTGGAAAAGCGTATTTCCCTTCCCATCATGAGAACTGCTCATAAAGCATACAAATTTCACAAAGAATTTCTTGTTCTTCACGCAGCTCTTGACCAACTAGATTGATTTCAGTAACCAACACGAACAGAGCAAGGTCCAGCATAGGCTCAGGGCCAGTCAGCAAGGCCACTCTGCCTGGCACGCTGCCTCCCCATCTCCAGAATGTAGAGAGAATGGCTACCTAGGGCACAGCTTGCTGCTCCAGCGACCAAACACGTTTCTCTGAGCCTGTTAAAAGCTGGCATTACCTCCCATGTGAGTGAGAGCACAAGTGCTCTAATGTCCTCTGTGATACTTCCCTCTGCCTGTATCAAAGAGGCCAGAGCAGCTCACAACAGGTAGCTTATGACTCCATGAGCAGCATCTCTTTCTCAGGTGAGGGGGAGGAGGACAGGGCCCATGGGGCATGCAGGGGCAGGCAGAGGCATGCAGTAACACTCAATGCCACGTGCCGGGGTGGAAAGGAGCATCTGCTTGCACAGAGGAGGGAAAGCAGGCTACAGCCACTGCAGGGAGCCACAGTCTGAGAGACCAGTGACAAAACCCAAATCCAGGCTCCAAGTCTGTGAAAGAGCTGTGGATCAGGGTATTTTCAAAGGCTTAAGACATTTGTTTTTTCTTTCACATACAGTATTCTTCACCTCACTGAGGTGAGACTGCTGCAAATACTGATGTCTAACCAGAGAGCTCCCGGCTTAAACATTAAGATGCTGTGGAAGCACAAGTGCCTAGTCTCCCCCAGCTTTCCAAAGGAGTTATACAGGACTTTCACTTTGGGCCTAGATCAAGTAGGAGAGAGTCTCATGCTCTGCAAGTTGCATTCATTTTGAAAGTAGGGAAGGGGGTAATTCAGACTGCTGCTTAATAAGGGCTCAAGCTGAATAGCCATTTGAACTTTAACCACAACTTGGCCCACAGCAGAAATGCAGCAAGGGTTGGGGCAGGGGACTCCAAATAAAAGAGGAAACTGAGACCTATGTGACGACATTCAAGATGAATGAATATGGATTCATGGGAAAGAGAGATGGAGGAAAAACTGCCTCCATAAGCTCTGTCAACATTCTGCTTAGCACCACTTGGATCCAAGGCATGAATAAATTGCTCTTTATCTCCTCTGTAGTCCTGTTTACTGCAAACCAAATTTTCCAAATAATCACAATGAAATCACAGAAAAACAGAAGACCTGCTAAAAAAAGAGTGACACTTCTAACCGTTACTGTTAGCAGCGTTAGTACCTGTTCGCTACACTTCTATTTTTTTTTAATCATCAGGGGTTATAATTTCAGGTCTCGCTCCATAATCACTACATGAAGTTATTTTTATGGAATTTTGTTTGTTTGTTTGTTTTGTTTTTAAACACTCTGTGATTCTGGGAACCTTGACTTTAGAAAAGTCATGTTACTGCCGTAACTGATAAAAGAGTGAAAAAGTCAGGCAGAAGGGGAAAATTCCCTAGGAGGGGACAAAATCCTTTGAATACATGTAAATATCAACCCTGTCCTTTTCCCTGTCCTTTTATGTGCAAGTTACACATCCACATAAATCAGAGCCACATCATCCAAGAGCTTAGTCTCATCCCACTCATTGTGACATTAGCCTGAAAGTGCAAAGCTGTGATTAAGTTTGCTTCTACCCCTTCTTCTCCCACCAATGTCCTCTAATTGCTGTTCTATACAAAACAAGCAAAACCAAACAAACATCAAAAAGTTAGCAACAAAAATTCCTTTTTCATGCAGTTCAGTAACCTACCTGATATTTTCATTGAGCGTGTAAAGTTCATTGTTCTGCAAGCCTCCCCCTTTGAACACATTTATCACTGCTGTTTGAACACTGTCAAAAAAGAAGACAGTACAGCATCCATAAACAACACCTGCCAGGATGATTTAACACAGAGAGCAACATGAGGTAGCTGCCAAGGGCTGAGTTATAATGGGGGTGGAGAGGTTAATTGCACTTAAAAACTTCCACTTTTTCTCCCCTGGAAATCATCACTCTTATTTACCTACAATCTTTCAAGGTAGACAGAGCGGAACCAATGTTAAGTTGGGCCTAGAGTAAGCAAAAAAAAGCTGTCATAGGGACACTGTTCTCAAATAAGACACTTGCATGGATTATATCTTCAGTGTGACTGTTTAGCTGATCTCTGCTAGGTGCTCCAGAGCTAGTTGTTACAAGGCGAATTGGATTTTTGCTATTATCTGCCAAGTACATCACATTGCATTATCAAATGATGTTAGCATGACTAGCCAAACTTCTCTACCTATGGCATTTGACAGGATCCTTGCTATGATGGAACAAGTAGCAAGCATCACTTAGTCAGAAACATTTTTAAGCCCAGTTAATGTCTGTAAAATGTGGTAACCGCTGTTGGAAGATGTTCTACTCTTCTGACAGAGGAAGTCATGAACTGAGTGCACAAGAGGGCTTAGCAGGTGCAAAGGCTTGCAGCAGCCAACAAGAGGTGGTGTCATGCTCCTATAAGGTGCTCCTGCTATAGGCTGGTTATGGTACTTGCTTCACTGATCTCAGTTTACTATCTTGGCACAAAACTTTATGATGTTTCTACTGGACTACTTTTGTGTGACATTAGCAAGCTGAGCCAGGTTGGCAAGAGAGAGGAGTCTGCAGAGCACAGGACTGGTACAAGGCAGAAGAAGGAAAGGTGGGAACACCCACTTTCAGCAGCAACAAGCCTTTAAATCAATTCAAGGTATTTCACATTTCATCCTACAAGTCATTTTTCCAGTCTTCATTGTGGCATGACATCTACTGAAGATAGGATTGGACTATCAATAAGAAACATTAATAGAAGTCACAAACTTCATGTTGTCAAAGGAACTTGATTATGATAAAAGTTTTACAATGTGCTGCTTCATCATGAAATTAACCTTTGTTACATGGCTAGCAATGTGTTTTCTTTAACTAGTACTGAAGAAGTGTAACTATTAACACAAAGCAATTCTGGCTTATTTCAAGACAGTCTCTCTGAACAATGCTAGCCGCAAACAAGGTTAAACACTACTAGGTCTAAATATGTCATCTCTGCAGGAGGTCTTCCATATGGGCAAAGCTTGGGCATGCCAAAAAATCATTCATGCTCATAAACAGATAAGCTTAGCCATAAATGGCCCAAGGTATCAAAAATCAGGCCTTATCTGGCCATTGCACACAGACAGTGCTCAGCTGAACCAGTCCTGCTCACCTGTTCCATGCAGAATTGGAGCTCAGCTGCAAAGCCTGACGGGTTGCTTGGAAACGTGGCAAGTCGCTGAGCACCGGGGAGCTCATGAAACGAGGTCTGGGCCTTCTGAACGAACCCATCTTGTACAACTGGAGAGCAAAGGATGGAGCCAGGGTGAACCCTCCAGTCATAGAGTCAGATTGACTGCAGCAGGCTGGCAGAAAGCCTCTTCTCTTGAAGGTCCAAGCGTCAGTCTCAAGGACATCAATAAGTCTTCAAATTCTGCAGCACCCTGCAGTAAAAGCAAAGAGTCAATCTCCGACTAGTAGCTCCTCGTTACTTCAGGTTGCAACATGGACTCATATTCAAAACAATTTAAGTATTGAAACAATCCTGTGAACTGAGGAGAAAGGAAGACAGAAATATCCTATCCTGCAAACAAAAAATTTGGGCAATTCTTCAAGAGCTCTTCACCAGCTGCCCACTCTTATATTCTGTCTCCAATGCAGCCAGGAAAACAAGCCCAGTCTCTCTTTCTACTTTATTTGTTGGAGGTGTGAGAACAGAGGCACCTAAACTCTTCTGCTGGAGGCACTTTACAAATACCTTTAAATATAGTCAGCCCTTCAGACTGTATAATATGGAGGGGGAAATTGGAGAGAGAAAAAAGAAACTATTTCACCAGAAGGCAGAAAGCATCAAAAGATGAACAACAGGACAAAAGATGAAGACACGAACAGAGTGCCTTTATTTTGAGAAGCATTACGCGAGGGAATAAAACGCTCTCACTATCAGCTCATCACAACAAGGATGCAATAAGGAGATTCTGCAAACAAAGGTCTGGCAAGAAGATATCTTGAGGTAAGCAGGACTGTTATGTTTCCCTCTACAGAACAACAAGAAATTGCTTGACTAAATATAAAACGCCTGTGCTTTTCCCTCTGATCATCTTCATATAGAATAATATGCTGCCCTGAGTAAACCACAGTAACAGCAGAAGTTAGAATGGGTTTGGATAAAAACCACAGGAATTCTGGCAACGTTTCTGAGCTTCAAAGTCTACCCACTTCACAGGAACACAGGCCATAGATGTAGTTGGCAGTTTGGAGAATGGAGGCATGGGAGAAAAAAGAAGAAAAGAAAAACAAACAAAGTTGTGTAACTGAAGAGCACACAGAAGTAAAACAAAATCCTCTCTTCTCCACTATATCCTCAGAATGAGGTGGATAGAGACATGATGAGCCAAAGAAATGCTGTCTATCTGCACAGCACTTTAAATTGAACTAATTCTCAGCTTTAGGAAACTCTTGCCACTCTCTCAAACTGTAATTAACTCTTTTACAAGGATGAGAACAACCTTCCTCCTGAGTGGCCTTGCTTCATGCTGGGCTCATCCTTCACCTTGCCTCCACTTCTGCTTGTCACAGCCTGACTCAAGCACAAGGAAGCTCTGCCAGACACCGCAGGCCCTGTGCCGAGGGAATCTAAACCAGCAGAAGGACTGAGTTGGGGCTAAAAGCAATAAAACAGAAGCCCTGCTGTTGAGGTAGACTTATTGCAAGCAAAGATGAATTGGGCTATGACTAGAAAAAAGTGGGTTCACTTCAAGGCTTCCCAATCTGTGATGCAAAAGGGCACAGGGAGCAGCTCCCCAGCTCCTTTAAAAGATATATGTTGGGACTGCCCCAGTCCTTCAGGCTTCTCACAGATCTGAAAGGGAAATAAGCACCAGTGACCACATTTGTTAGGCACCGACACAAATGGTGCTATCATTCTCTGCATTATGCAAGAAATTAATACAGTTGTTACCCTGCACACACACACACACAGAGTTTGGATGGAGCTGCAACACATAATGCAAGCGCAAGTTTTTTCCTGACAACTCTTTGCTGCCTATATTGCTGACAACAACCTTTCACTGGGAGCTGAGCTCTGACAGGTAATACTTGAAGGAGCAGCACACTACAGATTCTGTGGCTGCTCTGTTCCAGTTACAGGCCTAACTCCTACAAATTGACAGTAAATACAAACAGTATAAGCAAATCAGCACTGCCTTTTGCGTGCAGTTCGAAATAACGTTTGTTTCACTTTACATTGCCCACACGTGTGCAATCTGCCAGCAATTTCTGTATCGGCAGTTCTAACCACATTAGAAATTGTCAGCAGAAAAAAGCTACAGCACCTTGGAGAGCTGAGAGCAAACTTCTCTCATAACGTACCAAAAGGTGGTTTTGAGGCAAAGAATTAGTATAAATTAAAAGAATGTTTCTGCTGTGAAACAAGTAATTGTGCCAATATTTGTCATCTCTTAAATTCCACAGCTGACAGCGTGCTGAGCTGAAAGAGGGTCACTTCTCCCAGCGCTGCAGTAAAATTTCCATTTCTAAATTTTGTGTACAGCAAAAACAGTATCTATTTTTCAGCACTTTATAATGTGATATAAGAATTATTTCAGATCAGGTGTAGACATCTAACAGTTTGAGAAAACAGTGGTTAGGATGTCTGTGCTAGCCCACAATCCCTCTCCTATGAGCATTCCAGGCAGTGTAAGTGTTAAAACCCCACAAATATGTATTCCTCAAGTATTCCTACAGCCCTAGCAAAGTCACACTTTATACTTATAAAGCTTCATTTCAATTCAAAAACAAAAAAATCTCTGCAATTCAGAGCTATGTTTATTTGAAACGTGAAAGCCTAAATTCAGAAGTACAAACCAGAGGCAAAATCTCTGGGGCCTTGCCTCACACACCATTAAAGCCTTTGTAGGGAGTCTTTGGCCTGTTTTGTGCAAGAGGCAAACCAAGACAATCAGGAAGTTTTTTTCCAAGTTTGATTTATGGATTAATGAGACTAACACCGCAGCAACAAAACTATGGGATACATAGGGCCCCTTGACAAATTTCCTGGATGCCTCTTCCTAAAAGAAAATGCTTAAGTGCTTTTCTCACGGAAACATGCATGTTGTTTTCCTTAACCTCTGTAAAAGTCTCCTAGACAGCTAATAACAAGTTCTCATCTGTGCAGAGACGATAAGGCGCTCCCTCTTCCCCCATTTTCCCGCAATCTTATAGTCTGCAATTCTGTGTTATTGTCAGGTAAACTTTATTCTAAGTTCTCATCAGGAATTTAAGAAAAGATCTTCTATATTAGGGGAAGATCCAGAGTCTGATTTCTATTCCTTCACAATTCAAAGATGCAAATCTCTCCTGTCTTACCTAAATGGTGACTGTTAAGTACCAGGAATAGTAAATAAACCATTACTGTGAATGCAGACTGGCCCTCACTTTCTACACTGACAAGTGGGCAAGCAGTCCCCCTACCTGTACTTTCACGTCTTTCAGTTCATCAAAGCCACATATGCATGTGCATGAACTTAGCTTATATTTTAAGAAAACACAGACTACATCTGCCGTGACAATTTAAATTTACAACACATCTGGTTACTCTTCCAGCACTTGATTGCTTAAAAATAAAAACCAAGAAAACTTTGCTTTTCAAAGGAGAAAAGATAATCAAATCAAGATTTATTCAACAACTAAAAAAGTTCCTTTCTGGACAACACTAATCAAATATGTGTCTCAGACATCTCAGAGGCCATTCAAAGCAAAAGTCTCAAAAACTGTTTTGGAAAGAAGAGTGGGACTCAGTCTCTGGGTATGGGAGTTTTCTGACTTATACCCTCATCCTTTCCTGTCTTCATACCTTTAGAAATACGATTCATGAAAAATTTAGTGCTTAATCCACAGTCCATCAAAAGCAATGGGAATCTAACCACTGGTCTTACTGTTTTGGATCAAACCCTCAAAAAGAAAGTGTGGGTATTTTCTCATCTTAGCAGCCCCTCACGTTCACAGCAATATCGGTGTGAGGATGAATTATTATTTACACTCTTATGTAAGAGTCTCTCTCTGAGCCTATGCTCAGAGATAGTCTCAGTGCAGGGAGGTAACTGGGAGGGTGCAAGACTAGGTCTGACAATCTCATCAGTAGGACTGACTCAAGTTGCAGCCTTCACAAAACAGCTTTTTCCACCCATGTATTAATGCTATTTGTTTCTGAAATCCCAGCAACAAAACTAGACAAGCTCACAAACTTTGAAAGCAGAAACTCTCTAGTTAAGGTATGATCAAGCATCTCAGACCACGGGCAGTGTCCATGTGCACAAGGACAGGACCAAGCTGGGAGAAGGGAAGTGTCTGCTGCCCTGATCTTGCTGGGCTGTGCCTGAGCTGCTGTCTCATGGGCGAATACCGCGTGGTGCCACAAGCCTCCAGTGCGGGTTTCACACCCGCACTGGGTGCAGGACATGACCCACAGCCCTGCTGGCCCAGACTGCTGGTTGTGTAGCATCAAGCACGGCCAGCGGCCCCTATCCTGCTCAGGGCCAGCCCACACCACTGGCCTGCCCACTGCCAGCCACACCACAGTCTGCACGTGTCTGCGGGCCTTGCTTCTAACTAAACTTAAAGGTTTTAACTACAAGGCATGTAAGAGAATCTGAAAACATCCTCCTTCTGGTAGTAAGCTTCGACCCTCTGGTATGTGCCCATGTATCTGACAATCTTGCTGCTAACGTTTAACTCTCTAAGAGCTCACTTTCTCTATCCTCCTATTACATAACCACATTCACAAATGTGAGCCCAGGGTCCCTGCCTTCCTCCTCCCTCTTCCATACATTCCTTCTCTCAGATTGGACCCACATCATATCTGTATTCCAAATAGGTCCCAAACAAGCTAATTAACAGAAAAATCCAATTTGACTTTGGCAACAGAGCCACCCATGTAACATTTGAAAAGGAACCCAGTGGTTTCCACTCAGTTATGCTTTGAGTTCTTGAGGTTAAAGCAAACCTGAAACTCAAAGCGAAACTCTGGTAAGAGTGAGAGGAAATGTATGAGAAATGGAGGGGAAAAAACTTTGCTTATCATATCCCACCATGGTTTGAGAAGCTCTCTGCAATTCAAAAACCATTGCAGTCCCTTTGGAGTTTATGGCCTGTCAGAAATAAGAAAACTTCATATCTACGTAAGTGCCAATGTGATTTCTTTCAAAAAAATCTAAGAAAAATTATGGCACAGAATAAGTCAGTTCAATGTGAAATAAAGAAATGAAGTCATGATAAAGAATATATAGAAAAGGAAATATTTGTAATGTAGGAATGACATCTAAGACAACAAAATTATTTTGGTCTCTGCCACAGATCTCCTGTGTTACCATAAAAACTTGTTATTTACTTGTTTGGACTTGCATGATTCAAAAATGGTGAAAATTATTAAGGCTACTAAAAGGCTCCACTTGTTTGCAGAACAGCTTGAAACGCTTTGGTGGAAAACAGCAAAGAATACCTCATCATAATCACCGAGCTGATCGGTATGAAGTTAGAAGCAAATTTAAATTAGATTCATTAACAACGCATTTCATCTGGTTGAAGGCAAATTATACTTCCTATATAAACAAGGATCACACCAAAGATTTGCTTACGAAATGCCAGATGCAAAAACAGCAGTTTCAGAAGTGTAATACCAACAGACCAGACTGGGACATAAATAGAACACTTACCTCTTTGGTTCAATAAGAACCACATCCACAGGAGAAGAGGAAGGGCTAAGAGAGGAAAACTAAGACAATCTGTAATGCCATTTTCTGATTAACTGAAGCACTACGTCTTTTTAGATATTATATCAAGTGCTCTCCATGACAGCTATAGAAAGCATCCATTCAAAGTAAACTCAGTGCAATGTTGTCCTGATCTATGGCAGCCTAGCTTCTGGAAGCAGCAAGCTTACCTGCATCCAGCTGTAGAGATTCACCCATCCAGATGGGGCTCTCCAGGTATATAGAGAGGCTTTGCTCAAGCTCTTACACTCTTGAAACCACTACCAATTTCATGGCAAAGTAGTACTGTAAGGGACTCTGGTCCCAAAGCTTTGTGTTATTTCTGCTCTGTTCTTCATAGTTTAGAAGCCTCTAACTATGTTGATTAGCAAGAAGACTTTCAATCAGCACAGCTATACAGGAACAACCAATGGCATGAAAACATTTATATCAGAAACAAGACAACATGCACATGAATAGTTACTTCCTTCCACTGGTGGGAACATCATTTAGCAGATGCACTAATAAGTGCACACCTACTGAAGCAAAATAAACCAGGAGTGTATCACTTGAATGACACAAGTATGAATAAGCCATCAAAATTTTGATGTAGAAAAGACTTCAAGATTTAATTAGCATAGATACTTTCAAACCCAGAAACCAACTTTTAGCAATTTCAACTTGTTTTCAGTAACGCCCCAATGACACCCAGTAGCATCTGCTGCAAAATACATAAAATATGTGTAGTAATTAATATACTCCCTTCTGAATTTTGCATTTGCAGAAGTAGATGAACTTACACTATAGTCCCCCCTTCAGCATGGCCCCTAAAAAAATTTCACAAAACTCAGAGAAATTATCCTCTTCAACCTGTCCTTCCTTGGTGAAATGTGGAGAAATACACTAACTAACCAATTCCAAAAGCTATTTGAGGGCAACACCTAAGGAGAGCCACAGCAGTTCCTTCTTCGAGATACTAGGCAGAAGATCACCAGTTTAAAGGAAAAAAAAAGAAGTGGGGGGAGAAAGAACACAGATTCAGAAGTAAAAGAAAGGAGGTCTAAATATTAGTCTAAATGTAATGACATGTTTAATTTTGTAGGAATGGTAATCAGAAAAGCACGTAAGATAAACTTCATCATGAACAAATAAAAAGCCAGCAACTGCATTCATTTTAGGAACTATCTATACTGTAACTAGAATGACAATCACTCATATCATCTTGGTGATTTCTTGCACTTTGCACTTTTTTTCTTGTGTGCATTTTTGTTTTTGTTTTCACGTTTCCTATTGTTACTATCAAAAATAGAAGTACCTCTCACATTTTCAACCCGTGTTACAAAATGTGGAGAGTAAGTAGCCTGTTTATACATCAAAGTCCAACCTGAACCAGCTCTAAAAACCACTTAACTTTTGCTAAGGTCTTCAGAGCCATCTTCTATCATCTGAGTTGCAGTTTGCCCCATCTCAGGTAGTAAGAATGCACTGTTACCCCCTACTGAATAAGCTCTGGAACCCAGCAAATATTTAGTTGAAGTATATGTATGCTTGAATTCCCATTAGCAGAAACAATGAGTAGAAAAGGCCATATTTTTTAAAAAAAAA
>VZSV01000001.1:5635046-5660248 GCA_013398735.1 Nothocercus julius | reverse complement strand
TATATGCAGCCTACCAATCAGCCTCTGTGTCTCCTCACCATGAAATAAGACCGATGGGTATGTATGCTAAATACACATGCACATACAGCACCATATGCAACACGTAAACAGCTCTTGCACATCGATCCCAGTACTGATGAGTTTTGCATAACTGAAATCCTGCATACCACAAAATTACAGCATTGTCATACTCGAGACCGCCTGCTTACATGAATAAATTATCATATGACTGGAAAGAGCAGAGAAAAATAGCTGTATTTTAGACTATTCTTTTCAGCACAGACAGGCCGGAGCTGCGCTTGCTGGGGTCCCTGCTGGTACAACTGGCAGCTGCAAGTGATGTCCCATGGAGGAGAAGGTGGAAGGGGACAGGTTTGGCTGCTGAAGAGGATAAAAGTAAATGTTGTCCATGAAAACGGAAAGCTCAGTAAATATCCCCAAGGCACGGAGCCTCCTAGTGCTCTTGAGGGGACCAGGAAAGGGGGTAAGCCTCTGCATGGCCACCGAGAGACACCGAAAGAAGAGAATGGCTGTGTTTCACTCAAAGAGGCGGCCTGCAGCTCACATGGCTTTTGTCTCTCTCGCAGTGGGCTATGCGCTAACTCGATTTATTTAGAAAAAGACGGGGAAAAAAATCTCTTTCCATTCCCCACCGGTTTCAGAATTATTGTGTCTCCTTGGGGGGGGAAGGGTTAGACCGAGCTGCTTGGTTTGGAAATGACTCACTCGGCAGCGCTATGGAGCCGGAGGGTCTATTTTTAATATTTTTAAACGGAGAAGTTACTCGGGTCTTATGCGTCGCTGTGTGCCGGGATCGCCGGGCTCGCGCAGCCCCCGCCTGCCGTTCCGTCCCGTGCGGCCCCGCGCCGGCATCCCCCGCCCCCCCGCCGCATCCCCCGGCCGCCCCAGGCATCCCCCGGCCGGCGGTAACTCCGCGCGTCCCAAAGCACCGCGGCGCCCCGAGAGCAGCTCGGCGGCCCAAGCGCCTCTCACTCACCGGGGAGGGAGGCCGGTGCTGCCCGCGCCGCTCCGCGTTGCCGCCCCGCCGGGCACTGAAGGAGGTGCCGCCTCCCGGGCCGGCAGGAGGGCAGGCTGCAGCACGGCCGGCCTCCCGGCCACGCTTTATTTCTCCGATCTGCCTTTCGCTGGCTCCTCCCAGCAGAGACAAAAAGGCGACGCGCCAGGTCGGGCTGGCCCGGCCCGGCCCGGTCCCGTGGGGACAGCGCTCGCACCGGCTCCAGATCCGTGGGTCCCCCGCAGGGGCGCAAAGCGCGTCCTGGCGGGTCGCGAAGCTTGGAGGGTTTCCGATCGGGACAGGGGGGATGCGGGAGGCTCGGAGGCCTGCCCGTGGCCAGGGCGGCTCCCCCCGGCGCTGCGGCGACGGCCGAGGCAAGTGCCGCTCAGGCAGCGCTGCCCTTGGCTCGCAGTTACCGCGCACTTTGCTCCTCTCGCTGTAACCGGCAGGATTGCAGCAGGTACTGGCAGGAAGCTGCGAAGAACGTTGTGTGTAATTCAGGGTCCTGAAGGAGATTTTTAAAAAGCTACAATTAGATGCAATCAGCAAACATTCACATGCAACCTGTAACTCCTCAGAGAGTCACACTCTCTTTTGCAGAGCTGCCTGTTAATTTAAGGTACTGAAATTTTAAAGGTTCTGAAGGATTTGTAAAACAGCAACATTTTTGCTATCTGCTGAAGAGGCTTTTGTGAATTATTTAGCACACTAATACTCCTACCACTGGCTAGCCCAAAGTATTAGCTGCTAAGAGAACTCAAACCTTTCCTTTACAACGGAGTTTGGTCTGAATTTACAATCAGAAAAGCTCATGCTCCTTGCCAGGATGTTAATCTATCAGACCTTGCTGCAGTCCTCTCAAGTCTTGAGTTTTCTCTGGAGATACCCAAAGTGAGCTCAGATGACTGGTATTTGCTTGAATGGCATCCTAATGTTCCTCCTTTTCCACCTACAAATGTGTAAAATAAAGACTCACTGGGGCACTGTGAACTTTACGTACAGCCCATTGCCACTATCAGAACTATAATCACACTTATTGTTATAAACATGAAATCGGTGCCCTGAGCAAGCTGACAGGACTGCATTGGAAGCTGTTCAAACACATACCAAACTATGTTCTCTGTCCAAGAGTGATGTGGCATTTGATGGACGGTTGATACCTGTGCAACACGTACAGTTTCAGTACTTCTGTTGACCTACTAACATGCAAAAGCAGATAAATTGTCCTTTTGCTTTTCAAACCAACAATTGCATATTCCTTTTTTTTCATAGACAACATTGTCAAAATGGACCTTGAACATCTCAAGCATCCTGAGTGGTCTTCATTCTGGAGCTCCTGGCAAGCCCCGATACCGTCGTGAAGTGAACACTGCTATAAGGGTTATGGCTAGAGAAGCACATACATTGTTCCTCGTAGCTGAACTGTTCTTCAAGGCCAGCAAAGATCTGAACCTACTTGGAGGAGAAGAGAATCTGACATGCCTGCTCCGATGGTGTGCTCCACTGGAGAGAAACACCGCAAAAAAAAAAAAAAAATTGCATGAGGGATAAATACTCAGATGAGGCCAGTATAGACTCCTGGTCAGATCCTAATTTCTGGCATTATGTGAACATAGTAAATTTGCAAGTTTTGTTTAATGAAAATATGATAGCCTGCACCATTTGCCAAATTTCAACTCATACAATTATAAGTCACAACTTTAAAATGTATCTGTTTTTACTGCTGTTGAGACAAGTACATCACTCTGCAGATTTCTGGGATACCAGGTTTATCGGGGAAAGCTGTTAGCCATATCCGTTAAGGTGCAAACTTCAATACTACCTCTGGGAGACATCATGGCCATGACACAGACTTAGCATGGCCATCATATTATACAGCTGGACTCTGCTTAGGGGAAAAGAGGAAGAAAATAGTTGAAAAGATGTCCTGCTACCAGTCCGTGATGAAGAGGGAGGTCCTCTTCGACTGCCTCACTAGGAAGGAGTGAGGCCTCTATGGAAAGGAAAGTCTTTGCCACTCCAAGGGCTCTTACACAGGAGTATAGGGAGGACTTCAATATACAGCAAAGACAGACAAGAAAGAAGATAAGAAATATTAGCCCAGAAGGAAAAGATAAAAATCTTAGGGTGGGATTCCTCTTACCTAACTTTAGCCCTCTGAGGTTACACACCATCTTCTATATCCTACTTGTCTGGACTTCTTTAGTGAGGAGAGACAGGCATGTCCCATGATAATTCATCTCACCTAGATTAGACTGCTGTGTTAGAGTAGGAAGAATTGCCTTCTGGAAATATCTCTGTGCCTCAGCTGTTTATCAAAGGAGCTGCCCTAAACAACACACCTAACTTTCAAAGTTAGGTAAGATAAATCCTCTCTAAAGCTTGCCTGAATGACATAGAGCTGCAGTGAAGGAGATCGGAAGAGTTATGTTTAGATTGACTAACAAGGAAAATGACCATTAGTACCTTCATTTTTCCTTTCAGCTTTGGTTAGAGCAAAAGAAAAGAATATGCTTTCCAAAGAAAGCTCTTGGTCTCAAAGAGACAAGTTATAATTTATAAACTCTTATCACTGAAGCAATACATGGTGCAAATGGACTGCCATTTGCTTTGGGTCAGAGGAATTCACTCCTCTTTGTCTTGTTCAAGTCTACAGTATCACCTAAACTGAAAAGCAGGCATATTAACAGCATCAGAGATGTTGCTACAGATATTTTCATGATGATCAGATATGTGAGAAATAGCTACAGACTTAATTTTGTTTTTGACACCACACATCCTCTCTGTAGCACACTTTCTATAGCAAGACAGCCTCGAGTGCACACGTCCTGCTCTCTGCACAGCGTGGTGCTCAATGAGAGCCAAACCACAAGCGTTGTGACTAATAGATGTGACCTTTTAATGGTTTGTTTTATAATGTATTTGATGATGGGATGAATCCACAGCATATACCCTTCCTTCTTTCTGTGTGAGCCAACAGGCCTTCAGCACCATGTGATTCCCAGAAATGAGTTCTGGAGAGGGTCCTACAGTGTTGTCTAACAGGTCGGTGAGGAAAGTCATCATGTCTGAAGAATGTTCCTTACTGGCACTAATTTTCAGGGGCTGAGGGCAGCAGCTGAACCAGCTTAAGAGGTGACCATCTTTTGGCTTATTCCATCCATCAAAGATCTCTGTCCTTTTCTATCTGCTCTACTTGTCAAATGAGCAAAAAAAAAGAGAGGGAAAGAGAAAGCAAGCAAGCATGCAATAAAAATCTGCCTTAAACTAAAGTGGATAATTTTGACAGAAATGGGTTATGGAGTAGCTATACTTGAAGCTAACTTACATATACTGGAAAGAAGTATGGGGCACACAGCTGGGCATAAGCTGGGAAAAGTAACCTTATATCCCAGCATAGCTGCAGTGAGAACAGGGAGTTCGCAGTCCTAAGAGTGACTTTATGCAGATTATTTAACAACTCGGTTCATTTTTCTCTAGAGGGTCCCTATCTCAAAGAGATATTATGAAGCTTAAACAACTCCTTCAAAGATAATATTTTTTTTCTTTTGTTCTCTTTCATATTCACTTTTGTAGTTTCAAGACTGGGGAGTGGAAGGGAGGCAAACATCTCAAAGCTCTGTGGTTGAGGGTTCATTATTCTATGAATTTTAAAAGCCAAAGCTCTGGTGCAAATGAGATTCAGAAAACAAAATGTAATTCCACAAGGAAAAATGCAGCTATATTACATGTGGTGAAGAATAATTCAGATCACAGATATCCATTGGGAAGGAGGATTCTCAGAAGCCATAATGCTGAAAGAGCATTATAGAAATCTAAAATAGCAGGAGAACAGATAGTAAATTAGACGTGTCTGTAATTTAAGATGACAGGGAGAAAAAAGCAGAAACAAAAAACAATGGTATAGTATACTTCATAAACAGAAATTGTAACAAAAGCCTCTGTTAGTTCTATTGTAATATAACCCTCCCCGCACCCAGAATATTGCATTCAGTCCTTAGTATCCTTTCATCAAAAAGACATCAGCAAGTGTAAAGAAGTCCATTTAAAAACACAAGTGATGAGGACTGACTTGGAATTCACTGAAGGAGCTGAAAGAACTAAATACAACTGGTTGTGCTGTGCATGGGGAACAGGACACAGAACTATAAAAAATTGAAACAGGATAAAGCACCATGAGAGATGAACTACTAATTATTGCAGAAGGAAAAGCACTCTAATTGTGAGGATGGGGAAAGGAACCTGAAAGATTAGCAGAATCCTGTTAAAATGCCTTAGGTGTAAGATCCACTGCCTGCTAGAGTAGGTGCTCTGGAATACTCTTTGTGGTATTTTAAATAAGCACAATGCTAGTGTTTATGCCTAGCCTACGAAGCACAGTGGGCTAGTTGATTTTTTACAGAGGAATTTTCCATCTCTAATTTCTGTGTCTCTAAAGTTTCCTTCTTCCTCCACAGAGCACTGTTTGGCATGTCAGTGGCAAACCTCTGAGGGAGAAGACAAACAAACTAGCCTCAGGGAGAGAAGATCTAAATGAAGAAAAGAACTAAAGAATGTTTGTGTGTGATACTTTACAGACACACCACAAATCATAGTCAAGCAAAGCCAGCAGCGACCGACTGTCCTTATATTGACCTCTGCTGGAAACCATAATGTAAATTTCCCAAGGACACAAATGAGCTGCGGCAGCCTCAGCAGCAGGGCAGACCCCTTCCCTCTACCCTCCTGCTTTAGTCATTCCCATTCCACTCCTGTTTTTGTTTGTTTCTCCACCTTCTCTATCTGCTCCATCTCCCTCTTGCCTTTTACCCTCAAAGTCAGTAAACTGAATTTAAATTCATTATTTGGGATCCTATACATCCATCCTAAACCCGGTTTCTATACTGAAACACTGGAGCCTCCAGATGGTGTGACAGGGTTTCTAATGACCACATTTAAGACTATCTGACAAACATTCATTTTTGAAGCACATTGCTGTGCTCTTGTAAAATCTTTTTGGCTTTTGTCTTCCATGCAAATCTTCTTGTTCTCCGACCCCCTTAACTGCTTCTTCAGCGTATCTCCCTTCAGCTTTCTGAATGGCAGTCAACAAGACTTTTTTCCTTGGTCACTTGTCTTTTCCTTCACCTTATCTCCAGGTAATCTGATCCGCAAATAAGTTTAATTGCCAGTGTATAGTTATTCGCTCTACTCCAGTCCTATCTCTACCTTTTCAAATAGAAGTCATGGCCTGTTTTTCTGTCATGGTTTCATAGATGTCACAGCTATCAACTCAACATAGTTGAAATATAATTCATAGTCTTTGCTCTCAGAGCTATCTTGCTACTTCGGTTTTAGTCACTACATATATGACCCACCTGCCTACCACCCATGCAATAACTTGGGCATTGTTTTTAACTTGGACCTTTCTTTCTCTAAATACTCATATTCAGCTTATGTCTAAATTTTCCAGATACTTTCTGTGTAGCTTCTTTCAAATAAAGTTCTTATTCTTTCATAGAGCAATACCCCTCAGCCAGACTTTTGTCACTTCATGCCAGAGGTATTGTGATGTCTCTTCACCTGGCTTTGGAAAATACAGTCTTCACTCATACCCATCCAGGACAGTGCTACAAATATCATTACCCTAGCATCTTACTTTGACCATGATACCTCCTACCTTCCACCCATCTGTTGACTTCTCTACTTATCACCACCACTCTCGGCCTGTCTTTCTCTTGCTATGGTTTCCCACCTCATTGTTTCACAATCACTAGCTGTAATGACTACTGAAAAAGGTCATCTCACGCTTGCACTGGTCAAGGTCACCAGTTCTGCCCAGCACTGTCCTTCCTTTGTACTACCAGATAGCCCTTTGCTCTGATCACACAGCAAATTGCATCAATAAAATGAATTGTTTTTAAAAAATTGCATCTCCCTTGCTCACCACTGGTACCTCAACTCGACATTCACGCTCTTGTTACTGTCTGTGCATGTCTGCCTAAGAACCATGTACAGCAGTCTCATATCACAGTCTTACTCAGAACAGACCAAGCTTTTCCTTGTAAAACCAATCAAGGCTCTTGAAAAATACCAGCCTAAGATCCCAGGAGAACCCACAAGCTCAGTGTGTGCCCTTAGTGTGAGTAGAACCACAGAAAGCAACAGTGCAAGTTTCTCTGTTTTGAGTTTGCTAGATTCATTAACTGGGTGTTATGGAGCTTACCTTCAGGTCATACGGGATCTACAGGCTGTGCAAGCAAAGAGGCAGCAGAGTATGTCATTTTGGCAAGGTGACCACTGGATCATTTACCAGCTGTGAAGAGGTCTATTATTTCACATATTAGCTGTCTATTAGCAACAACTTTTGGTTCTCTTTCAGAGCTGTAGAAACAAAGGAAGATATGCATGCGGTATGAGATAAAATTTCTTATGGCACAACAAGCGAAACACTATGTGATTTTCAGATGGCACAATGACTTTCATTGGTGAATGAATGCCACATCACTGAGTCCTAATTACAAGAGACTCCTAAGTTGTGTTCTTTTATTGCTGTGATTCACTTGCTGGTTTGGGGATTTGTGTTCTTTTAATTCCCACATCTCACTTACTGACCATGCTGTGTTCTGTGGCTGCAAAGCGGTTGGAAGAGTAGCATTCAGAAGCAGTGAAACCCATTACTGCAGCTAGACTTTTCTTAATCAGAAACCATTTTTTTCTTCCACAAAATGCCTAACTGCATTCAGCACCATCACTTTGCTTTGATGCACCTCTCAGAGTCAGCTAAGTCAATGAATGTAAGGGTATGCAGCAGAAAGACACATTCACCTCTTGAGCTGACTGGTAAAGAAAACAGCTTAGTCAGAGGCCTAGAAGAAATCATGTGTCACACTATAAATGATCATAGTGGCTCTGCCTCTGTTTATATTCAGAAAGATGGAGAGAGGCATGGGAGACATGGGAGAGAAACTTGGAACCTCTTAGCCTTCCCACAGCTAGTAGGATGATGAGCAGACATGCCTTTTTCACTCTCAGCAGGCTTCTCATTTGTTAGCATGTGGCATACGCCACCGAGCTGGCAAACTCACTGACAAATTAGTCTCATCTTCCAGGGATGACTGGACCTTCCTTAACAGAGCGAGCAACTACATAACATAGCTAAGTGCCATAGTTAAATTTGGTGGCTTCTAGTTCGGCATTTGTTTATTTTTTCTCTTCCTGACTTCTACTGTAAAGGCCAGGTCATATCTTCCAGACTTAACAGTGCTAAAGTCAAGCCAAACTGGAAGATGCCTTCAGCAATTAAAGGATCTTATCTGGGAATTGACTTGCTAGTATAAATGGGGTCATTTGGAACCAGTAATTATTACTGAAAAAAAATGAAAATCAGCGTCAGAGGGGGTTCCACAAGCACAATGCATAGTCATGCATTGCATGTGCACTGCCACCACATTCAAATCAAGAGAGAAACATACTTTCCATACTCAGACCTCTTTCCTCTGTTTGTCCAGGGAAGGATTGAGGGAGGGAACCCTCAGCCACTCAGAGCTTATCTAAATAGAGAGAGGGACTGGCAGAATTAGTATGTTACAGCTAGATAACTACATCCCTCTTCCTTGGGCACTTAAACTCTTCAAATAGGTGCTCTAATCTAGCATAGAAGTGATTTCACTTTGAAAGTGTTTTAGTCTATGTAAGATTAAAGTAAAGAGGCTGGGATGGCTTGTGCACAACTAGGAGGATTTAGAAGGTAGACTACATGAAAATGCATGTACCCAGAACATGCAGGGCTTGTGAGAGTTTCATGGATGGTAAAGTGAAGAATGGCTCCATGGAGTAATCTTCCATCTGATCAGATGCCTTGAATCCCATATTATCTACTGTTATCAGATAGTCCCTCTGTAGCACAAAGGCACTGTAGCAGAGAGAGTATTTGGGGAGGAAAAAGATGTGAGGTGATAAGAATTCTATTTTGATTAAATGAAAATGCAGACTGTGTAGCATTATTCTGCACATGATGAGTCTTTGCAAGCTAGTAGGGCCTGTGCACTTGTGGAATTCAGCCTCTACTTGCCAGAATAAATTTATTTAACTAGAGTCTCATATGTATGTGTTCGTACTGGTTATGAGCAATACCGTATGGTAGCTGAATGTTTGTATGCACAGACACACTCCCTTTCAGTGAGCTAACATGTGTGTTTGAACACCAGCTGTGGAATCTAGGGCTAGGTCTGTATTTGTGCAGAAGAGAGGCACATTCTAGCTGTGCCAGGATGCAGCTGGGCAAAGCACTTTGTCACATCTCCAATTCTTAGCCCTAGGAGTTTTTTTTAGTCTCTCAGGATTTTGATTTATTTTCAAGAACTCTTCACAGAGACTGTTATTTATGTGGACCTTACCCATGCCAGACAAGATTGGAATTTCAGCTATTCATGAAGGAAATCCAAGATTTTACGTGTGTGTGTGTGTGAGTGTAAATCCAACTCACTAGAAGTGATATAAGGCTAACACTCAGGCTTTGCAACCAAAAAAAATCAACAAATAAAACAACCTCCCTTTCTCCTTCCTTCCCTCCCTCCCTTTTTCACCAATTTCACAGCTTGCTGAAACACATGAAGTCAAAATGGCAAGGAAAATTCCAAGTAAAAGTAACTTACTCTGTATTTTCACTCATTGGAGCTAACTGCACCATGCCCTGAGCACATGTTTTCTTCCACATCCATCTGTCTGCAACAGAAAGTGCATCTGATGAGTTCAGCTCTATGGAAACAAACAGTCCTGAACTGTAAAAATAAAAAAAAAGACTTTAATGAAATATCAGTAGGGCAATGCCTGGATTAATACTGCACTGCATTGCAGCATTGCAGACACGAAGAGGTTGGTGAAGTGGGACATACACACAAGGGGCCATAGCCTGGGATGCTTCTGGGGAGCTACAAAATGTGCCTCATGGATTGCATAGTGAGGGAGAGGTGAAATTCTCTCAGGGAAGGGGATTTTTGAAGTGACAGCAGCGAGTGCAGTTATGTCTTGTCCAACAGGTCCATTTTCACCATGAATGATCAACCTTCCTAAAAACAAATAGCTCTACCAGTGAGAGAGATACTCCTGCTTAATCGAGTTTTACAGTTGTTACAAGAAATTGAAAATTGGGGACCTCTCTGACTGGGCAAATCTTACCTGAGGCTAGCAAGGGCCCCAGACAGCTTGTGCTTCATTACTAGGCAATGCAATATGAACAGCCATAATGGGTCTTGCTAGCTCAGTATGCTGTCTCCAACAGTAGCCAAAAGTGACCACAGGAACAGGAAAACTATACAGAAAGTGGCTTTGTTCAGTCATCTCCATCACTATTTTTACGTGGGTTAGCTAAAGTAAAGGTAATGAAGGCTGCTCTCTGCACTCAATCGCTCCTGCTCTAGAATTGTAGACACGCTTGAATTTACTTCCACATCTTTTTTTTTTTTTTTTTTTTCCCCAAAGTCTGCAAATGGGAGATGTCTTGCTAGGGAAATGTTCATGGTATAGGGATTCCATACATTTCTGAGGAGGCAAAGAGAAATAATTGGTTAATATGATTTAAGCAATGTTGGCACCAAATAGGTAACCACAGCCCAAACTACAAAATCAATAAAATTCATTCTAACCAAGTGTAATCTGATCCCATATTGTGCCCTTCTCTAATGAACAAAACAAAAAAAAAGTCTTCCTCTGACTTTTCTTGTGCACTGGCACACATAAACACAACAAGAAAATAGGGAAATTCCAAGGCATCTCTGGGAAAGTGTCACTTGATAAATATGCAACTTGAGCAATAAATCCTTCTGTCAAATCCATTATCCCTGAAAGACATTTTGCTGACATAAAGCTATTTTTTCACCTGATGAAAGTTTCATATGCAGCTGTGCATAGGGGAAGAGACGTCTGTGTGCACAGGATCCAGACTGTATGTACATACCTAGCTTGAGCCTGGCAACAGGGAAAAGAGGGCAAGAAAAAACAAGATTAGCAGTCGGCCTTAAGAAGATGCAAATGCTTGTAGCTGCATTATGTTATTAGTACTACAATGAGCTGCCAGTGTTTAGTGTACACATATGGATTGGTATGCCAGGAGATGGGCTGCCAGGATACATAAACAGAAAAGGCCAGGTTCCGATGGTTGAACAATAGCCTGGGGAGAAGGCAAACCTCCTCTTTAACTGCACTTCCCTGCAGGAAACCCAGCTCGCAATAAAATCCTCCTGTATCCTGTCCCCTAGTCTTAGAGTGTTGACTCAGTTCCAGCTAGTCATGTGGATCATATTTGAAGGAGATGAATGTGGGCTGCTGGTTGGAACCAGGAATATATTCTGGAAGAAACCTCCCTGCATTAGATGAAAGGAGAACTTGCCTTCAGGAGAGGTTAATTTTTCCCTCCAGTCTGCACAAAGATAACTGCTTCTTTAGTTAGCAGCCTTCATTAGCTTTAATTTAGCTAACCAGGTAAAACAGTGATGGAGTTGACTGAAGGAAGTCATCTTGCTACACGCTTGTTCTTTCAGAACTCAACAAGTATTCTCTTGATCTATTCTGGTACCTTATGGGCTGACAGTGTCCTGCAGGTCACAGGCTAACACTGTTTTACAGTATTTGACAGCTGTCTTAAAAATCAGGATAATTAGGAGCTCTATGTGCTTTAATATTTTTCACTTGCAAAAGAACAAATCAGCATATTTGTATTTGAAACTGATTAGGTCATTACACTGCCGTTTCAAAACCAAGGTAGAGACTTTTTGGCAAAGAAATGAGTAATTATACTGCTTTTAGCAGGAGTACACTATTCCTATTTTAACATTTCCTGTTCCAGGAAGGAAAGAGGTTTTTTTTGTTTGTTTGGTTTTTTTTTTTTTTTTTTTTTGTTTGTTTGTTTTTTATGGACTTCTCTTTCCTAGTTGAATCAAATCAGTCAGTGGTGATTCTGAACAAATTATGCTTCCTGCTTTCTTGTGCTTAAGGAAGAAGTTCTTATACGAACTTTTGAAATCACAGCATATTTTTCTGCAACTCATTAACATCACACTTGTTCCATGTGCTGTTTGACATTTACTTACTAATTTAAGTACTTAGGTTAACCACTATCTCAAATGATATTTCTTTTCTTTTAGAAAAACAAACCAGGACAATATCTAGGACTCCTTTTGCTTATTGTAGAAATCATTTTTCTGTAGAAATTCTGTCCCTTGCCCCACTACTGACTTTGAGCATTTCAGTACTATATTTCTCAATGAACTGTAGCAGGGAGAGTATTGAATACTTAATCTTACTGAGTCATTTATTATAAAAGCAGAGGCAAAAGCTAGTCTAAATCTAGTCCAACCTGGGTTGCAATATTCTGATTCTACTTAGGATTCCTAATGCAGTTCCGTTTTTTCCCCCCTCTCTTCCCATATAGTAACTTCGGGCGCTATTAATCAGCTGACATGTTCCATTCCAGAAGAGGTTGCATTTTCAAAGAACATTGAAGTGTTTACCAATTATTTAAGTTGTGAAATATTTTAGGATCTATAGATTAGAATATGTTATTAAAATATCTTTCCTTCATTGTAATCGGCATCAGTACCCTGTATATTAGCAGCAATGAGTAGTCACTTGCAGTGACACAGTGTAAGCATAACTCATTAATGATCATAGTCTATGAATGTGCAAAAATTTCACTCAGCCCATTTCATATATGTGGAATATGAAACAAAAAATTAGAAGCTTTATTTTCAGGGTCCTGTTGTAGTTCCCTAAACTCTTGTTAAAAATTAGATAATACAGCTATATTTATGTTGTCAAGTACACCAAGATTCTGCAGAAATACAGAGATGATGCTGAGGATCTTACCTCCCCTCTACACATATTCCAGGGTTTTTGAATTCAAACTATTTTCAGCTGAGTCCCTGGCCTAAGTGCCTGTTGGGCTGGAGTACATTATGTACACTCTTGGAGCACAACCTCCAGTCTAATTTCTCCCAAACAGGATAGAGTTCGCACACTCCAAAATCAGCCCTTGAGGCCAAACAAAACTCAGGAAATAGAGATTATCAGGTGATTTGCTTCAAAATTACACTTCTGGTCTGAACAAGAGCACTAATGGAGGTATATCAAAACTGATCCTGACCAGATGCATGCAACAGTATTTCTGATATTCTGTCCCACACCTAAGTTATTTTACAAGACATTACAATCACAATCTAGAGAAAAGGATAACTGACTGACGCAGACTAGTTTTGCTGTTTCTGGCATGGTATAAGAGCTCTTACTTATAGGCACACCTCCTGAAGTGTACAGTAATTATACTTAACTGCTTATCTAATGTTTGTATTCAAAGATATTGGAATTCCTTCTGCATCATTTCCAGACACACTGATTCAGAACAGTTGCTAACACTAAGCTCACTTAAAACCAAAGACTCGGTTTTGTGCTGATTCAGCAGTTTTTACTGATAGACAGGATTTTTCTTGGAGTAGTGCTACAGTTCCATGATACTTGTATCACTGTATGACAAAGTTGCATAACAACTTCACTCACTCTGTACTAGCAAGTTACCACAACATGAAGATTTGGGGAACAATACTCCTATGTAGCATTAGCATCAAGGGTTACAGGCTAAACTGGAGAGTCCTTTAAGGCTGGTTTGCACTCCTATATTTATACCGCTTTTTGTTATCACAGATTCGTATGTGGATGTGTTGAAACTGTAATATCAGCCCCCAACAGCCAACCTTTCCTGTTGCACACATAAATCCTCTTCCTTAAAGTGGACACAAATCCCTACAGAGTTGCCAGACATATGCTCTGCCAAAGAAACAACCTTTCAGCTGTCTTCTCAGAGCTGCTGTTTCTCAGAGAGGTGGTCTCCTGCCAATGCCATCTTTCACAGTGAAGATACATGAGCTGGGTAAAGCAGCAAGGTATTCCAGTAACAGCGCAACAGCAGAAGCTATAAGCCAAGGAAAGAACTGTACTTAGAGTTGCTGTTAGGCTCACAGAGTTTACCTTAACCTAGGTGATTTTATAACCTTTTCAAAAGTAGATGTTTTTAACAAAAGCAGAGAAATACTGGAAGCCTTGTTTAAACAACAGCTATTAAAAAAAAAAAAAAATCTGGCCTCAGTCATGTCACTTGTAAGGCCTGACATTCCTCAGTATCCATTCAGTTCCAGCTCTGGTACCATGAGGACTAATTCCTATTGTTGGTGCTGATTTGTGCCTGCATTGAAGGGGACAATGATGCCATTGTGGGGGCAAGGAATGAAGTCAGCTTGTTTGCCGGATATGCCAGTCTGAGGGAAACAAAACAACACCCTAGTGCTCAGGTGCTCTTCTTGACATGGCCAAGGATTTACCTGACATACCAGACTACAGATCTGAGGTGCCACAATTAATATAGGGTGTTCTAATAGCTTTTTGTTTGTTTGTTTGTTTGTTTTTTAATGCTCCATTCTGCCTGGGCAGCTTACTGAGAGGAAACACCCATAGCCATAAAATGTTCACCATGTAATAAATCCATCAATTCACCAGATTAAATTAATATGAAACAAGGGGATACTTAGTAAATTAACTGTGGATTTTTATGCTTTCAAAGGTAAGTGATGGATGCCATAGGTCCTGTCTCTGCCAGGTGGCACCATCGTCTTTACCATAGTGGCAGTGCTCTGCCCCCTGCCTGCAGCACCCGCTCCTGTTACAGCCCTGCCAAACCTTGCACCTGGAGATGAGCTGCAACCCTCCGGTGGCCTCCTACAGCACAGCAGCTGGGTTTGCACTGCACGTGCTTCCTGCAGCAGAACATACACCATAAATCCCAGCAGTAGGTTTCTGGTGAAATCCCAATGCAAGAGAAGTAGGAGTGTCAGGGCCCCACTGCTTTCAAATGAAGCTCATTACGTTTACGTCTAAACCAGTCTTTTGGAAATGGGGATTGTGAGATACAATGAATACGCATCCTGTGGTTATAGGTATTTCTTCTGCGGAAAGCAGTGTGGCATTAATTTCTATTAAACATGTTTCATTTACTACGTAATAGATGACGGTTTGGGGATAAAGACTCCTTCTGTGCTTATTGTGTAAACGACCTGAAGAGCTTTCCTTAAAACCATGATCATTATTTCATAGTTTCATATTTCATACTTATCCTACTGGTAAAAGGCCAACAGGCAGCTATATGCATTCAACTTGTTTGTGGCATAATGTTTCACATAAACATAACCTGAGTCTTAAAGTAATTTGAATATCTCTGCCATTATGAGGCAAATATAAATGTAACCATAAAATTAAGCAACCATCATAGCAAACTGAATATGCTCTCAATCTATGAGAGTTATCAAGGAAATAAATTGAGCTCTTTCCTCCTTTAGAATACACCAAAATGTATGTGGAGGCGACAGTTGGATGAAGCCGGTTTGCCTCACGCTAACACAGCTGCAGCAGCCTCCATGTGAATTGGTCGGCCCCTCACGCGCAGGCGCCACAGACCTAACAGGTCAGCCATAACAGGTTCAAGACTCTGAGTGCCGTCTCTAGCCCTAGGATAGTTTCAGATAGGAATTTCCAGCAGATCAGCAGTCCACAGCATTCATCATCTCACAAACCCTGCTCACCAATATCAGATGTTTTAGAGAAACACATAAAAATCTGCAGAAGAATATAAAGAACAGGCTGCCAACAGGAAGTTTCTTTTTGTACTCTCCTCTGTCAGAGGTTGGCTCATGTCCTGAAACTACAGACACACAAACACAGCTGCATTTGTGCTATTTCAAAAAGGCCAGAGGTGAGAAACTAGAATACATTTATAGAGATAAGTAACACCCATCCGGGGAGTCACTGCTGATAGCCAGGGAAGTGAACAATGGTAACAGCAGCTATTTAATGAAAAATCAATTATATTTTAAAGAGCACTTTAATTTTAATAGGCCATGGTGATGTTAATAATACAGAGAAGGACATTTTTAAAGCATTTGTCTTCACATTCACCTTTCGATGCTTTGGTAATTTAAGCATGTGGTTGTGATGCAGAAGAAAGAGAGATATCATTCATATTCCAGTTTCTTAGTTCTTAAAATTCTGCTTTTCTGTTTTGCAACATTACTATGGGGAGTTTTGGGGTGTACAGGGCATGCCTCATCTTTTGAGATCTAAACCGAGCCAAATAATCAGAGAAAAACACTTAAAAAATATATATTTTTGAATTAGTTTCTTTTGTAATTATTCACCTGATTAAGACATTATAGATGGATATTTTTCTTTGTTATTAATTCTTATTGCCTGGACTTGGAATCCTTTGAAATAGGCAGTGTATGAATGAAAAGATATTCCTAACTAGTAGGGCAGAATTAGGCCCTTTGCTGTCATTTCAAACCAATAAAAAACAGCAATGTCAACAAAATGAGTCTGAATGACTCAAGTATTTCACTGGTAGTGGGATATGAATACTTTTACTAAGATGTAACTTAAACAAATGGCGACTGTTCTGTCACCTATCTTGCAAGAAATGAGGTAACAGGATTCCTGTTGTAATTCTGGGTCCCAGCTGCAACTTTACATCTGCCATTACATTGCAGCTCTGCTGGCAGCCTCAGCAGCAAGAGCAGGCATACATTGAATGTGGACATCCCATTTGTTGGCATAGTCTGACCTGGCAAAATGTATGGGGACCATCTTGCAGGGGACAAGAGGATTATCTTAGACGAACCACTAACGTGCAGTGCCTTCACAACAGTGTTAGGCTGCCCACTTCCCAGTTTGAATACAGAGAAGTGTCTGCAGATTTATATATCACACAGACAGTAGCTGCTAGCACAGAGCCTTACGGGTCACATCTGTCATCAGTGGTCTCATCCTCTAATTAGCAGTCCCATCCAAAGAGCACCAAATATCAGCAACTGAAACTGGAAATGCACTAGCTGCTTCAACTGAGAGGCCAGGGAAGAAGGAACACTGCAATCTAAAATGCTACTGAGAACTGGCACTGAAGAGCAGAAGCCACAATACTAAGCCACATGTTTTTGCCCATCATAAGATCAGTAAATATCAGTTATTTAGTGAAAAGAGATGAGGTCAAACATCACATCGATGCAAACAGAAAATGTCCCACTGCAACAAATGGCAAACTCTGACAATGAACAAGGATGTGAAGCCAAGCAGAACCAGGTCAACATCATTAATACTGCCAGCAATGTATCTTCTCACTCTTACCATGACAAAATTAATGGGTTTCACCAACTGAAAAAAATATGGGAGACTTTAGGAGGAGAGGAGACTAATACAGAAGTTCTTAAGGCAAGGATTATCTGTCTGGTACAGTAATCAATATAGAAGTTTTCCTGAATCACCCAGACCAATCAATGTGTCTGAATTACAGTAAAAAGAATTATGTGTCAAAATGCTAAATACAAGCCCTGTTTTCATTCTGCAAAGATTCTAAAATCGATGCACATTCAAAGGTTGCTGTCAAGTAGTCTTAATTGTATAGCTTTTCAGTACTTTTAGCTGCTTGGTTTCTGAAAGGTAAACATACTTGGAGTTTGCTTTCTATCTTTAAATCTCAAAATTCTTCACAAAAGTAGATGCAATTTTCCCTCTTAGGAAAAATCAAAGGGCCTTGACATATAAGCTGTGGCAAATCTTGCTGTAGTGTCCTAAGAAATGATCACTCCAAATGTCTCTCCTTCTACAGGATGCAGCTGTTCCTGCAGCAGTGTTGGCAGAAGGGCAGGTCAGCCTGTTGCCCAGCCACCACACTGCAATATTTCCTGCCTGACTTGGCTGTTGGCAAAGATGTCACAAGCAGGCATAGCTCCTCCTGACTCTTCTGTGGGGCTCAAAACTACTGTGGGGCAGATAGGTGGCACTTCTGCAATCCTGCACCTTGAAAGTCTGGAGGACTCTTTTGCTAAGCAGCTGGGACACAGAGTCTGTCTTTTGGTCACCACATAGTCTGCATCTAGTTCAATTGACATATACTTGGTTCCCTATCTAGTACATTAATTCAGGAGTCCAGTCTTGAAACTTTTATTGGGTAAACAATCCAATTTTCTTTTTCTTACGGGCATTAAGGTGCTGTTTACATTGTATCAGCTCCTCTATTTATGACATGAATGTTTGGAAGTAGAGGAAAAAAGTACAAGCAAAACCCCTGTTTCTTCTGTTATTTTTGTTGCACAGTACGGAAAACTATATATTTTTAAATAAATTTAAAATTATATTATTATTCATGCTCTACAGATTTATAATTCTTTCTAGTACCTATTTCAAATAAAGACAGCTCATTTTAAAATTGCCAGTACTGAACTATTATAGTTGTCACAGAGTGGAGGACAGATTTATGGCTGGTCTTTAATTTTATGGTGTTTTTAATCACAGTGTAATAAATATATAGGAATGTCATGGTTATTTTCCAAGTTCTTTAAAAACATTATTTCTTTCTCAATCTGCATTATAACATCAGTCTAAATTTACATATTATTTCTCAGCCCTATGGTTATGACCTTCCATTTTGTTTACAAATCTGCAAAATTAATACTTTCCAATTTGAAACCAGTATATTTTTTCACCCCCCATTTTAGCACATCAACAGGAAAAAAGATACGTTAAATACCTCCATGTTAGTACTGCTCCATCCCTAATAACAGGCACACGAGTAGCTATTTAAAAGTGAAGAACTGCTACTAGGCTGTGTCATAAACAGCAGAAATTTCTACTTACTAGCTATAATAATAGTAAAGTATTTCTCATTCCTAAAGAAGTAAACTTTACTTTGTTTTTGTAAGACAATATTGTTTCTATATGTTTATACTTACTACAGCTACTTTAATTTTTGTCAGATATTTTATGAAAGGAAAAAAAAAAAGAAAAGAAAAAAATAGAGGAAGTTTCTTGCCTTTTTTTTTAGAATTGCCAGACATTTTCTATTCCTGTCCTCCAGTGGTTGAAACCCAGCTGAACATCCACTGTTCCATTAATGATTTCTTTTGGTGCTCAGCAGAAGCACTTCTGGCCCAAGAATCCCTGGTACTGGATATGCAACACCATCTTAAAAGTTTAGCACACATTTTCCTCACCTTACCTAGTAAGTGGCAACAGAAAACACAAAGTTAGTAACTTCAAGTGATTATCTTTTATATACAAGTCTCAAAATACACAAATGATATATACTTCAGTGGATATGGTCTATTATTATTGTCCATTTCATTATGAACTATGAGAACTTCGGCTGTATCCTAAGATAAATAATGACAATCAATGTATTATTTTATACCTGGGATTTTTTCTTGTATTACTCCCTGTCAAATTTAAAAATAATGACTAGTATCTAGAAAGTACTACAGCAGGATGGTGTATTTTTTCTTCAGTGTAGTTGTCATAGCTGGAAAACACGGACAAGATTTACTCCATGACCTCTTCTTTAAGCCATTTGCCTGCAAGATGCTTGAGTTAGCCTTCCTGACTCCTGCCCTGCAGTGCTCTCAGCAGGGATTGCCCACTGTGCCTACGTAGAGCCTCCCGGGATCTACCCGTAACAGCCGCATGTTGAGTGTGGCATTTAGTAAGTTCCAAAGGGCTGAAGAAGCTATCAGAGCACCTAAAGCATTCACCACTTAGGAATAGGTCTCTAGTGTCTTGGGGTTGCTCTGTACTTCTGACATTGTGTTAGACTAGCTAGCTACATTAACATAGAGGCTTTCTCAGCTTTCTCACGATGTATTTTGTCTGCATTCATTAGTCACCCAGGTCTCTGAATATCTAAAGCAGCAAAATATTTTTCTTTCAGTGAAGCTGGATCTACATCAAGTGTTTTGTCAGTACATCTAAGCTGGCCAGAGGGCATGGTGTCTGCTTGTTTTACTCAACAGTGTTTGCTGGCAGTTTCATAGTTCAAACCAAATCTTCCTTGTTGAGTAGGCTCTTACAGCTTCTCTAAGTTCATCATTATTTCTATGACTAATAAGTCCTTCGGAATCTGCATTTCCTGTTCAAGTCAGAGCCTTTCAGCATCTAAAAAAAGGATCATTTAAACCAGCTGGCAGATTAAGCAGCCAGTGTCTTTTTGCTGTCATATTTTTTTCCTTCCATTTTGCAAGTGTTTACCACCCCATACTTTGAATGGATAGTGAATCCTCCTTCTTTTCTGCTTAGTTTATACTAAGGTGGTCATCACCTTGAGGTCAGACAGGATGAGCGTGGTTCTAGGGATGCTTTTTGAGGTAGGTGCTATTGTCTTCTACTCTAGCTAGGTTAGTTTTAAATCATACTTAAATTGAAAGGGGCTCCTTTAACAGATGTTCAAAGTTTTAAAGTTGTCTACAAAGTTTTGTCAGCACAGCACTGTTGTCTAGGAACATGAAAAAAAACAAAAATCATAGGTCTGCTGGTAGTACTTCCAGCCTGAGTGAGAGAATGCCTACCTGCTGAGTGACAGTGCCAGCCTGCAGACAGGTAACCCTGTGCAGGAAAATGCCTCTGCCCTGAGCTCTCTGCATCTCCAGCAGAGGTCTCTGTCAACATGCTTAAAAGAGCGAGGGTGCTGCGTCTGAGGATTCAAATCCTGGATTTTAACCTTTTATCCTTTCTCATGGTCAGCTGTTTCTCTCTGCCCCTTGGAATAAAAAGCACGGGGAAATGTTGTAGTCTCTGGTAACAGATGCCTGTGAGGTAGAATAAACTGAGACCATGTCTTCTGAAAAACTCATTTCAAGTGGAGGAAAAGGTATGAGGACAAGAACATAAAAATTACATTTGTGATAGTAAATTAAGTATGTCCTGCACTGTTTTCTGATGCTGAGACATACTGTCAGGGAATGGCATCAGCTGCTAAGAGGTCTCAGCCTCCTAGAGAGGACTGGCATATGCACAGTCACTTGTTGGGGTTGCTTTCCAGCCCACGCTAACTCCTGCCTCTTTAGCTGTTTGGGAGAGTAATAGTTGGTGTGAGTAGAAACCATGCCAAAAACAGCCCCGTCAGTTTAAAAGCAGAAGCCCCAGAAATGTTGTCTTGCACTTAGTGCACCGTCTAAAGCAACCATGTGGGGGGAAAAAATGCCCCTCTAATGGCATTTTTAGGCAAATTTCTCAGTACCATGACCTCCTACTCTAACCCTGCCATGGAAAGGCTGACATATCCATGATATGTAAGCTAGTATAAATGTAACCTTAGGAAGTTGGAGACATTTCAGGAAAGTCCTGTTTGGAGAATATGACTACAAGCAGGCAGCCAGTACTAGTAAACCCAAGTTCACAAGCATGCTTAGTGGAGATTTCTTCCCTATTATTTGTGCTTGTTTGTTGCCAAAGAAACACCATTAAAACAAACAAAAAGAAAAAAAAAATGCAAAAGTAACTACTACAGAAAATCTCTCATGCTCTCTCTCACTCTGTCTCTTGAGGAGAAGCACCTATCTTGGGAATACAGCAGGACAGCAGTTTCCCCCTTGGCCGCAGCAGGGATCTCTTGGGCCGCAGCAGGGATCTCTCGAGCCGCAGCAGGGTGCGGTTCCGCAGCACAGGCCTGCCTCGGAGCAGAAAGCCAGAAAGAAGCAGCCATTGTTCTGCCCTGGATGCTGCAGGAACTCAGGCCACACTGCGGGGAAGAGCACTAAATCTTTCCCAAGGCGGGGATCTTTAGCTCAGGCTGCCCCATACAGGCATCCACAGTGAGCCTGAAGTGTGCACTTCTTACCCTACAGTGCAAAAAGTTGAAGTTTTCCAGCCTGGAATTGTAAGGAAGCTAAATTTATTCCTTTCCTTTTTTACTTTCTAAGACAACTAAAAACTGTCTGGAATGGTATTTAATAAGTTATTTCCTTGCTTTTTTAGCCTTATTTTTTACTTTGGATATATTATGAAAGGCAAAACTTTCCTCAGAATATATTGCTTCTCAGGTATGTTTCTTTTAGGCTCTCGCTTCACTTGCTGGACTATAACGAAGATGACATTTTTGTAAACTGGTTATCTGTCAATGGAGTAATTATAACTGTATAAAAAAAAATTGAAGCCATGTCTTAAACTCACTTACTGAAATGCTGCCATTCAGGTTTCTATCTCTTGATTTTTGTCTTGTGGTTCCATGATTTTTTTTCTTTCATCACAGCTGTGAAAGAGAAATGCTTCATATATGAAATACATACAGTTCTCCCCTCTCCTCCCCCCCCTTTTTCTTTATATATTAAAAAAAAAAAAAAAAAAATCAGGCTTTCTCCAAAAAAGGAAAAAGGAAAAGGTTATACAGGCCATTCCCCTCCTATCTTTTACAAGTAGGGGCTTTCACCCTGGGTCCCACTAGGAGGGGTAGATATGAAATTATCAGCAAAAGGGGCTGCAAGAAGACCTTGGAGGTCATCCATTCCACCCCATTCCTTTGAGTGATTTTTTTCAAGCTCAGATAGAAATACCTGTGGCACAGCAGCTAACTGGTGTTTCCCAGAAGTTCCTGATAAGCACACTGATCACAGCACCAGCCTCCCTCACATGATGTTGTCTCATGCTCCATCTTTTATTGCACCAGGAGATCTGATTTTAGAGGTCTGGACCTTGATACCAGGCTACATACTGTGCCAAAGAAGGAAAAACAAAACGTAAAGAAAAGAACAAAAAGTTTACTTGTATTCAGATAAAACATTTTTACTAAGCGCTTTTGTTGCCTTTCGACCACCCGTGAGCTATAACCTGAGCATTTGGATTTTGGTATTAAATCAAACATGTTATTATTTCCTCATAATGAGAAGGTTCCCAGAGCGAGGAAATGGCAACAATAGGAGGTGGATTGGAGTATGAATTCAGTTTGATGCCAGCTGTGTTTACTGGCAGGCAAAATCTTTATTCTGAATATGTGACTCCTAAGTAAATGCTCCCTCTTGCCAAATACTCCTTCATATCAATGATTGTTATCTATCCCCTCTTTGCATCTCTCCTATTTCTCTCCCAAAATTATTCGGTACAATTAACTCCTTAGCCTAAGCATGTATTAATCTGGTTGTTGTTGTTACTGTTTTTTAATGCAAGGCAAATCTTTATCCAGAGGAACGTAATGTTTTTACTTCTATAGAAGAGTCCTCTCAAAAGACAATGATCCTCTTCCCCAGGAGGATACAGCATTTCAGGAGCTTTACCAGTCAGAAAAATTCTGCTTATCTCCTTAGAAAATGATAGTCTTACTGGTTTAGGATAGCAGATAGATTATAGGAGATCTCTAAAGCAAGGAATTACAATATTAAGCAACATCCTGTGTTCTGTTCCTATATCAAGTTTACTGTCCCAGAGATATTAATACAGAGTCACTTTTTTAATGTTTTCATTATATTTATGTTTACACTATTGCTAAGCTCTGATGTTCTGATGTTAATAAATGCCAAAGCAGAATTTTATGTTACACAGGAAGTAACACTGTCTTCCTGTCACACAGGTGACAAAAGTGACTTACCTTGGTTTGGTCAAAGGCAGCAGCAGAGTCAGGACATAGATCCTATTTCCTGTCTCTTAAATCCTGGCCTGTAACCATTACTCCATTTTTTCCTTTGGAATGCTATTGTTCAGCTCACTAACTCTGCAAATCTCAAGTTTTTTTGGGGAAAAAATAAGACGGCATATTCCTTCCCTTCACCTTCTGATCTATTCCAATTTACAGATACTGCCACATTCCTGTGGAAAAAGTTACTTGTGGCATTGAGGCCATTGCCAAATATTTCAGGTAATTCCTCTTGAGATAGGACCATGTAACACCTTCTGTAATCTGATGCTGCATAGCTGGTTTTCCTTTTCTCTTCAGACTGTTGAGTTGTATAGTAAGAATACTTCCATAAGCAACCGGCATCCACAAGACTCACTGCCCACTCAGTCCTGCCATGCAAACCTAGTAATGCATCAATTCTCCCAGGAAAGCCCTTCCACTGAGATGAGTCCATACAGCAGCCCCTCAACATACTGCCTCCACCGGGTTAAACTTCTTGGTAGCACAACACTAAAGAGAGCAACACAAATATATTGCAGCTCTCTGAACTGATCAATCATACTAATTAATTTCAAGAGGCTACAGATGGTAAACTCATAACCTGGAATACTTCCCCCCAGAGCCTCATTTCCTGTTGCTCATGAAAAATGATACAAAATAAAATCCCCTCCCTTTGGATTCTTCTGCCCTTGAAAGTTTCCTAGCATGTGAAAGTGAAATCAGTTCCTCTAAAGGCGGAAGACCGTTTTCCTGTCAAACTTGTGCAGCCCAATACATTTGCACATTTGCATTTCTTACCATGTATTATTCTACTAACAAGAGAACAATGCAAATGAAATGAAGAGGGGGGTGTTTTTGCTGAAAGGGTGATGGGGAAAGCCTAGATTATTCTGAAGTCCTGGTACCAGCTGTGCTTCGAATTATTCAAGACAATGAGCAGATTCTTTCTCTCCCAGAAAGAGGATATATTTAAATATCTTTTACAAAATGAAAAGCACACACAGTTTGCTAAGGTAATGGTCTATATCATTGCAGAAATGCCACAATAAATCCTTTGCCCTCAGTTCCCACTAGCTGAAAATAAAGAGTGCTTAATAGCGAATTCTGCATCCAATGAAGATATGTGCATTGACAGTAGAAAAAAAGAAAAAAAAAAAGTGATTAAATCACAGAGGGAGAGGCAGGCTGGAGTTTCCTCTTACTCCAAATATGACACTACTGACACTGGTTTCAGTGGCACTGTCAGGTAACCAGGCTCTAAGCCCATTTGCAACCCCAGCTCATGGGACATTCATGCAGTTTATGAGCTGAACAACAGCTGGCCACAGGTGAGTTCTTCATGCTCCATGATGCTACCCACCCAGGTGCCATCTTCATACTGAGCATGGAATAGATGCTTCGGATTCAGAATGCGTTTGAGCTGCAGCCAGCAGCAGGGATGGAAAGAAAAGGGTCACAAAGCTCACATTGCATTTCCACACCATTCCTCAACCTGTGGTGCATGACCTCTGGCAGGCTGCTTGAAATCTCTGCCTCATTTCGCTCTTCGGTAAATTAACAACAAAGATGCAAATGACATGTTTGTGGCACGTTGAATCACCTCAGCTATTTCTAAAGGTTTTTCACATAGGATTGATACTTACAGGCCTGTTGAGCTTTGTGGAGGAAGGACACCAAAGCAGTGCAAAACGTTATGCTGTGTCAGTTTTCTTTTTTTTCTTTTTCTTTTTTTTTTTTTTTTTT
>VZSV01000001.1:5603263-5632766 GCA_013398735.1 Nothocercus julius | reverse complement strand
TTTTCTTCACACTTGTAATATCTAGGGGCTTACAAGAGAGTTAATTCATAGGAGAGTACTTTGAAGTCTGTATAGATCCTCTTTGCCTCCTCTATAGTCTACAGAGGAGATAATGCTCAACAGGGAAACACTTGTGGCACAAAAGACTAGCAAAACCACATTCCCTCTAAAATCCCTAGAGTATAAATGGTGAAGAGATAGCGTGGGGGAGGAAACTTGCATCATGCTAAAACAGTTCAGTAGTTGCTTATGTTAAGAGTAGTTCTAGCGTTACCAAGAGACGCAGTGCTTTTTCCTGTATCCCTGACGGTATCATGCATTAGAGGAAATAAGAGCAAGCAAGACACACTGTCTAGGTCTTCTTAACTTAGTCACAAGGCTGCATGTGTGGCTTTTTGAACACCACCCAGGAACTCTGCTCTGAAATTCATGTCCTAGTCCTCTTTGGGCAAATACCTAACCCTGTTGGAATAAGATTGCCTTCTGGGAAATGATGGAGCGTTTTAGTATTTCATCCATGAAACGTCTGCCATATATACTACATAGGGGGCTGTGGCAATGCTTTAAAGAACAGACGTTCCAACTGATTAATCAATATTAACATAAAAATGTGGATGGTTTCCTGCCCCTCCCAAGTCACCAGCAATGAATCTTTGTAAATTAACATACAAGACTAAACAGATGCATTTTATGTTGTTGCAAATGCTGCCAAGTGCTGGCCCTGGTGGACTATAAATTGGAATTTGATCCAAATGCAAGAGCAAGGCAGCCAATTCTGCCTTGCCCGCTGGAGTTTTGCACAGCAGGGGAGGGAGAACCTTTCCCCAGATACTAAAAAAAAATTTGTCAGCATCATTAGCCAGCAACTGAGCATCTACAGCCAATAGGAAGGATAATTATCAGATGGGATAGTTCCTCTTCAAAAGGAATTGAGGCACCTTATGATAGATAGTATGTGGGTGGGCTGCAGTTGCCTATTGGGAGAGCACTCCACTGAACTTTAGTCTGTGCTTCTTTACTTGCCCCCCTCTGCTGTTCTTAAATAGGTAGCAAATAACTGCTGTAAACCAGCTTTGACAAATGCAGTCAGTATGATATCTTCAAACCTAGCAGATGCATACCTGCCAAGCAATACGCTGAGATTTCAGACTGAATCTGAGAGTAAATAGCCACTTCTCTATTGATCTTTTATGGCATTGGACCTACATTTTTATGCCTCATTTGAAAGTCCCTGACTGACATAAATAAGAACAAAATTTCCTTAAGCATCTTGTAGCCATCAGTTCTGACATAGTGTAAGTAATTAAATGTGTAATGCTGCAAATTCATTTCTCAAATGCAAAGGATTTGTTAATGTTTCTGTGTCCTTGATGTGGACTTCTTTTCCAGTGAGGGTTTACTCTCTTCCGTAGGAAACTGGATGGTGCACTTTCAAACATCAGAAGAGCAGCTCATCTCTTAAAAGGGAATGGAGTTGCAAAAGTTGCAAGAGATGCTCTATTTCTTATAAATATAACAATTCCAAAATGGAAAATGACATTAAGGATGCCCTGTTAAGCTGTGCTTTACAACATTTTTTCTATCTATATATATATTTTTATATATATATATATATATATATTTTTTTTTTTTTAAATAAGGCATTTGTCCTTACAGACATTTTCCAAATTCCTGGATTCCAGTGCTAAAATATGTTTTGTGCATCTTTCCACTGGGCAGTCAGGAGCTCAAGCATTACCTTTTAATATCTGTGGTTATCTGTGGTTGTAGTCCAGTTGCATGAGTAATTATGCTTTCTTCAGTGTTGGGGTTTTAATAGAAAATACCTGTAAATCTGAGATGGGAATATAAATGCTTTGCCTTTCCTGGGTTAAAACTGTATTTTCTTTGAGAGTAGGAATGTTATTTTTTTGTACAAATGTCAGCGAGGTATCAGTATGCCCCCTCATCTGAATATTCATGTGAAACTGTGACAGGTATCTTCATGTTTCATGTATTATCTCTCACTAGAAGGTGAAAAACATTGTTGAAAAACATTATGCTCCTAGGAACTGATAAAAGGCACTTGTAGTGAGGTTTGATGGTGCCAAGGTGTTTTGGAAGAGCCTTAACCACAGCTTTTGTGCCAGTCTGTATGATGCTTAGGGACTGCTTGGGAGTCAGAGGTGGGTTAAGTACACAGCATCATGAAGGAGAACCCTCTCTCTTTTGTCTGCAAGAGATAGCTGTACAACCTGCTTGGTAGGGCAGCCAAGTCAGACCTGCTTGCTATTAAGTCATTCCTGTGAGTTTCTTCCCTGGTTACAGAACAGAGCAGTAAGCACAGCAAGTCCTAGAGCAACTCACACTGAATCTCAGGCAGCAAAGCAAGTGATGAAGATGTGGAGAAGACATTGTTCTTCTCCTAGCCACTTTGTGAACTTAACTGTGCTCATCTTGCACTGTACCGTGCTCACATGTGATGATAGGAGAATCTCGTTTGTCCTTCCAGCGTCATGAGGAGGTCTTCACAGATTGGCTTATTGCATGGCAAAAAATGGAATGAAATTTTCATTATTAAATTACAATTTTGACAGCAGAATCCTTCTAGTGGAGAAGTTGGGCATAACTGACCCCTTGTTTTCAATCCCTCAGTCTCCCTGCCACGCCTGGTTGACATGGACTGGAGGGTGGACATCAAGACCTCTTCAGACAACATCAGCAGAATGGCAGTCCCTACTTGCCTGCTACAGTTGAAGGTACTGAAAGATTGTTAGTTAGGGCATGGCTTTTGAGTATTGGTAACTTTCTTCACTGGCCACATCTATTATTTGGGGGACATAACCAAACTTCTCATATTCCTTGCAATTCTTGATTCCTCTGAATTAATAAAATTAGATAGGCGTGCTTGAGAGAAGGAGGAAAATTTGCATGTATGGGATGGGTTGAAGTATCCTATGGGGTATCAGCTAAGATACTTTTGATAGGGATGTAGCTTCCTACTATAAGACTTCAGAATTCTCTCTTTCTTACTGCTGCATGTGCTTCCTTGCGCTCAGCCAGTGGGAGTGCACTTCACTGGTAAGGCAAGCAGCTTAGGAAACGTGCCCTGGTCTTTCAGGATGGAGCTGGATGCCAAATTTGGAACACTTTTGTCAATCCATCCCTTAAGCACTGACTTTCCTAGTGGTAGTGGAAAAAACATGTGGATGAATTTTTTTTTTTTTTTTTCTTCATACAACTAACACCTGCATTCTATTTTCAGATTCAGGAAGATGCAGCCTTATGTGGAAATAATCCTGTTGTTTCTGCAGTGACTGTGGAACTGAGTAAAGAAACCCTGGACACTATGTTGGAAGGTCTGGGAAGGATCCGGGACCAGCTTTCTGCTGTTGCAAACAAGTGAATGCCGTAGGGCATGAATTTCAGCTGCTAGGAAGGAAAGTATTCTCCACCTACACCTCTGATAAGTTGCAGCCCAGTGTACTATGTTTTCTGTCTTAACCAAACAAAATTAAAGAGATTTCTTTTTTAAGTTAATGAAGATAGCTTTTGAAAAGCTAAAACTTAAACATGTACTTGGTCTGGTGCCAAAAACTGTTTTCCTAATGTTGCTGAACAAAAACTCTTCTCCATTTCAGAGAAGGATTTAAAGGCTCAGAGTCTGGCTTAATCACAAGGGTTGTAATGGGAAATGGCAAATAGCTGCAGCCAATGAAGCGAACCTTATCTCCCTGCCCTGAAATTAGGATCTAAAAGGCTCAGCCTGGCTAATGGGCTGCCTTCCAGCATTAGCAGCCAAGGAGGGTGCTTCTTTCTGAAACATGCATGTACTGAAGCGTATGCTGGATGTAGCACTCTCTCCCTCCTAACGAAGCACAGCCATGCTACAGATTGTTATTACAGGATAATACTTTGAAATAGGGCAATTTTGCTCCAACGAATCCCCTTTCGATCAGCTTCATAGCGCCATTTGCGAAATGACTACTCTGAACATCTTAAGCAGCGAGTAATTTCTTCCTTCTGTTTGAAAAGAAAAAAAAAAGAGGTTAGATCATTTGTGTTTGGGCGTATTGGACTTTGTGTTGCCGTTGCTGCAGAAAAGGCAAGCTAGGAAAGTAAAAAAATTATGGCTGTTGTCTATATTGTAGGATACCCTTCTATGGCAATTGGTGCCTATACGTCCCTAAAGTATTCTGTTGTTTGTGAGTCTTCGTTTAATTAAAGAAAAATGAATTGCTAATTGATTTTTTTTTTTTTTCTGTCTAGAAGAAGTCAATCTGGGCTACCTGGGGTTTTATGATGGTGTTTTGTTTCTAGGCTGGTTTGATGGATATTCAGTTTTGTTTCTCAAGAGGGATCCTTTGTTTCCTGCTCAGATAGCCTGATTTACTCTGTCCACTCTCCATTTATTAAAGTTTACTAAGGTGTTGTAAAAAAGCTCACCTTCTGGAAGAGGCACCAGTTTTGTCCAAAATCACAGGTAACAATCTCTATTTTTTCACACATCTGTGTGCAGTAAAAGGGTAGAAGTAGTAATGGAGGAATGAACAAAATGGAGACATCTTTCTGATTAGCTTCTGTAAAGCACCAAACAAGAAAGCTAGATACACTGTTTTACTTATGGCAAAGACCCCCCTCTTTCTTTCATAAAGCATCTGATTCTCCCTGTGAACACACATCTGATTTTCTGTGAACACGCAGGAAATGGTCATGCCTTTGCAATCACGAAATCACTTAGGATGTTTATATAAACTACAGCACTTTGTTAATTAATTTTGTACATCCCCATGGAGGCCAGAGCATAGGTGTAAGTGAAGCCTGTGATTAAAAGATCCCAGGATTACATAGTTTGCACAACATTGAGATGACATATACGACCTGGAATTATAACAAGCCTTGGTAAAGGTCTGCTGGATGGTACTTAGAGCTAAGATTGTAGCACTAGTACAACGTTCAAGATAAACTGGTAAACTTTATATTTAATAGGGAAACCTAAAATGAGAAGATGAATATTCAAGCATCTGTTAGATAAGATTCAAGCTATGGAAAACATCTGGAACAGAATTCTTCAGTTTGAGAAGATTTTTTTTTTTGCCTTTGCAGCCTAGCCTTAAAAAAAATCAAATAGTTTATATTGTGTTGTTTATTTTAGAAGGTAAGAATCAATGAGGAAATGAATAATGTATAACAAAGCATTTGTGCTATTAGAGAAGCTAAGGAAGTCAGTACACAGAGGAAATCTTTGAAGCAAATCTTAAAATTGTCATCCAAATGTAATGCCTAATTAAGTGAATAACTGATAGTTGTATAACGATTTTGTATGAAAACTCTCTGCAACTATAGAATGGGGCTTAATCACTGACTGAGTAAAAAGTATGTAACTATTGCGCATTGCTTCGCTTTCTTTTCTTCAAGTGGATGATGGACCAAGCAAACTAGGTAAATAATCCTATGCTACCCCATAGGAGGTAGAAAGGCTTGGAACTGAAGAGGCTGTTGCTGTACCAATGTGGCCTTAGCTGCAGACGGTTACAAAGTTATCATGGAGAGGGTGTAGTGGAACTTTAGTAAAGAAGGTTGCCCACTAGATTAGAGACATAGGGAACATCTAATGATTTCAAGTGGTACCAAGTCATTCCACATTCTGTAGTCCAAGATTTAGGAGGCTATAAGAGCTTTCTTTCAAATCTTTCCCTAAAGTGTGAATCATTTTCTTAGTGGCTCTTACCACCTTTGCCAGAAGTAGAACTGAGACTTACCCCTCAGAAAAGGATGTATAAAACACGAGAGACTGAGAAGGACTGTCATTACCCGACCAGCAAGAGTACCTCATTAAGTGTTCTTAAAAGCTACTTCAAGAGACGATTAAACACGGAGAGAATAATATGCCTGCCAGTGCTGGCAGTCACATGTTAGCTTTTCAGCAGAATGATTGCTGTCTTAAAATCCGTTAGGGTTTTTATCCCCCTTCCAGATATTGCTGCTATTTGGTAGGCTAGCATAAATGTATGTAGTGTTATTTTATTACCATCTTGTTCCTGTGTCAACATCTCCGTTTAGCTCAGTTCTCTCCTAGCTTTCAATTTTTCCCCTACAACAAAATGAAATTCAGTTCCGCATGCAAGGGATAAGCGTAATAAACTCAATTGTCAGCATTACAGGGTACAGTATTCGTCACAGCCATTTTTCACTCACATGCTGCTCCTGTGAAGGTGTTTATCACAGAGGTTCATTTCTGAAGAAGTCCATTTGAGGAACATTAATAAAAATAGAGCTGTTATAGTATGTGAATCACCTGACTGAACTCCTCCCAGGAAACCAAAAAGTTTCACTGTGAAGTAGAGCTCAGAAAGTCCATCTTCATTCTAGTATTATTTGAGAAGTAGAAAAACAACTCCTACACATACACTGCTGTTTATCAAGTGACAATTCAGTCACACGAAGCAAAGCACTTAGTAGAAATTTGTTTGTAAAATTCAAGTATACAAGTTGAACTTAAATTGTAATTTCACGGTCCCAGCACGGTGCTGAATCTAACTGTATTCAAGTAATGAAAAGGCCCTTAAAACACTACATTCTAAGTAGTGTTTGCAAAAAGTAATTTTGTTTCCTCTTACCAAAAGAGACTGCAAAAAAATGTTCTTCAGAGAGTTCAGGCTAAAAATTGTATGGATGTGGGAGATGAGAGCATGAATAACTTCTTAGGGTGAAGCAGCCTCTAATCAGAGGCTAAGCTAGGAGTCGTAATACTTTTTGAACACAACAAAGCGTTATCAGGACTCATGACAATTTGGCGAAGCGATAGTGGTTACCCTGCATTAAGTCTGGGTAATAGTTTGTGAAAATTACAGAGTCAGGCTTTCCCAGACCTATCACCTAAGATCTTTGTTTTGTTTTTAACCGAAGTGCTATTCTTAAACTTCAAACAATTCATATTTTAGAATTGTTTTCAACTAAGAAAATAAATACTAGTTTAGATTTGTTTGGTATCTGATCTTTATCAGCTGTAACGGAGTTTAAGAATACATATGGGACCCCATGCCCAGATTAGAACTCATGTAGACTTACTTGTAACAAATTTGTGATGGATCTCTTGATAAGCAAAGGGCTGCTTCTCTCTTTAAAATCACACTATCCCAGCATAATGTCAGTTCTCAGTATGACGAAGAACAACATTTATCAGTGTCATTTCCTTAGCTGCCTTAAAATTCATTATGTATTATTTTGAGTTGAATTAATTCTGTTTATATGCTGAAGAATATAATTTCAATAGCAGGAAACCGTATAAAAGTAATCAGTTCAATGATTTCACCAGTCTTTCTCACAAACCCCATAATAGAAAACACTTACTAAGATGTAGAGAGGTAAAGCAGGTGCTTACGGTTGTAATAAATCAGTAGTGTTGGACACTGAGGAATCCAACCTCCCCAGTCCCCTTTCTAACTTTCTGACCCCTTAGAAAGTTTAACTAGGTAATACAGTCATTACACTAGCCTCCACATTATTTTGCCTATCTACAACAGATGTTTTGCAGGCAGTTGCTACATTTTCTGTCTTTTGGTTTAAATAAAATAGGTTAGCAATGCTTGGGACATCTCAGCCTTGTTTATTGAATAACTGTCCTCTCCCGGATGTAATTTGATTAAGGCAATGTAATTTAATAGGAGTTTGGTTTACCACTTGCCAATAACCAGGGCAGGAGCATCATTGTACTAGCAGCATTACAGCAAAACACTTCCCCTTACACACCATCCCTAGCAGTTAATCCTGCCCTGCATTTTCCAACAACTCGGATGTTTCACATTCACACGGTCCCTGCCTGAAGGCACTGCAGTAGGACTGGCGAGTTAAACCACACAGGTTCCAGCAAAGAGATTTTTGTGTGCAAGGCCTGATGAGAATGTGTGTGCAAAACGTCCTACATTTTTGAGTCATTCTCAGTAAACCACATGTCCTCCCCAGAGAAGAGTTAGTAACTAGAGACAAGGAACTGAGATATTTTCTCAAATCAACAGAAAGAAATTGAAGCTTGTTACATTCAGCTCTTAGAAATACTTATCACTTACTTGGCATCCTTAGGAGCCTCACAGCAGGCATCAGTTTTTGAAGCCATTTGTATAATTGTCAAAATTATGTGCTAGACAGTATCTTGTCTAATCAGATCACCTGCTATCACTTTTGTAATGTCTATCCTCTACAATGCCTATGTGGTAGTGACTACCCAATCCTTGGCATTTTAAATGTGTGAGAACCTTCCTGGCCTGCATCTGTTCAGCAGTCTATAAAGCTCCTTTAATAAGGTTGAGTACAAGTCTTGCTACCATCATTTCTACTGCTGAAGTACACCTGAGGTATATAACACAAAGTTATTCTGAGTGTGCTACCCAAGCTGTGACATAAATTCAATATCTCATTTTACAGTGTCACGGGAAGAAGGTTGAGTACAGTAGCACAGAGTTGGCATTACAAGCGTGCAAGCTTCCTGGACTTCACCTAAGGTCTTGGTCTTTCACAAATAAACAAGAGTGAGAATGAAAGGAAGAAAGGACTAGTATAAAATCAACTTTCCTGGAAGCTTATGCCTTCTGCCCAGGAGATGGCGAACTTGGTCTCCCAGTTTTATTCCATCATTCAGTCCCTCCGCAGGAAGCAGCAATCTGGGGCTGTAGTTTTGAGAAGCCAGGAGGAATAAAGTGTCTGCAATAGCCCAAACAGAACCATTTACTCTAGCTGTTGGACAGAGAAGACAGAAATAGTACTTACTGGTTTAGCAAAAGGTCTGTCATCTGCTACCACATTTATGGGCTGAGCCAGCTGAGCACATTTTAGGGGAAGCTGGCAGAGCTGGTGGTAGCGGATGGTTCTCTGCAGCTTGCCAGTCATTTGTGATTCTAATATGACAGAATACAGGCCAAGTATGAGTCCTTCCTTTTATGCCAGTTAGACACAAATTTCTTTAGGAATTGGAGAAGAGCAGCATTTTATTTAAAAGGATGCTGACAACGTAGAAGGTTTCAAAACCAACCCTCTCACACAATGCGCAGTTTGCACAGATTTCTCTTTAAATATCAACACATGGAGAATCTGTGACAGTCGTGGTTGTAGAGAGAAGTAAGGTGGAGGGGAGCCTGCCAGGGAGAGAGCCCTCTCTCCTGATGGAGTTACAGACTGACTGTTCTGCACCCTCACCTTCTGACAGACATCACCTTGCCAGTGTGTGAGAGACAACCCGCTCATTCACATCAGCAATACTGATGCCCCATAAAGCACTGTCAAATACTCAAAGTAAAGGCAGTAACAGAGACAGTTAAACAGAATCCCATTCCCATGCTTCCCCTCATCCAGTTACAGCTATTGTAAAGAGTTTTTTTGTAACAATAGTAGGTATAGCCTTTAAAAAAAAAAAAAAAAAATCTGAGGGAGACAAAATTTTTCAAGCTGACAGTGTCCCTTTATGCTGATGGAGTAGTGAAGGCTCAGTGCCAGCTAGCCACAGAATTATAATAGCATCCATTAGAGCTGTTAGCTAGAGTCTGCCAGGGCTTCTGTTTGTAATTTAGGGGGTTATTACTCAGCCATGCACATAAGATGTAGGAAAACTTTACATTGAAAATCTGGACAGTGGGTTTTTAGTTTCTTTAGAAAAGTATCAAATTTCCTTTGATGCTCTAGACCATGTTGTAAGGAAGAGATAAGAAACCTAATTGAGAAGACCGACTATAGCAATGCCTGACCTTTGTGCTGATGGGAATTGGTCTAATTGGAAACACTGACATCTTTACAACTGTATCTGTGACTGTAGCTCCAGAGGTGTCCAAACCCCACTCTATATCAGCAAGACTTGAGGCAAATTTCATCCCTGTTCGAGAGCAGAGTGCTTTCCAGGCCAGCCAGGCTTGCTGAGCCGCATCTCAGCCCTGCTTGGCAGCAGGGCTCAGCCTGCAGAAAGCTCGTGGAAGAATTGTGATGAGAGGCAGTATAGCACGCATGGTCAGTACTGCAGTACCTTTGCAATTTGTGGGATTTAGGCCTTATTGCTTCATTTGCAAACCCTTTTTCTGCATTTCTCTCATTTAGAGACATGACCTTTACTTTTGATTATTTTTGGAATCTCTTCATAGTAGTCAGTATTATTCTGTGTTTTATTAGACCTAAATGGCAGAAAGGCTTGGAAAAATCTAGAAAGACAGACTTGGATGCCAACAAACATCTGATATGCTTTTGTAAAGACATATCTGGTGACAAATAAATAATCAGAGGATCTGAACAAAATCAAAAAAAGCATGAAAACCTGACTGGGTGCTCTGCATAACAGAAAGTTATTATAAATACATTTGGAGACAACTGCTTTTCTGAGGAAGACAGCATGAGAATGTACTTGACCTTCATGGGATGGTTTTCTTTTGCTGGGCACAGGTGGTAAACTTCAAACATCACTAATACTCTTGTCTACAACATCAGCCCCATAACAATCTTATTGACATTTCTTTCCATCACTTTTAAGTGACCTTATTTCTTTTTTTAGTGCCAACTGAGAACTTCTGGCTAATATTGAAGGCCCTTGTAGATGTAGTAACATAGCTTCCCATAGAGAAAGGCTGTGGAATAAAAGCTATACACATTTTTGACTTGTCCTCAAACAAGTATCAATTTGAAAAGCTTTCCTATGCATTCAAAAAAAAAAAAAAAAAACATCATCTAGACAGCAAGTTCTCCAAGGCAGAGACCTTGCCTTCATGGTTGCATATAGGACACTGCCACTGGCAGTGTTGCCATCAATAACAACATGGTTTCTGGCTGTCCTTTGTAATGCATCAAAATAGCTTGGTTATCTCAGGATCAGATTTCAGATTTCTAGCTTCTCTACAAGACAGTGGTCTTTTATCTAACTAAACAGATCCATGCAGTTTAACGGATTGACTATGTCTCCAGTGACACCTCACAGCAAAATGGTCCAATTTTCAGAACTGTCGGATACTTACTTTTCAGAACTTCAGGTACTTCTGACGTAAACAGAATGCCTTGTCCCATCCCTCAGGTCCATCCAATTTGCAGGATCAGAAGTGATACCAGGACGATTTTCCCCAAGAGGAGGAACTTTTAAGACATTTTTTGTTAAAATTTCTTTTTCCTCTACATTTCCTTTTCCTAAATCATTCTGCATCATATGCACTCTCATCCTCCACTCCAGGGCAGACAGACTGCACACTGGCAGTGAACGAACACTTTCCTATTTCAAGAATTCAACAATAATAATAAATTTTGAAAAGTATCAACATTCAACCCGAAAATTACACAGAACCTTTTAACACACCCTGCACTGAAGCAATCAAAGGAGTTATGAAGTTTGCTAAAGACTGAAAATGAACTTGACTTTCAGGTAATGAATTCAATTTACTCATAATTCTCTAGAGAAGGGAGAAAGCTTTGGGGATGATCACTGCATACAAAATAAAAATCCCAGTCACAAATTATATTTGTTCTTAAGCACAGGCAGCTCTTCACAGCAGGGTTTTGGGCAGGGCACCTCCTCCAGTGTAGGCTATTCTAATGATAGGCACCAGTGCAGCACTGCACCACAAATCATTTTTGCTCAGACCCCTGCATGCACAACAGGAACTCTCACATCCCTCACAGTTTCTTGGATACCTAAAGAAGAAGAAAGTTGCCTTGATGGCAGTGACCACCTGGAAGGAAGGGTCTGGAAAAGCCAACTTCTGAGCTGTGTGCTCGGCTCTGCCATGACTCTTGAGTATGTCACTTACTGCTCAGTTTTCTGCCTAGCAGGTAAGAAGCTGGGTTATGTCTCTTCCCGAGGAGATGGGATAATTAACTGATTCACTTGATATTAAGTCTCTTGAAATGTGTAGGCAAAGGAACTTACAAGTGCACTGAGCATATTGCCAAGAGAGAGATGTCAATGCCAGAGCATTGTGTTCCCTATGACAGCACGGGCTGAAATTATTTTCTGCAGCCTACAAAGAAAGTGGTGTTTTGCAGAATTTATCACTCTCTTCAGTTCCTTAGGAGCACAGCACTGCATAGCTTTGAAAACACAACAAGGTTCAGCTCCTGAACTAAAACTTGAATCATTATTATAATGCTCTTCAAAGAAATCATGTGTCCTGCTGGGTTTTATAGCTGAGAGCAAGTCTTTGACTCTCCCTGACCCACTTTAAAACTCTGTCCTTCTAGCTTATTCATATAAAAGTCTTCAGAAGGAAATTGTGAACGGAGGCCGCAATGAAAGCGCAGATATCTGCTTCTTTCTAAAGAGCCCGTTGCCTCATCTCAATTTCAGACCTCCCAGGTGAACCAGCATTTATTTTCAGCAAGAAGTAACAATTGGGAAACTTCTCCCGAACTTGTTCCTTGTCTTCTCATCCTCCCAGTGGCATCTTTCCCCTTGACCTTGTCTCTCCTTTCATGTACCTGGTGACTGGGGAGCAGATTTTGCTGGGCACAGGAATGAGATTTTGCGGACGTCAACTCCCCCAGGGCCTGTGTGTGCCTGATGCACATGCCCTTGCAGAGTAAGCAAGGGATTTTGGACACTTCTGAAGAATCAAGTCCAGGTGACTCTGACTCACTGAAATGAATTCCATTTTCAGAGCTAGATCCCTGTTACGCAAGTTTTGTTGTTCTGTTTTGGTGCGAGTTGCTTGGTTCCCAGTGGCTAGCTGCAGAATCCGCTCTTCCCAGAGGGCAGGATGCCTTCTGCAGGCTTTCATGAGGGTGCTGCAGAGCTTGCAGATACCGTTAATGTCTCATGGGTGGAGTGATGTATAGCTCAAATAAACTAGAGATAAAGCAGATGGAGGAGTCAGGGAAGGGACCTAATAAAGCTTCAGCCATTCTAGGTGAAATATAAATACAGATTTTTTTAGATGAAGTCAACCAAGGACTTCATCATTGCCATGTATTGCCTTATTAACCCACTTTTATTGCAGCTTTTATGATATCTGGACATCCTGTACTTGGATGCCTGCAACAAGCTAGTTACGTTCAGATGTTTTTTATTAGGGCTGGCCCACACGAGGTTTAAGGGTCCGTTACTATCACTTGAAATCTACTGTAGGTTGACTTACGCAGAAAATGTCACAGCCTCTTTTATGACCGTAAAGCAGCCCCTCAACTCCTGCTTCTCTTCCTCCCCTCCTGCTTCTCGGGAACTCTCTACCAGGAGACCTCCGAATGCGTCACAGATGAGGTCACTTATTTTCACAGTCCCTGTCATTATGTGCAACTATTCCATCAACACGCAGTGCTACATCACTTTTAAAAATAAAATTAAAGTAAACCCAAGCCATCTCCACAGCCTTTTTCTCCCCCTCCCTCCTTTTCTTCCCTCCCTTGAAGCCTTTTTTTCACAGCTTGTTAGCATATTTGCAGGCAGCTTGAAGCAAGCTTTGAAGGGCAGACCTGCTGCTGGCATCCAGGACTAGGGCTCTTTGATACTAATCCCAGCTTTGCATGTGTGCGACATTACTGCAGCCAGTGTGCTGCTCTAGTCACTGAGCAGGTGCTCTTTTTAAGGGGATGACAGTAACAATACTGCTCTGATTAGTACAGCTTTCCTCTCTGTTCACACGAGAAGCATTAACAGAGAAAGGGAGAAGGTGGCAGGCAGGGAGTGAGGGGATCAATTTTACTGTGCTCTTTGTGAGCCATGAGAGTAATAATTTTAGCAATCAGGGATGGTAGACTGAGACTAGCCTATGTCACAGCCCTCTTCTAATGTGCATTACCCCACTGCTAAGTAACTTTAATACTAGACTCAGCAAACTTCAGTGAAGAGGATAAATATCTACAGTTCACTTAAATAAGCAGTTTGTGCTAACGTAGATCTATTAATTCTAGCTTGGCTCAGGAAGATTAGACCCCTCTGCACTGTGCAGTGGTAACTGTATTTAGAGGCTCTGCCTAGTTCAGGGGATTTTTTTCAGTTTGTTGTTCAGACAGAGCTTGGGTAAAGCAGTGGGAACCCATGAGAGGAGTTTCTGAGGACAGACAGTGCTTGAGACTAACCATTGTCAGTCAGTATTTGCAATTTAGTAAGCAGTAAAGCCTCCAAATAAGAGAATTAACAGCTGCATATGGGCTTTGTACTCTAGCTACTAGCTGGCAACAAAATTGTGCTGCTTCTGATGCAACAAGCTTTAATCCTGTTACATTATCGACACTGTACATTTCCTGGTTTAAACAGTCCCAATAGATAAAATGTCCTTGAAAACTCATTGTCCCTTTAATTCCCAACAATTCTACTTAAAAACATAATCCTAAATATCACATTAACCAACAGCATCCTTCACCCACTCTGGGATTCCTTTTCTCTTTGATATCTACTTCTTCATCACAAACCACTGAACTAGCCTCAAAAGTGCTGTAATAATACCAGTGCAATATTGCCAAACTTGGATGGATCATCCTGAAACTATGTATCCTGATATTCAAGGAGACAGCTAAAAAAGAAATGCCTGGGGAAAAGGCAAAATCTTTCAGAAGAGCAGTAAGAGAGAGCACAATAGATATTGTCATATGCCTTAGTCTGATGACAAACAGAGACTGGTTGTAAATGACTCCTAAAAGAGTAATCTCATTTTAAGATTTTAAGTTCATACAAAGCTTAGGGTTCAGTCACACAATCAGCCTCCTGCAGTTTAACAACTTACTGAATGTCAGCTGAGCCATGGTAACTCACTACACATATGCTCTCAGCCACTGGCAGCACAAGGTCACACACACTGGCTTAAATGAGCACTGCTAGGGAAGTTAACACGTTTTACCTCACAGTTGCAGCAGGCTGAGTGCATGTGTACAGACATGCGTGTGGCTCAGCTGACTTGTCAGAGTTCGTAAGCCTCCATAGTTCATGGGTCAACTTACAGATCTCCATCTGAGTGCTGTCTGCAACAAAAGCCTCAGCTACCCCCCAGCACTACTGTTTCCTCTAGCAACTCTTGAACAGCCCAGTCAAGAGTCCCCATTTCTTATGTTTGCTAAGCACATCACTAAACCACCCTATTACAAAGAAAACAAAGAACTGAAGTAGAAATGACAATGCCTAAAAATTAGATTTTATGAAAAAAGAAAGCTATATAAAAATAGAAAACTCTTTGACATTTCCATAAATACCAAGCCACAGCATCAGCAAAGTCTGAGAACTTTTTGGAAGCTCCTTGTCTCTCAGAGCCCGGATGCAGGGCCTCTCCTGTGACATTCCTCCTTCAGATTGGATGTGATCAGGTTGGGAATGCCAAGTTCTGGCCAAACTGTGTGCCCTTCTGAATGGTCAGGCCTAAGTTGTCTTATCCTGGGCCAGGTTTAAGTGTTTTGCTAGAAAAGGATTCACAGGAGATGTACTGAAAGAAGTTAATTTTTGCGATTGGTGTCTATTCCATGAGGCAACCTTGCTGTGAGCTGTGCAGTACTCAAAAGCAGAGCTGGAGTTGAATTTTCCAGTGTGAGCCACCAAGCCCCCTCTTGTAAAAGAGCCTCCTTGGCTCACATGAGCAAGTTCTCAGATTATGAGTCAGGGATTCAGCTCTCATGCCAGCAGTTCTCTTCATATATTCTGTCCCTTTCTAAAGATCTGCAGTTCTGCTAATTCTCAGCTATTGCATTTGCCTTCTGCACAAGCCTAGAATCTGGTTCAGCTCAGAGCAGGGATCATAACCCTAGGAAGCAGATCCCCATGGCTTTAGTCTTTGCACCTTTAGCATTATCAGAAGCAGTCAAAGAAAATCCAAAGTGATGGCATCAACATTTAGGGCGACAGGCAGCAAAGGCCAATGAGCACACAAAAGTAGGGGGAGATCTGGGTGGGGGCATTTGATATTCAAAATAATGAGACTGCCAATTTCGAGACGAACTCTTATCTGTTTCAAAAGGCCTCAAATTAATTCCAACACTCCTCTCAGTCCCATCAGCCTATTTGCTCTCATCTTCCCCCTCATGCAAACACTGTGCGATCCCTGTTGCTTAGGAAACATAGCAGGGAGGCTGGGAAGAGGTTCATTCTGTTCATGCAACTTTTGCTAATAGGGATAGGCTCAGACAAGAAGGGGACCTGGAGCTTAGGTATAAATAAATACTCCATAGAACCATTGCCAGTTTTCTATACAGATCAGAGATTATAAAGCAAAGGTGTCTGCAGGTCTTGGTTTCAGAGCCCTGTAATTCTGGCTCTGACAGTCAAGTAAACCAAATTTCTAATCAAAGTGAACATCAGCAACAGAGTAGAATAAACAAATCGCCTATGAATTGATCATCAGGATGGGTTTTCAGCAGTCTGCAGCCACTCTCACCAGGTCTTACAGACAAATAAGATCATATGATTTCGGATATCCAAGCAGGACTTCTCTTAGCTTGCAAGAAGACAGCACTTTCCCTGCCTTGGGACATCTCACTGGAAGTTGCTCATTTGTACGTGCTTGACAATGAAGGAGTTAACTTTGAGAAACAGTCCCCTGATACTCCTCTGAATTTGACGGAAATGTTAAATGACCTCTCTGGTTCATTCAAACCAGAGGCTGCTTCCTCATTAGCAACAATAAATTCAAAGCAGATGGGAAAATTGTACTCCATTCTCTGATCTTGCTTTCAAAGTCCTTTGATTTCAGAATCTCTCAGCTGCTCTTTGACTTTTCTCGCCTGTCAAACTCCCTGGCAAGATTGATAGGGTCTGGATGGGGGACACCAGTGCAAAATCTGCTACCTGCTGGATTTCTCCACAGCTGACCATGTTAATTGTGGCTTCTCTCTCTGCCTTTGATGTAAAGTCTCTTTGATTTTTTTCTTATCCTTCTTCCATCATCAGTTTATTACAACCCTTTGCAAGGGTCAATGGCCAAGTCCTTACCATGTCTGCATAACTTCCCTTATAAATAAATCATTGCCGGCATGTCAAAAGGCCAGGCTAGAAACTGCTCAAAGTTACTGCAGTAAGTTGTTTAAAGTGTTCTCAGTTTCTTCCACACTATAAGCCTAAAGGCATGAAGTAAAGTAAGCAAAAATTTAGGGAGAAGCAAGATAGCACTTAAGTCCTGAAGTCTATTCCCAAAGGAATCCACAGCAAATATAATACCAGGACTGAACTCCGTTCAGGGGAGGAAACAGTCAGTGAATGATCATGTTCTTTTCCTACCATGACTTAAGAAGGTAAGATGGATTGTCCTCACAGACCAACTCAGGCAGCGAGCAATACAGCATGATTTCTGACTATTTTCTTTGAGCTGTTATCAAACATCTCCAAGAGTCTACCTCAGGGCCTCACTGCTTTTTTAAACAGTTTTTTTTCCAGTCTCCAGCCCAGATCTGAAGTTAAAGCCAACTATTTTTGTCCCATCCACATGGTCAGAGAACAAATGGTTCTTTTCCCCTTTTCAACTGCCATTTACATTTTTGAAGTTTCCTCTCATGTCTCCTCTCACAGCATCTGAAACTTCATGAAAAGACTCTGTGAGATACAACTGTCCATACCCATCTGATTAACGATGCTCTCTCCACTTCCACACTGTAAACTAACTGCAGCCCTCCCAAGAGGGCAGTTAGGATGCAGTTCTGAGCTTTCCTCCGCCCCTCCCCCCCCCCGTTTTTTTTTTTCTCATTCCAGTGTCTCCAAATTCCCAGCAGGGTTCATCCCAGAGAACTCCATCATAATACAATCTGAGCGCCATGTAATAGTTAACAGATACCACTTGTCAAAGGCCCAGAGACAAGGTTTTATAGAGACAGGAAGTAGGACACACAAACCAAGTGATTTATTCAAGGGCATACCAGGAAGTTACACTAGATCTTGAGGCCCCAGCACCTCAACATCCTTTTCCCTTTCAAGGCTCAAAGCCATCTTCCTTCCCCTCTGCTCCTTGAAAAAAAATGAGAGAACTCATCTGCCACATGCCTGCTTTGCACATCCCTTGCTGTTTTACCCTGTTGTAGTTCCCAGCTCAAGCACAGGCCAGACTGACTTCATCTTTAGACCCAGCAGTGTCAATGCCAGTCCAGCACAGACTAGGCCTGGATTAAGTTTTATCCCAGTCACAGCACTTCACACAGACACAGGAAAGCAGGTGCCTGGGTTGCCTAGCCCATGTCTTTATCACTCTCTTTGGATCCATCTCCAGTATCTCAGTTGTCAGGTTGTCTACCGTACTGTAGACATTCCCCAACACTTTAGCTCAGTTAGGCGGGAGTGAAAATTTCTACTTTATCCCATTTATTTTCATACTCGCTAAAATTCTCTGCACTACTGTTATTCCTGAGAAAGGATCTCCACAGGCTTGAGACCCCCATGTGGAAGCTCTGACAAGCTCCAGAAGTACCTGAGGGCCTTTCTCTCCTCTCAAAGCTCTCAGCTTGAACAAGGTCCCCCTGATTAGACTCAAAAGAAGTGACATATACTAGTTCAGTCCTATCACTTATAGAGACCAGCTCTGTCAGTTAAGCCAACTTCAGTATTATAGAGTTATCTTTTATATAAACTCTATAGTTTAGAGTTATCAGTTATCTTTTTGTAAGATATTTTCATCTTTAATAGATAAGCTCAAGTTTTCCCTTGAATTTGTGATCTCTACAACACAGATTTGCCCCCTCTATTTCCCACTCTCCTCCCACTCTTTCCCTTCTCCCGAGACTATGCAACACCAGTGTTTCACTCTATATTGCAGAGGCTGCTTCTTACTTGCAATCCAGAAGTTCATCATGGAGCTGCACAGAGAAATTTCTGGGAGAACAGAAAAGTCCTGGCTGTCCTGAAGCTGTTCCTTCTCAAAGGCTTTGCAAGACCACAGAAATGTTTTTCTAAGCAAGGCAAGATTAAATACCATTGCATATTACACAGCCCTCTAGGAAAGCCTAGATAAGAAGGTCACTTTCAAATCAAATTAGCCTTAAATTTTGACTAGGAAGTAGTTACCCAATAGGCTGCTAAAGTATGTCAAAATTCACTTTTATACAGCCTCACATTAGGGATTTGCTAGTCTATATAGAAATGCTATATGGAAAACATACCACTAAAGCTAACTAATGGCCACTTCAGTTATCACCATACTGCATATCACAGACTGTGATAGCAGACATAAAACAGAGGTTGCTTTAGCTAAAAGTAGCTCTAGTCTCTGTCAGCAGGATTGAGCTTGTGATGCACAAATAAGCAAAAAACTGGTGAAAAATGACTGTATTAATCATGTTTTTGACTAAACATTTACATACATATGGTGCTTGGTGCTTGATAACACAACCCTTGTTCTCAAAACTATTGGAGTTAGTGTACATTTTTACACATCCTGTAGTAATGCAGAGCCTTATTAATAGCATATTACATATACAAGGGAATACACATTTTGGAAGGTACTTTGAACTTCTGAATCTCTTGGATGTTTTCAAAGATCTCTGCCTTATAAGCCCTCTTCTCTGAGGCAAGCTTACACAACTTAGTCACCTGAAGAGCAAGCCAGGATCCAGGGAATCTGGTCTTTACATGCAGAACGAGTGCTGCGGTCAAGCTGTTTAACCTACCCTCTGTCTGTTAAGTACACCAGGATAAAAGCTGAACAATAATTTCCTTCTAGGTTAGAAAGAGGTTGTTAAGCTTTAGTTGACTGTAAGACACCACACAATAGTCTGTGTAAAGATTTCAAGCCAGAGATAAGTTATCGTTTCAGTTCTCTCCAGAGACTGCAGTTTGAGTGCTCGCACTGAGAACTTGTGTGTATCTGCATGAAAGGAATTTGCTCTTGCTTAATGTACATATTCATAATTCAATAAACTGAGTTAAAGGCGTAAAGTGACACAAAAGGTTCTCTGTCAGACTCATCAGCTCCCACAATTGTTTCTAGCACAAAACTGAGTTGCACAAGCTGGGGCCATCAAGGCACCCGCTGTTCTTATTATTTCTGTTGTGGCAGATGCAATCATCACAGTCTTAGTGGCGAGAGACAAGAGTGCAGCAGGAACCAGGGAACTTGCCATACCACAAGGGGAGGTCACGAAAGACTCTCAAAGACTCCACAGCTGTCTCCTGAGAGTTATGGAGACGTGCACGCTGCTTTGTCTTCCTCTTCTTTTTGGGGTGCAACTGCAGGCCTAGCAGAAAGGACTGTTTTGTTCACATCAAACAAAAGACAAACAAACAAAATAGATTTCACGTTCAGCAAGAGAGAAACATTTCGTTGTATGTTAATAATTTTGGTTGTAAGTTGCTATTGCAACTTCAGCCAACATAAGACCACAATCAAGTTTTTCTACAAGTATTAGAACACACCGAAATACAAAAGCTTTGGAGATATCTGGATATTGATTCACTTGCTATTTCCACATAGTCAGGTTTTGGAGGAGGAGGTCACTCCACACCTAAGGACATTTAAACCCATGCCTTTCCTCTCCACTTTGGTTGCTAGGCCTGAAATAAAGGTATCATTTCCTCCCTTCCCATCCAGAGGAATTTCACCCTAGGCCAAGTCATTTGCAAATTCCCAAAGCGTTCAGCTGTTGCCTAACCATTTCCAGCACTGTGCTCGGTGCCAGCAGAGTGAGCTGCGACAAACAAGGAGGATGACAGAGGGTGTTTGGGGAAGACATTTCTTTTGCTCCTCCAACAGAACCCTTGGGACCTCTTCAATGAATTGAAGAGCAGCAGTAACTTCATTTAGTATCTTCTATTAGATTATTTCATTTTTTCCCCAAGTCCTACAGTATTCTGCAGGTCCAGTTTCCCAGTATAGTGCCACTTCAGATTTGCAATAATTATTTCTCTCTGTTTCAATCTTTCTCCTCACCACAGCTTACAAATCTTAGTTCACCGTGCTTGCAAATCACACTGTAATCCTCAGAGAAAAGTTACTACTGAAAGGCAAACTAACAACATCAGTCAAGCTGTAAGCACAGAGCACAATGCACCCATAGCTTGTGAGGAGAGAGTAGAAAGAGGTGAGCGAAAGAGGTAGCCTGACCAAGGGTCATCCTCTCCCCATCCCGTTCTTGAGCTTGAAACAATACTCATCTTGTTACTGTATAGTCTAATATTCAGCAGACCACAGTTTCAACTTTTGCCCAAAGCCTCCCAGAACCCCTGATACAACATTTCAAATTGCATTAGTGTGGGAAAGAGGTAAACAAAAAAAGTTATGTTTTTCTCTGAGGCGTTGCTTGAAATAGAAACCAAGCAAAAGTCACTGCTGACATGCAATGGCCCTGAGACAGCAATGAGATATAGAGAGGCTGACCAGCCCGCATGTGATCAAGTCTTGAACTCCCTGTCACCTCTGTCATCTTTCAGGAAAGCAAAATTAACTCTCTTGCTTTTTCTGGAAATTAGGTTACCGAAGATAATCCAACATCTTTCCACTTGCTTTCTGGACAATTTGATGAACAATAGGAATGGGTGTTTCATTCCCAATTTTCCATTACTTTCTTTTCCCCAGTCTCCACTGTAATTTACTCTGCTTGGCCATTTAGAAGTACATCTTCATCGTTTCTTTTTACTCTGTTCAAATCACCATCTGTTTGTTTCATTAGCACTCTCAGTGGAGAGGGGGAGGAATATTTAAGACAGTATTCAACATTCAAAAATTAAAAGCCTTGGAACAAAACATTGCTAATTGGAAAGCAATAGAAGTGTCATTCTTTGGCACTTTTGAGAAACGTGCTTTAAAAGCATCCCAGTGCTAGTTTCTTGATTCTCTCCCTTTCTCCTTTACCTTTAACTGAGAATCATTAGTTCACTTGCAGACCAAAGAGGAGTGAATGCTTTATGTATTTCAAAGAGAGGCTGTTAAATAACCAGGCTAATCCTGGATGGATTCACTTATTTATCTCAGGTCACAGCTCTCAGCAAAGAAACATGATGTTATTAGACACATTCCCCATATCTCCAGAATCACTAGCTCCTTCTGCCCTGCCTTCAGCAGGGTCAAATCTAACAGATTGCTCTAGGCTAGCAGTTCACAGGCCAGCAATACATTTGATTAATGATGAGGCCATCATACTTGTCTGGAAAATGCACAGACCCATAAAATAAGCAGGAAGAAAAAAGGGAGCATTTTTCACCCACAGTGCCAGTGCCACATAGAAAGCAAAAGATTGTTTTTCATGTCTCTGCCAAGGAGTGCCAGATTGTTGGGACAACACGATGGCAACTCAGTGATCTAGGAAAAGATTTGAGTCATTTCTCACTGAACCAGAGGCAGAACAATGAACTCAGCTTCATGTCCCTGTGTTCCCTTGTTTTGTAGGACAGGATGAAAATTAAATCCAAACTGAGAAGAAAAGGTGAAAAAAGACTACTACATTACATTGTATTTGATTATATTGCATTTGATTACTGTGTGAGATGAAGGTAGTGTGGTTGCAGGAGGGAAAACCCAGATCAGACAGATTAGAAACAGAGATTTCCTTCATCACCGGGCCATTAACTCAGCAGTAACCGTCACAGATGTTTTACTGTTTTAGATCCTCAGTTTGAAAGGTTCTTGCTTAGACCATGCCTTCTAGATTCACCAGACTATAACTGAAGCTACGAGTTCAACCTGGGGCAAAACAAGGCACTTCAAAAACACAAACACACTATAACTTATTCTCTGTTATGTGCCTGAATCTGGAGTTCTGATTAGAGATGCACACTACTATTTCTCTCTGCATGGGCTACTGACTGTAAAAATCATTGGACTGTAAAGGGTAAGTGGCCCCACAAATCTGGGGGGAGGTCTGTTGTTGCCAGGCCGCTGTTAACGCAATACTGGAGAAGGGGTTGCTCCAACTTTCTTCCTGAAAAGAGCACAGCTAACTTGCCTCTTCCTGCTGATGGCCTGAAGACAGTGAGCAGAGACCCAAGGAGTTGCTCAAGTCACAGCGGTGCTGGAACCACCTTAATGGCTGGCAACCTAGGCTACAAAACCCATACAAAATCAGCCATATAGCATGGCCTCATCCCACAAGAGAACTGTTTGCAGATGTTGGTCTGCAAGAATATCCCAGAAAATTTCATTTAAGGCCTTCAGTCACTTGAATTACCTTCCATCACAGAGCACTATAATACAGTCATATAAAAAGACGAAAAAAAGATTGCAGGGGCATAACACAGTCCTCAAACAGAGAAGGTGTACAGAAGCCCTACATCTTCACCGAAGGCCAACATAACATGCAATTGACAGAAGAGATCTAAACACAGTCCCAAACAAAACAAGAAATTCTTCAAGACATACTAATAAACTCTCAGTCTAAGCAGAGATGAGGGCAGACAAATGTCATGACAACTCTCTAGCAGCTAAAAGTAGAGGGAGAAAGCTCCTGAGGGCCTCTTAGAGACCATTCAGCCTCTGCTTGGTTGATGGTGTGCAATAAGCCACTGGTCAAGGAACACAGTTCAGAACAATGTACCCTGTTTGAGAGCAAAGTGTAAGGACTTTTGCTAGATGCTTTATAGTATATTTTTATTTAAGTATTAGCTACTTTCCCCCTTGTTTCCTCCCCTTTCTGAGGGAGGCAATGGAAGCAGAATCAGTTAAGATTCTGCTTTCACTGAAAAAGAAGTATCTGCTCTAAAAAATGTGAACCCTAAAGTGTGCCTATGCAGTCAAATCTTACATCACTTAGAAATAATGGGCAACCTGTGAAGATGCTGATGCATTTACCCAGCACATCATAGAGCAACTAACCCGTGCACTAGCGTAGCTCTGCCTAGGGCTATAGGCCTCACTAGCCAGCAGCCTAATGGATACCTACCCTGAAACAGCACTATGGAGTTCAGCTTTCAAGCTGCCTGGGATCTGGATGCACACATGGCATGCCCACTCCCAGGAAAACCAAAGGCAAGGGAAATTTCTCCTGTGCTGTAATCAGCAGGCATGGAGGTGAAAGTCCCCCAGCTCCCTTCTTTTCTTATTTCCAGCCAGTGCCTTGGCCTCCAGGAGTGTGCCAGAGGACAGCTAGCAATGTCACAGCCCACCTTCCCTTTGCAGCCCTAAGTACGTGCTTAAAGTCCCTAGGGCCGTGTAGGGTTCATGCTTCTCTATTATACCTAGCCTATATTGGAAATTGAGCTCCCCTCTGCTTACTTTTATTAAAGTAACACACACACACACACACACACACACACGCACACGCACACACACACACACAAAATGCTATCAGCACAGTGACAGGCTCTTAATAATGATTAATAATTGGAACTTAGGTGTGATTAACAAAGAGAAGGGTCAATATCAGTACTTGTATGAGTGAGAGTGTCAGTGGAGATTAGGGGAGACACCATTCATATCTCCAAGTTCTTGTCTGCCTCCACTTTCCTTTAAACAGAACATATTTTGGACAGTATTAAAATAATTTGGCTCATTAATTTTTTTTTATGTTTTTCTTTCTGTCTTTCGCACACCACAATTTTTTTTTTCCTCTGGTCATCTTCAACATGGGAAATTACCTCCTAAAGCCTGATTAATCTTTTTGCTTGCAATCTTTAATGGCTGCAGATGTTGCAAGGCATTTCATTCATATGGAGAGTGCCAGGCCATGTGAGCAGCAGGGCGTTTCTCCCACCCCCTCTTCCTCAAAGCAGAGATAAGAACAGAGCTATTTTAAAAGCAGGAGGTGAGATGAAAGAGCCTGCTTCAGATCAGACATCACCACCATGCTATAATTACCTTCACCCAAATTTTCAAAGGAAGAGGAAAAACCATCCCAAAATCATTTCAAACCACTCTACCCCCACCTTAGTCATCTAATTCTTGATATCAATAAGAAGAAAAGAAAGTGGAACTTTTATTTATTTATTTAATAGTATTACCAAGCCACCCTTCAAAGCACATTCTGAGCTCATTTTTCAAATGCCTGCATTAAAGGCAGCCAGGTTGCTCTCTCTTCTCTGTAGTTCCACATATCACTTTAGGCTACCCACTCTGCTCTGGGGCAAAATGACATCTCTCTCCTATTTCCCTCCTCCTCCTTTCCATAGAGCATAAAGCAAAAAAATCTTGGCTTTAGTTTTTGACAAGGTTTTCCAACAGCCCCTGCACCTGTTCCTCTAACCTCACACTCCAAATAGAGTTTGCATCTTTAAACCATTATTGTTTATGATAAGCCAATATCAGCACCTCCTGGCACCCTTCTGGGACACAGCCAGCCTACAGATCCTTTGGAAGCCTCCAGAAATACCTACACTACACTGAGTCCCAGACAGGAAACCTACTGCAGAACAGAAGCCTTCAAAGATTTACCACAGAATAACTAGTTCAGTAAGTCCACAGGTATAAAACAAGGCAGACAAGTATCCAAGGGTTAGAGAAAAAGAAAGCACAGAATTCAAATATTCGTGCCTACTATTCTATCAGTGCCCTAATTTTTCACTTTTTTTTTTTTTTTTTTACAAAAAGGAAGAGAACTAGAGATAGTTTTCTGCAGCTCAGGAGTTTCTTGTCTTTTTTTAGATCTGCAAGTAACTTTTTTTTTTTCACTTCAAATTTACTTTTGTAAACTTGAATAGATTTAAAAAAATTATAAATGGCTGCATGGGAGGCTTGATCTCAGAAGATATTCTGTTATTCCTAGAACAAATCTTGATGTCTGTCCGTGTTACCATTGCCCCTTCTTAGGAAACAGGGCAAGTCTTCCCCCATCCCTACAAGCAATAAGAGAAATACTTTTTTTTTTTTTTTTTTTTGTAAGAGGACAGTAGTAGGTACAGCTAGTTGCTTGTAGGGTACAGATAGTAGTAGGTATAGAGAGTAGTAGGTACAGATAAGCAGAGGATCCCTATCTAGTTTTCTGAAAGTGACAATGAGCACGGAATTATTTTCACAGCCCTGAGGGAGCACACAGTGCAGTGGTGCCAAAGAAACCAAAAGGGGCATTGCTTTCAGCTGCGATGCTGGGTGGTGGCCCCAAGCCTCTCTGGGCTCAGAGTGCCAGAATCACTAGCAACAGCCACTGGCAGAAGGCTCCCAGACACTGGCTTTGCTAAGAAACAGCAGCTGCAGCTGCTGCTCCCAGAGGGGCAAGGTGCTCTTTTTTTTTTTTTTTTTTTTTTTTTTTAAAAAAATTTTTTTTTTCTTTTTTTTTTTTTTTTTTCTCCTGTAGAAGCTCAGGTGTGATTTTTATCTTATGCAATCTGTATTTTAACTAGCATATCTAACAGGACATCATGAAAGATGATACTTAAGCCACAGACATTATTTCTGAAGCAGAGCATTTTCCAAATCCACTTTGGATAATTCATTGGTTCTGCTAACATCTCTGTTCAGCACAGGATGCCAAGGGATAGCAGCAAATACAGCGATGCATGCATGCAGAATTTTGCCCTTTGACTTTGTATTATATTCAGGTAAACAGAAATAGCTAAAAAACAGCCAAACGTTCACAATGCCTCTGTAGTTTGTAAGCACAGGGATTATGCAACATTTAAGTATTTCTTCTTAGGGCTTAGCAGGTGCCATGAGGAAACAAAACTCAGTTTAGAAAGGGTAGACTCATGAAAAACAGAAGAAGGGAATACTTCTACACAGAACAAGACATTTAGCCTCTCTATCAGGCAGCCACCTCTGTGGCCAAGGGATTGTCTCAAGTGTAACTGCTGGGCCACTATGACCCTAATCAGTATCGTCTCAGTAGCCACATGCAGTTGTGGGTGCTCTCTTTGCTCATACCAGAGCCCACAGCACAGAGCAGCAGCTGGATGAGGAACGTGGTTTGCCTCTGGAATGTATTGCACAGTACACTTCCCATTGGGCCTCCCACTGCACAGTCAGTGGTCACAGAAGATGATGAAGTTGTAATCGGGGAAAAAAATAAGAAATAAAAAAAATAAAACACTTTCCTCCTCAAATACATCTACACATAGTAACACTTAGACAAACATAACCAACAAAACCCCACCTCCTAATGGGTTGTATCTATATCAAAGAAACACTTCAATTTCTTCCTTCTGCATCTGTACAAGCAAGTTCTACTTTGGAGGCATTGCTGGGAAAACAGCATTCTCCGAGATAACTGTCAGAAACAAATCAGAAGAATAACCTACTGTGTCAAATAAAACATCATACTTCTTCATCAACTGTGCCACAAATTACTCGTATTTGTCAAGGAAACACCAGGTATTACAAATAAATGGAACAGATCCTTCATTCCTTTGGTCAGACTGACACTGGCAGTGAGCTGCTTTGGGTCAGACTGGACCTATCAACCCTATTGCTTTTACACCGGTGAAGGTGCTTGTTCTTTGGTGCTGAGAAATGGCCACGGCTTAAATTGAAGAGTTTCAGGCTGTGGTATCAAGTCATGGGCTATGAAACTTTTAAGATAAATGTTAGTGATATGGATTAAACTTAGGTGATTTACTAACAAAACTTTAGGGCAGCTGTTGGGCAGAATATAGGATTTGATAGTCTCAAATCAATACTCAGTGAGAAAGAGTCTCCTGCACAGGATCCAGCACCAAAACAGCTGTACCACTGAACCACTCTGTCAACTCCCACGGAAATGCTGGACAGGCCACAAGCTGCACGACCTATTCATCTGCAGCAGTGCCCTCCATACAGCTGTAAGGAATGGATTTGGCAGGATTTGGGAAGTGGAGAATCAAATTTCAGTGTTATTCATACTATGTTTTGTGAATAAACAGAAAACTTAACTTCCCAGAGAGATCAATCCAGTACTTTTCCAAAGTGGTTTATGCAATACGCATACTACGAACTTTACTTTGAAAAGCACACTTGAAAAGCTGTTAATTTCCACATGAAGGTGCCTTTACTTCAATTAATAACAGCGCATCATTTTGGACTACATCTCCCCAAAAAGCCTCTTAGCTCCCTGACTGATAGATAGCTGAGGCTGAATAATCAGGAGGCTGCTTACCCAATCAGCAAGGAAATACGTCGTGCTTAGAAATCACCCCGAAACAAAAGGCACATTTAATTTTTAAGGCATAAAAATTAAGATCTTTGAACAAACCGGAAGCAGAGAAAATAAAAGTGATTAACCGGGAAACTTAGCTGGAGAGTGCACTATTTATTTACATAAGCATCTGTCTTCTGAATCAACATTTCTCAAGCTTAGCCCTGGTTGGGACATGACTGAATGAGTCAGTTCTGGGACTCCAGAGCTTTCTCTCCTGCAGCAAATGCTTTGTGGCAGTATCAACAGAGCCTTTTTCCTGTGATGGTGGGGTGAATTCTGAATCCACAGCTATTTATTTGGGGGCAGGTTGCCAGTGTGAGACAAAGCATACTGAGTATTCGGATGACAGTACGTGACTTAATTAACCAGGATAATGCTAAACCTGACAAGTCTTTGTAATGAGCTAAGGTAGCAAGTAGAGAGGAGCTATGGAAGTGCAGTATGTCAATCCCTTTTCTAGATGGAAGTACTTAGATATAATATTTGGACCTATCTTTCTTAGTCTTCAAAAATAACTTAGTAATGGTAATTTCTTAACACTATGCCTTTGAGTGAAAGGACTGTCTCTAATGACATATTGACATAGGAGGAGTGGTCAAGGCCCATATATAAATTTTGTGGAAGGAAGTCTAGGCCACATGAGGGGCATAACGGTGGTGCCCATGTCAGGCACGTGCAGGGGAAGAGCCTAGCCATGGCACTTCAGTCAGAAACAGGCTCTCCACAAAGTGCTTGAGGTTCACGTGTCTGGCACGCACATCATGAGCTGAACACGCGCGTAAGGGAATGCTAGTGGGGGGAAAGCTGCAGGCAGGAGAGAGGCAGGTACAAGCTAATGCTTGGGGGAACCAAAGGCCTTGTAGCTCTGCTAGTAAATCCATTTGCAGCACCCAGCACCAATCCAATCTCCACTGAAGTCTCTGAAGCTTTGCTACCATGCAAATGACGAGGAAACAGGATTGCTTTGGATGCCTCAGAGAGCACAAGCCAAACAGGAGGATGAAAAATAAAAACTCAGAAACAGGCAGTTTGCATTTGCATGTACAGGCATATATATCAGTGTATTTTTTTTACCTGTATGTGTCTTTCCGTTATTACTCTTAGAAAGCAACAACAACAAAAATCAGTTTAAGACCCACACAAATTCAACAAAGCTTAATATTGAATGCAAAAGAGGCTGTACGAAGCCTAATGCAGGAAGCTGCTGTAACAACAATAGAGACTTCACATGATGGGGAACATCCTCTTTTGTGAACAGTATTAAAATGTCAGCTTTATTCAGGAATATGGAATACATTTCTGAAGACTTCCAGTTTACAAAAGTTTAAGACAAGGTTGGTCTTCAACATGCAACCTCTCTTAAAGCTCTTACATAACATCTCAGTTTCAAGTTGACAAGAACCCCTGAAATCGGGAACAAACAAAAAGGAAAACCAAAGGCCACAGTCCTATAGTAGGATACATTCAGGCAGAGACCTGCATGGTATTCAAATTTTCTGCAGTCATGTATTTTAGTCTGTAAGCTTGATATAGACGTATGTTAATACAAAATATTTTGGATCCAGTAGAAACCACAAGAAAAGCTCTTGTCTTACAATTTAGTTTCAGGCACTATATTCCAAATAGCTTCTGACAAACA
>VZSV01000001.1:5579661-5601568 GCA_013398735.1 Nothocercus julius | reverse complement strand
CACGCACACATACACGTGACAGTGACTGATGCAGAGTGCTGAAGGGGCAGCTAGGTCTCCTTTTTCTTAACAAAAAAGGCAACGCGGTGTTTTTCAGATGCTACAGGCAAATGTGTATTTGGTTTAGCCATACCCTGGTATCTCAGGAAACATGAGTTAAAGGCCGTTTTCCTGGAAGGCTTGCATGAGGGATATGTACCATGAAAGCTACACTGGACACAGTGACTTAGTTTCACTAATACAGCTACAGGCTGCTATCATGTATCATGATGAAACTACTTTGAACTCTTCTATAACTTACCTTAAGGTATAAAGGTATATATCATACCTTAAATAAAAGTTAAACCTTTTAGAATAGTTTAAAATATTTTAAAAACAGCAATACAAAAATGTTAAGAGTAATTCTGATACTGTACTATGTAGCTCTACTAGGCTGAGCATATCCTAAGGAAAGGAGGCCTGCAGGGCTTAATGCCCACAGGATATCCCTTAGCACCCAGCTTCCCTATTAACTCAGCTATATGCCTGAATTAAACCCACTTGTAAAATAAAGAATATCTATCTGCTATGTGATATTGACAAGTCTGCTATGAGGTTGTATGGAGTGAGCACTCAATTAGCCAAATCTCGCTTTGTGCAAATGTTTGAGCTCCCCAAGGAGATAGCTTGAGCTAACTGAGGATCTGACCCAGTCCTGTGAGCAGCTCTATAAGGCAAGGTTGTTGAAAATTTGCTTCCGGATTGAGCAAAGACCATTGATGTTAGCGTGCTGCAGTGCTACCTACCATATCAGCTGTTAGAATATCCTACGTTTGCAAAATCCACCTGGTCTCTGCCTCCTACAGCAGTGGCCTCCTGATGCAGAGAGGAGCAAAGAACACAGAACCAACTGAGTTACAAAGGGTGGCAAGTGAGATCTAACTTGGGTCACTCCCCTACCCACACGCAGCACTGGCTCAATTCTGAGCACATAACCCTTAGGGGAAGCGGACTGCCCTAGGAATATAATGAAGGAGAAAAGATGAGGTGTTGGGGGAGGATTGACTTCTTTCCTGCAAAGCCAGTATAATGACACGGTTTGTTATATGACTGAAGGGAAGTGGAAAATGTGTCTAACAGGCAAATACAAATAATTTTCAAGACCAGTTTCTTTTTGGACAAGAGAAAAGACACTGCGCTCCTCTCTGTATACTATGCACAAGCACAGCAACATAGCGGCATTTAAATTCTTAAATTCACAGCTTACCCTATTTCTTGCCACTCTGAATACCTTTACATCTGAGTTCATTTCACAAGGGCAATTCAAAACTGTGCACTGAAACATTTCACATGAGAATGCTCCAAGAATTAAGATAGGAGAAAACAAACAAGCAAACAAAAACTTCTGTCTTTATGCAGCAACTAGATTTCAACCACAGGAATATGAATAATGGCTAGCTCTGTATAAAAGAATGAAATTTCTATATGAGAAAATTTGAAATTTCAGAGCTATACAAGTGCAAATATAAACTAAAACTATGTAATATGATGCTTTTTGCATACACACATACACAGTATTAAATATGTTTATCCATGCATGTATGTTATGTATATGCACTGCAGACAGTTATGACAAGCACATAGCCCAACACCTTTAAATACATCACCTCCTTTCAGTTATTTATAGCAATAACAAGCTAGTCATTCACACTGAAGTTTTCCACGATGGGTGTTTGCCTCAGGCTGGTTTTGGTGTTCAAGTTTAGCTGAAATAGTTCTTCTATTTTTGAGAAGAAACACAAGGAGCAAAGTTGTTTTGCCATACTTGAAAAGAAGACTTGTGCTGGTTTTTTGAGAAGCTTCAGTACTTCCGTGTAAAGCCTTTAAGTTTGACAGATGAGCCAACCTTTGTGGCATTCCTGAGAAAAACCATGCTAATTTGGCCTAGTTACTAGCATTTGGGAAAAATAAAACTTATTTGTTCAGTTTGAGACTTGTATCCTCTCAAGCTTAAAATCTTTGAAAATTATATTCACAGTGATAATGTTCCAACCCAGGGAGAGAAGGGTCAAGTGGGACATTCTCTGCAATACGAGCACTGTCAGTGGGTTAGCGTTGGGTGTCTGACCTCCAAGCTGAAAAACTGTGTCTCTGGTGCTTCAGTGTCCACCAGTTGGCATTAGGCAGTAAGAAGAAATGATTCACAGGTAGGCAGGACAAGAGTAGGTCTGGGAATAAGAGTTCTTCTTCTGGCATAGTTTTTGTCTGCAAAATCTGTATATATTATACATGCACAAATATACATTCATATACAGTAAATATTCCCAGGAATATATTAAACCAGGTCTTCAACGGAGGACTGTTTTTTTTTTGTTTGTTTGTTTTTTACTGTTCTAAACCAGAATGTGCTTGCAGGAATTTTGTAGAGAGCTGATGTGACTCTAGATTTAGTCCTCATGACTCTGCTCTTCATTAAGCCCAAAATGCTGAATCCAATTATTAATGAAGTCTGGATTCAAATCAAGCCATCAGTCAGGCACATGTTCACCTAAAGTCTATATGGTTTAGTTTGCAGTTAATTAGTTTGAAACAGTAAATCCCTCTCAGCCCATCCCAAATAGCAGGGCAGTTACACTTCCCGTTCAGCAAGAAGTTTGACCAGAGTTGCTTTGGCCGGCTGTCCCGTTGAGAAGAATCCTGTGGCAGTCCGCAGTGTCATGGACACCTCCTGTCCGACTGCCCTCGCTGTCCACAGGACTTCCTGCCATGGTGGCATCTGTGCTCACCAAGCTCCCTGTTCGGGAGCGGTAAGGAGGAAGGTCTGGCTGATTAGGGGATTCAGATTCAGAACAATAAGGGGGTGGAGGAAGGTCAAACCAAGGTGGTCTGCTGTAAGACACACAAGATAGTAAGAAGTTACTCCAGATAGACATATGAAAACAAGTACAGTGTTTTTCAGTTCTGAACAGTGTGAACAGTATTTCCTGGCCTTTTTAATCAAGGATCTCAAAGAACCCTAACTGCATTCAGAAAACATGCACACCACTACCACCAGGTAACAAGATTAAGACATAACGTAACTGAATACATCCTGCTGAACATTTCACAGTACAATTTTCATGGGTATGCATTGCCAGACAAATCCCACCTTTCCCTCAAAGGCAGCTGTAAGGTTTCTTCATGAGTAACATGTACACAACCTGAGAAAACACTTCAAAAGAAAAAAGGTGAATTTACACCTTTATACAATGATGTGAACACAGGAAAGCTCTGAGGAAACCTCCATTAAGTAAGAGAGGTTAATGGTCTCCAGTCTACAATAAACAAACTGAATTCTTCAAAAGACAAAGCACTTCTGCTGTCATCATATCACACACAGAGCAAGTGACAAGTATGCACAGACAAGACGAGTACTGGGTTCCAGAAAACTGCTACTGGTTCTGAGAATAAACTGAGAGGTTTAGCAGACTGATAAAAGGTCTTGGGAACAATTAGCTCTGAAGCTGCTGACATGGTGTCGATCAGGTAAGGAGTAATTACAGTCTGGACAGCTGATCACTTTCTAATGAAAAGATATTTTTATTATTGAGCATGAACATCAAGACAAGGAAACAGCTGCCAAATTCAGTGGAGAACAGGAATGTAAATATTTTACTATGTTTCTTAGATGCTAGAGTTCATGTTGAAGAATACTGACAGGGTGACAGTGAACAATCTGGACCATGAAAGGCCATGCCATGCCCTTTTTATGCAGGGAGGATGTCAGTCTACTAACTCTGCTTGGGAAGAGTTTATAGACATAGGTTAAAATGAAGGTTAATTATCTACAAATAAAACCAGTATCTTAACTACAAAAACAACATGACCTAAACCACATCTACCCACAAAAATTTACAGCACTTTCAGCTATTTAGAATGAGAACAGCATTTTCCATTTCACAGAGGTCTTCCTCTGCTGGGGAAGAAGAAAAGGGGACAGAGCAGAACTACATGACTTCTTGATGCAAGAAATGTGGACATTACTTTTGACCACCAAGATATGTCGTAATTTTTAAGCTTTATAAATAGTAGCACTTGCAACATAGCTATCTTCTGGAACAAATGCAAATACATTTTCCCTGTTTTGATTCCATACTGGCAAAGGATTTCACTATTAGAGAAGTGATATATTTTTTCCCATTCTCCTGCCATCCTCACGCACTACTAGAACTAAGACAGTCTGGCTGAAGTTCATCTTAAATCCATCCCTTTAATACCAGTAACCAGAAGGGGACTCCATGGACTTTGAATGTTTCATATGTGGGAGGACTTATGAAAAAACACTCCCCAGATTTGCCTTCATGTAAGTGACAGAACTGCCACACAACACCTTCAACAAAACCAATAGCAAAAATAACCAGGAAGTAGAAGTGTAGATTCCAAGAGCTGCAAATGGTAGCTTTAAAGTTTGGTGAAAACAGAATTAGCTCCTGTACATACCTTTGGTCTAGCACAGCCTCTGAATAGGATGGTGGAGAATCCAAATCCACTGGCCTATGGTAGGTCTGGTTGGACATGTACTGGATTCCGTTGTTGACATTGTAAGTAACACTGCAGTGATGTGGATGATCGAGGACGACCAGGCGGGACAACAGCACAGGGTGCTGGAGTCGATGCACAGGCAGGGTCATGAGATTGTTGCGTTTTCTTTGGTGATGCAGAACCAAGGCAAGAAAGGCCACCACAAGTACAAAAATGACAGAGCTACCAATGATAGCATAGGTAATACTAGGGTAGTAGAGTAGCTGATTCTCTGAGGTCACGTAATCTTGACCGCTGCCTGCCTCTGCAAGACAAAAAAAGAAAAGGAAGCCTGAGATTTTTTCAATACAAAATTCGAAAGGCTATTCGAAGGCTGTTTTCTGCTAAGGCACCGTGTGACATGCTGTCACAGATCAGCAGATTCCTTTCTTCTTCAGCACTGTGGAAAATTAGCGTATTAAAACCACAAACATAAAAACCAGACATTGGTTGACAAGTTACTCTTCAGCTGCAATAGGTACCTAGAGCAGATATCCTCAAAATATAGCTAGAGAGGGAAACTGAGAAAGAGGAGGATGCACTATCATAAGATTGCTATGCTGTGTATGTGCTTTATTTCCCCCACATTACCTACCAATCCTAACTCGCCCCACCTGTCACACCTGAGAGCACCCAGTTCTAAGGCATAAGCACAATACCTTAAACTGCATTTGGCAAAACATACCAGAAGCAGAGAAAGGAAAGGCCTGATCATTACTTTTAATGACACTTTCCAGAGCAGTCCAAGTATACAGGGAGCTCTTCAAGAAAGCCAGCAGCTGGATCCTCTGCTCCAGAGATCTCAGTCCAAAAGAAGTGTGCAGAAAAACAAACAAAACCAAACAACAACAAAACAAAAAAAACATAGCTGCTCAACTAAAAGTGGTTATTTGAACGTTTATGATCAGAAGAGTTTCTGCTGGAAGAAATTCAAAGAAGGAAAAATGTTGGAACTGCAGATAAAAACAGGGAGGTAAGCTTGATGGACATGATGTTAGTAAAAGATGAGAAGGCTTAAAAGCAAAAAGTAAAGGCAAGGAAGTGAACAGTAAACACAGCCCTCTCTGAACCCAGAGGAGGAGGGGAAGGAAAAAAAAAAAAAAAAAGGAAAGAAAAAAAAAGGATAGGACAGGACAGAATGAGAAAGAGGCAAAAATGAGCTAGGCTCATGGAAGCCTAGCTCATGGCTAGGCTCATGGAAGCTTCAGTTTGACACAGTTGGAAATAATAATTAAGTGGTAAGGAAAAGGAGCAGAACCATGACTTTAAACAGTATTTCAGGGATGAGTGATGATGAGAAAGGCCAGATAAGAAGTGATACTTCACACAGCGTATAGTCAATATTTGAGTTGTAGAGGCACTTAAGAATTGGCAAAGTTGCCAAATATTTTAAAAGAAGCAAAGATAAGATTTATCCAGAGTCATGAAATAAGAGAACAAATTCATAACCAGGCTCTAAGTCCAGGGAAACAAATGGGTGGTGGAATAAAGACATGTGATTGTATCTTAAACTGCACTGAAATCAAAAAAACAAGAATAAAAGACAGAAAAATGCAACGGGGGAAAGAGGCTCAGAGAAGCAAAATGACACACATGCACATCCACGGATGTGACTTGGTCACACTTTGGGTCAATGTCAAAACAACAAGCAGGAAGATATTCTTCTCACTCCATTCCTGCACCCTGCCCACAAGGTCATATGGCCTTTCAACACTGTTTCTTTTTGGAAGAAATTTATCTGGATTTTATTTAGTCTCAAAAATAAAAATGTTGTTCTAGTACAATACAAGACATTCAGCTGCCTCAAGTAGAAACAAAAAAATGCCGAGAAAACAAACAAAACAAAAACAAGCCCCCCACCACCCGCCCCAATCCACACAATTAAAGAAGGTCCATCTATCCAATTCTTCCAATTCTTCATTCCCTACTGCAGAAGGCTGGTAAAATAAATCCTAGTGCACAGCTTTCCATTCTTTCACCTATCAGTCAATAACACTTTTTGACCACTTAGAACGGCAACTGAGCCACTTATGAAAATCTAGAAATAAAATAAAGCATATATAGATTGCTTCTGGAAGAATAGAAGATCTTTCCTGAATCACTCATTGCTCTGCATCTAGACTGCTAGGGCATTTCTGTCAATATTTACTATTGTTGGTTCACTTTGACAGTGAAACACAAAACCATGTTTGACTGCATCATTAAATATGATGTCCCCATTATTTGGGTATGATAATGAGATTTAAAATCCTTTACTTTGAAGTATTGCCTTTTAAAAAAGGTTTGAGATGGGCAGAAAAGAAAAAATGTACAAAACTGTACAAAACCAAAAAACATAACAAATCAAACAAACAAAAAATATAGTTACTGGCCCTGTTACTTAGTACAAAACAAAACTGTTGCTCTTAGGGAATGTGTTTTACAAATGATGCCAGCGCAACCAAAGTGCTGCTCTGTAGGCCAGCTGCAGGCCACGCGCACCAGAAATCACCATAGCTTCCCTGATCCCTCCTGCCAGAGTTCAGCGAGGCTCCTTGCTAAATTCCTCTCCCCCAGCAGTCATGCTGGGCAGAAGGCAGGAAGCACCATCACCAGCAGGTCTCCGAGCCAGCTGGTAAAGTGCACCAAGTCTGCCTGAGGAATGCAACCCAGAGCAGAAAGGAAAACAGGACTATACATGTATTAGTATGTTTAATTACAGCTCATCATGTTCTGCTACAGCTTCTCCAATGCTCTCCCCAAATTCACCAGGAGACTGGTGAATTCATGTCACATAAGGTAGATAAGGGCCAGTGTGGCGAATACAGTGATAAGTAGATCATTTTAATGCAAACATTAGTAAATTTAATTGCAACAAATGACTCCTGGATGAATACCACTACCTGTAATTCTGCAGTGCAAGAAAGGTAAGTATCTTATGAGGACCCACTAAAATAGCACAAAACTTCCAATCAGCTTGGCTCACTAGTTGCCACACGTTGGCAGAAGGCTGAGAACAGGACGTCTCTGCAGATCTCATGAGACTTAATTTGTTTCCATGGGATCACCATGAAGAAGTACAGTCCTTTCTCTTAATAATCTCTATCTTTATTAAAAGGGAAGAAAAATGAGAAGTGCATTTTATATCAACTTCTCTATAAAACACTTCAGGTTATCTGTCTGTTCAGGCTAACTTCTTAAATGTCTGGTATGGAAACTTCTGTATATCCTTACAGATTAACCAGAATTCTGAAGAAAGAATAAGGTATTTCAATTTCAGCAGAATAAACAGGCATCTGTTTATTCAGACCAAATATGCTCTGAAACAAAACATCTGCTTTCTGAGCTCTGTGCTATTTTTCACACAACAGCAACAACAGCAACAAAGTCCTATCCATTTTATAGAGATTTGGGGCAAGTTCTCAGTTAATGTGCTATTTTAGAGCTTTATGAATGTGGTGGCTAATAAAACATAATTCATTTATCAGTAATTCTCTATTTCTTCTCAGGGGTTTCAGGTTTATTCCCATTTAGTGCGCTATATCTCTGAGAATAAGAGCAAAGTAAGGACACGTTTACCCAAGGGAGCATAGCTCTGTGCCGAGATGTCCCAAGCAGAAGCACAGCCCTTAGCACCATACTGAACAGTGCTAACTGCTGCAGCTTTGCCAAGTGGCTAATACAACTCTATCACATTTGGAATCTAAATTAGCTTCTCCATTAGTTCACCTATTACTAGCTGGTGTATTTTTAACATGAAATATGAAGAGCATAAATGTATCTAGCATTGGAAAAGCAATTTGGTTTATCCTCCATACATTCTTCCTTGAGCATGGAGCAATGGTGAATACTTTGCACAGATACAGACACTCTCTTTCCATGCAAAGAATCCAGTTCCCTGGATTTACAAATGTGCACGAACTTGATGTCCCTACAGGAAAAGACATGTAGGGCTCCCTATGCAAGAAACAAGGATCTCCCTAGAAAGATCCAGCTGTCATCAAAACACCCTGCTCTACTACCACTGAAACCACCACTTATTCCTGCCTTAGGGATAGGTTTTCTTGGCCAAGAAAAGGTCACTTGGCAAAACCTCCTTGCAGATGAGGGACAGCAGTATTCTACTCCACTGCGGTGTAAATTAAACCAAGTAAGACCAAGTCTGAGCTTAATCTTCTCTCTTACCTAGAAAAGCCCATAAACCTAAACCTACAAAAGATGAAAGTCACACCACCTGAGCCTGCTCTACCATCACTGCTTGAGGGGGTCTTGCATTTAGGATTTGTAACACTAAGCAAACCAATTCCATTCAAAGAAGAGAAACAAACTTCCCTTAAAAGTCACTTTCCAAACCAACACTCCAGAAAAGTGCTCTAGGTGGCAGCTAGAAGAAAAGTAGCACAGTTATGAGCCAGCTTTGCATGAAAGAGTTTTACAGTATGTTTTTCTTCTTCCTAGTGTATTGGCAAATGTTGAAGTGAGCATCTTCTTGATAACTCCTCAAGAATTCACAGCCAGAAAAGCTGCATAAGAAATACACATCACTGGTGTAGGTGCAGCTGGTGTGTATGCTCCCACGTCCTCCCAGTGCCTGACCTCTTCTGCTGGGCTTGTAATATGCTGAATAAAGTGAGTTACACATGGTCCTTTTCTCTTAATGTGCTGTCATGTCTAAGCCTTTACATTGAGGAGAAAGCTTTGAACTAATGTAATATATTTACATGTAATACATGTAATGTAATATATTTACTGGTTCTTTTACTTAATAGCAGAATGAACAGAGCTTTCTAAACCTGCTTAGATAACACCTGCTGCTTCAGGGAGAAGATAAGATGTTCCAGCACTTGACAAGTTTTTGCTGGACATGCAATGCTATTTTAGAAAGAAAAAGCCACAACTCTAGTTCTGCTCCAGTAAGTTTCTGCAAATATTTACACACCACAGAAGTCACTGAACTGAATTTCTTGGCAATTCAGCCATCCTCTCCCTGAAGCAGCAGATGTTATCTAAGCAGGTTTAGAAAGCTCTGTTCATTCTGCTATTAAGTAAAAGAACCAGTAAATATATTACATACACATACACAAAAAGCAAAAAACCAAAAATATGAGCGGACAGGCCAATTCTGCTTAAATTCATGGAGTACTTATTCTCCCTCCTTTTTTTTTTTTTTTTTAACTTAAAAAAAAATCCATGTTTTCTAATCATACCATGTATAAATAGTTTATCAATGCCACTTATGCCTATTAAACCTTATTACCTGGGAAGTGCCGAATTTGCAGAACAGAGATTTTGGAATGTAAAAAGCTTTGTGAATAATTTAGGAAAGGAACGATAAAGGAAACATTACAGGTTGTGCTCAGAGGGCTATCTTATTGACTGTGAACAAATCTGCTGTCTCAAAGTTTTTAAAAAGATCTGAGAGTAAGGGCATTAAGTCTGTCAGACAGTGGGATATGGGCTATTATTTTATCTTTTGCAATCCTCTGCTCAAGCCTGGCTTTTCACAGCTCATCAAAGAGAAAGCATTTGAAATACATAATCTGAGCAGACATCTGTAGCCTTAATGAACACAAGTCACGGTCCATCTCCAACAAAGACGCTACTGTAACAATGCATTTAAATTCCAGTTGGTTAAAGAGCAGAGCTGCAGCTTCAAAGGTTAAAGATGACAAAAATCCAATACACGGGAGCAGAACCTTTGCACACTACTCACTTTGGAAGCTGTGGCAGTTCTGAGGGGACCCAGCTAAGCCCAAATTTCTTGAATTTCTCACCTTTGTGTCCCACTATAAAAACCTTATATAGACCTTGTGCACTGGACTTTCAAGGTGTCTTTATTCTCGTAATGTCCTTTCTAACAAGTTATCATTTTTTTTTTTTTCCTCCCCTCCTTTTATTAAGCTGCAAACAAGATCCAGTCCAGAAAGCAAAGCACACTGGCTTCATGGAGTTTCAGGCTCATTTATCAGATTGAGATTTCATTTGTTCTGCCTCTCTCAAGCACCTTCATATTTGCTTTAAATGCTTAAGTGCTTACAATAATCTTTTTCTTTGACAAATGTTTGAGATAACATGATAAAAAGTTCATGTAAAACCTTTATGCTACTGCCTTCTGCACTGCTGTTACTCTCAAAGGGGATAGACACTATATACAGAAAGGTTATTTTGTGTCTTCTTGTTCCACCAGCCCCAGAGTTACTGGTCTGTAATGGCTCAGAATGATCTCCCAAGTTCTTCCAGTAGTGACAAGAACTGTATTTTCTCAAAAGCATTAGTATTTCAAATATTAACCAGAGGTCTAAGTAGCACTGTTGGCTGTATTTTCACCTATTCCTTTCCAAGACTGAAAAAAAATTCATTACCTTGCCTGCCTAAACTGTATAGAAGATCCTGACACAGATAATTTTTAATCCATCCCTAATTTTTTAGCATTATTGGTATTACTGTAGCACCTTTGCACTCCAGTCAGGAAATAGGATTTCCTTGTACTATGCATTGTACAGATCCTGAACAAACTGACAGCTGTTGTTCTAAAGAATCTAAAGGGAAGCGAAGACAAAATGCTTCGTGTACACAGCTAGCTAATGAGCCACAGATAACCCTTGAAACTGGTCAGCAGGATTAGCAGCACTCTCAGCATGTCTTGTTCGATGATGCATCAGACCCAGGAGGCTGCCCATGTCTTCCCTGCTGGCTGACACCCCTCACCCTGACTGTGCATCACAAGAGTGGTGCTTTCAAGTCTCTGCAGCTGCTAAGAGCTGAGTCATCAGGCTGGAGATCAAGAGCCTCACCTCTCACATGCCCTCCTTTTTATCTCTGCAAGGCTGGATAATTATTCTGTGCACTTCATACAGCACAATATGAATGTAAAAAAGAGAAAAAGGGGAAAAAAAAAACAAAAGGAAAAAAACAGAGCAGCAAACTGAGGAAACAAGTGGAGAAGTAAGAAATACTAAGCAGTAGCCATGGCAACTAAAGTTCTAAAATTAACTTGACAGCAATGTAAAAACCCGAGAAACCAAAATCTGCCATCAAGCATGGAAACAAAAGGTCCAGGCTTGGCAATAGGATAGAGGCCAGAGAGGAAATTAAAGTGTTACTAAAATGCAATTCAGGATCACTCTGACATTGACCTAAGCAGCACTTCCTGGACACATGATAGTCCAAGAGGCTGGTGTGATTTGATTATTAAACCAGAGTCAGCATGGAAACTATGTACAACAGCCTGGAGAGAATTAAAAAGGGTAAACTTTCTTATTTAAAGAGGAAACTGTTAAAAAAAGAGTTCAGTTACTTCTGCTTGCCTCTCTCTTTTATTTCTTGATAATGGGCTGTGACCACCAAGGAAACTGTCAAGAAATTAGCTATTCTACATTTCTCATGATAATACTTTATGACAGAAAAATGCTGTTCGGTGCCTAATGCATTGAAAGCTCCAGGGGTTTCCGATACTCTTCCTCCCCTCCTAGCCAATAAGTTAAACCTGTTTTGCAGGAGAAAAAATTTGTGTAGCAGCACCACATAAAAGCCTCTTTCAAAACACATGAATGATGGCCCAAACTTAACTTCAGCAAGACTGCGGTGCAAAGGAGAAAAAAAAAAAAAAAAAAAAAAAAGTGTTCTTTGAAGACAAACAAACCCTTTGGTACTCTTGCCAACACCGGTGACAACTGGGAGTACCCCTGGTTCTAGCCATAGCTCCTATACCACAGCCTGCACCTTCCCCTGTCTTCCCAAGGGATACTCCAGTCTTGCCTTGCTCAAGCCACAAAAGGCAGAGAAATATATAAACAGCTCGTCATTCCAGATTTTAGTTATTTGTCTGCTATCTAATCCATTTTGTACAACTAGCTAATAAGCAATATTGTATATATTTGAAATTCAAGATGAAAAATAATTAACAAGTACTTAACCTTCTAGTTGTGGCAGGTCTAAGTCACCTGTATAAGACATGTCCCTTACAGCCTCCAAAAAGAACACAGCAAGATGAAAGAGGTGGCAAGTCACATAGTTAATTTTCTTGAAAGAACAGCCAAAATACTTGCGACAAAAAATAAGGACAAAAAAAAAATAACAAGGAGATTCAAGGGAAAGAATGTATTAGTGGAAAAAGGAACAGAACTGTGAATTCAACCAGCAAGACCCAAGGGTATGCAAAGTCAAGTCTCCAACATCAGCTTCATTTTCGCTTCTCTAATGAAAGGCATAACATTCAAATGGATTTTTCACTAAATACCCTTGGGAGCACTAGCAAGTTTCTGTGCAAGTGCATGCTCCTGCCTTCTGCAAAGGTTAATTACAATAGCAGAACTTTGAGGTGGAAAAGAGCCTGGACATCATATCTGCTCCCTGTTCTCTGCCAGCACAGGAGCACACTCTATCCAGCTTGATTTTGCAAGGTCTTAAGCAGTTTAAAGACAAAAGTATGAAAGAAAATAAAATTTTAGAGGCCACAGTGACTTCCTGTCTGCTCTATTTCAGTCTCACCCTGGGAGTTTAGATTCTAATCCTCTATGAAATGCTTAGCGAACATTCTTTGAAATCACTTTAATATCTATGATGGAAAATATACCTCAAAACAAAAATTAAACTGATTTAAATACAACTTCAATGAAAATCAGAAAATAAAGTGCTTGGGCTTTTTTTCCACCTATCAACCCTGAAACTAAATTACATCTCATTGCAGAAGTGATGCTGATTTATCTTGGGTGATCTAAATGTACATACCTGCAAAAAAGGCATGTTATTTCATTAAAAGGCCCAGGAAAAGCTAAGTGCGGGATGCTGTAAAGGATGCAGGTGAACTGCACTTTTACAGCTTTTATTCTGAAGACTGGTAAGCCATCACATGCACTGTTCAGCTAGAATGCAAACACTAAATTCTTCCTAGGCACTGTATTAGGCTCTGGACAGCTGGTGCTGAAGGAGGATAATAAGGCTTGAAGAGCTGCAGAGCAGTTTTTCTAAGGCCTGCAGAGTCAGCTATACTTGGCAAGGAACGCTGCTAACTTAAGTATGTTTTAGATATGCTGCAAAGCAAGTTTTTAATCAGCTTTTAAATTTAGTGTAATCATTCAAGGACTAGATTTTAAAGGATCTGCTTTCTGAAAGAAGGCCAGTATGAAGTCCCATCTGCTCTGTCTCATATATTATTATTATGAATCCTTTTTCTTTCTAGAACTGTGAAAAGAAAAAGATGCTGTCAGATAAGCAGCCCATATAGCCTCAGTCTCTCAAGACAGGGTCCTAATGATTTAGGAACCTTTAGCATATTGTAACCATTAGGTAAAAACAAAATCAAAACAAAGCTAAGACAGACAAGACCTGCTACGGGACCTAATACCTTTCCTAACATTTAATATCATAATTTATACCTACCTAATACTCTTGATGGTAGAGCACAAGATACTACATTATTTAAAGTTATCCTGACTCTGTATACCAAGCAATTGTGATATAAGCTGATGTTTCCTTCCAGCTACAAGCTTTGTAAACTCAGTGTACGGCAAGGAAGTCTTGCCAAACAGTGGCCACAATAGGACCCCTATGTTTACACTTTGATAAAGGTCTTAAATGTAATACCTGCTTGCAAATCAAATGCTAAGTTCTTCCTTAAATATTCTAAAAGGAGAAATAGTGCATAAAAAGCTACAGCCAAGATGACAGCAATCTGTCTGGAGACTCATCTTTGGCTTTCCTGATTGTAGAACAAAACACAGGGAGTCTTGGAGGCTGGGAAGGCACCTGGAAGGCATGAACACCAGGAAGCAGATAAACTGGTTCCATCCTGCTAAAATCTCACTTGATCAGAAAATCTCACACTGAAAAGGTGGTGCGGGGGATGAAACTGCTCAAGAGTTGTGGCTGCCAGTGTTTCACTGCAAATTGGGAAAGCTTTTCCAGAGGGACCTAAAGTGCTCATGTCTGTATCTGGAACTCTTCAATAACTACCTGAATGACAAAGCAGAGAGCCTGCTTATTCAAAATTGCTGATAGATAGCGCTGCAAGCACCCTGTTGGACTAGATTAAAATGCAAAGTGATCTGAAAGAAGCAGCTATGAAAGTCCAGGAATAAGAGTACATTCCCAGCACTACTCAGCACTAGCCAGGCCACTGCTGGAGTATTTTATCCAGCTTACAGCATCAATCTCTTCAGAAAAGTAAAGATGAATCAGAGTTCAGTAGTGAGCAACAAGAATTATCAGATGTATTAAGAACACTTTTAAGTAGGAAAGGCTTAAAGAATTTGGCTCATTTAGGCCAAAGAAAATATTGTAAAAACCTCTTAATGTTCTCAAGCATTTTGCTGTTGTTGGCAAATGAAAAGCATGCAAAGCAATACCTGCCCTGACTAACAATATAAAATCCATGCTTTTGAAAGCCACAAGAAAGGCTCCCAGAAGAATAACATGAGACACCAAATCTCCACCTCTACATATAATTGATCAGCATTACTACCTTTGAACAGTACCTATTTGAACAGTAATGGTACCACACACCTCCATGATTGAACCCCCTCCTTGATTTTCTTTTATAATTGAACTGTTCTGATGTTACCTCACATGGATTAACATCCTTTTGTGTCTATCCTTAGGACAGTTTCACCATTTTTTGTGTAGAACACCCCAAATCCTATGAACTACTCACCCTTACAAGCCAGGTTGGATCCCAACGCCCACAAGGCAACACAACTTACTACCAACCTCCTAAACCACATGTGTAGCTTCTGTGTCAGATTTGGCATTTTAAGTGGAGAACTTTTTTCACTGGTAAACTTTAAGAACAGTGTAGACAAACATAAAGTTGATCTTGCTGCAGCTAGCACCAATCCAGATTGACTCTTTCACTGTGTGCTGACAGCTCTGATTGCCCTGAAAATATATGCTCGCCTATAGTCCTAAAATCAACAACCCTGTGGGCCCCCCTCTGGCCAGCCAGTCCCAAACTCCTCACAATCCCCCAATTTGGATTTCTCCAAAAAAAGCAGACAAATCACCATTAGGTACATTAACTTTGTTTTCAGAACAGCAGCAATGACAACAAAGAACTAACACTGAGCAGGGACCTTCTCTTTTTAAGAATTTTATTTATTGAATGATCTCATCTTAATGTCAAGTTCAGTAGAAGTTCAGACTTCATTGACAAATCTATAAATTCTACAGGCCTTACAAGCTACGTATCACACATTCATAAAGGGACAAGAAGACCATCTCCTTCTTTAATGTGTAAAGAAAACTTGGATGCCTTTCCTCTGCAGACAGAGTCAGCATAATATTTCATGCAGTAAATCAAGATATTGTAGTACCTGGGACTCTATCCAGAACCTTCTTTGTGAAATATGCATTATAAAAATTTTGGTCTCACTTAAGCAAGTTTTCATATAAATAAATTAAGCAAAAATTATCTCTAATTACAGAATGAAGAAAAATTGCTGCACTGGATGAAAGGTTGTTTATTTAGCACTGACAAATGCAGTCTAATGAACATGAGTGCCAGATTTGTTCTAACTGCAGACATAGCCTTGCTTTTTGTTTGTACAGAGATCATGGAAAAATTCATTTTCCCTTTGACTCTGGCTGCTTGACTCAACTAGTCATACTGAATTGTGTAATTCTAGGCCTGCAAAGCATTTCTGTACAACACGAGAGAGAAAAATGTTCTTTAAAATTTGTATAAAGAGACAGGAATCATTAATCACTATGTCAAGATAATTGGTGTATGCAAGGACAAATGAAGAGATTTTTTGTAGCATACTTCTAGTTCGTATTCAGTAGGAAAATCCTGGAGACAAATAATACTTATAGTTTAAAAGGTATTGAATTAGTCAATGTGTCATATGAAAATTAACCTTTATTGATAGATTCTGAGTCTAATGAATATCAGTAGTAGAGAAGGTTAATAGAAAGCTAGCAAATCACAAGCAAAGAGTACTATACACTTTTAAACATATTGTTGCATAATTCTACAGAATTGTGATGAAACCACACTTGAACTGTAGCATCCTATTTTGAGTGACGTATCTGCAAACGGACAGAATTAGGTTAGTGAGAGCAAAGCATAAGAAACAAAAGATTATGAGTGGGGACACTAGGATTAAATATCAATAGAGAAAAGAGTAGGATGCCTTTGGCACTGAGAAAACATGATTAAGAGATTATATGATTGAAGTATTTTTAAAAGCTATGGGTCTATGGGTTATAAAAAACTAAGCTCAGTGATTTATTTTTAGATTGCTGGACAGACGATAACCATAAGCTTAAGAGGGAATAAATAAAAAGACACATTTAATGATGTATTTCACAGAAGGAAGCATAGATAGGTGAAATAATGTTTCATGACCCTACTTATCCACATGATCATATAGCTTTTGTTTTTCTGTGGTAGGGAATAACCATATAATGTGGGAGAAAAATCTAGGAATAGTGTGATAGCTGTGACATGCTTCCATGCATACACACATAACAACACCCGCAGCTTTAAGTTATTGTCAAAATTAAAAAGCAAAAAAAAGAGCAGGAGTTGATACCATTCTGTACATAAAGGATAGCAATAGCATTTACAACTACCCTTCATAGTGCATATATAAAGAACTATGCTAGGTATTTTGCAGCAATTTTCCTTCAAGTTTTTATGGACAAATTTCATAAACACTACAGTAATCCAACAAGACAGTTAAACATTTCTTCCTTACAAAGCAAGATTCAGATTAATAAAGTGATTTGCCCCAAACTGCAGAGCTCAGCACTGCCAGCCTGGGTCAGAACATTGCAAGTTCTCAGCTTGAATTAGACATATCCTTCTCTCTGCACACCTTTTATTTAAGTTTACTTATTATTGCTTTATTACCACAAAAAATTGATTGCTTTGCTATCATTGTACATATAATTCTTAATAAGCATCTCAGTAATGTTCTTGCAGGCATGTTAAAATGCCACAAAATACTATCTGAAGTGTTTGTACATTCAAAAAAGGGATTGTTTTACTAATACATCTAATTATCAGCTTAAAACTTGTCTGAGCACAAATAAGGCTGGAAAATTAAAAACAAAAATCGCACTTATTTCTAAACTAAATGCAGCATCTCAAATATCTAGAATATACTGGGCAAACAAACAAAAACACAGAAACCCACACTTGCTCCTCATGAGTCTTCTCCCTTTTTTCCCCCAAACAGTTTTCCTTTTATTGTTCAGCTAATCTGTGTTTCTACAGGTAAAGACCTCACCAAAAGACCTCTGGGCCTAAGGGCCAGACTGTGATCTCAGCATCACTGTGTACAGTGAACTTAGTTAGCTCTTGCCTCATGCTACTAAAGATCAGGACTGTTCCTCTGTCTCACACTCACGCGTGCAACTCCATTGTTCTATTTGAACATTTTAAATACCAAACAATCAAAAGGTGCAATTTGCTTTGATCAGGCTTTTCACAGGGGTTTCAAGAGACAGAAAGTTGAAACATAAGCGTTACCTAGGACTCATGAAATGACAGATGACTTCGAGACTCCTCCATAGAAAAGTGGATCCTAAACAGTTATTTTCACTCTCAGGGGTGCACCTCCCCTGCCTTGGGAGTTTCATGCCACTTTTGAAGGGATTAAAACAAAGAACAGCCTCCATAACTAAGCCAACTAAAAGTTTAATTAAATACAATTGCTTGCTGTGCCTTCCTTCTCCAAACAGCCTCATGCATATTCATCACTATAATTACAGCCATAAAAAAACCTCCACAACTAATTATGCCACACTTCTCATCTTCTATATGCCTAGAATTTTTACATAATTACTACTAAAATTAATTGCAAGTTAGTTAATTTTGCACTTTGTCCTTTCAAGCTTAATTGAAAATTAAATCTTTTTTTTTCAAACTAAGTCATTGTTGTAAGCACAGTACTTTTACCTCAGATGGTGCCATACACCAGAATGTTCGTTTAATTGCTTTTAGTAATGCAGCACAGAGTACTGGAGGCCTTATTATTTAAAATAAGTGTTATTCTAAAACATATTTACTACAAACTTGTTAATTTTGCACTGTTCAAGGAACCTGCGCACTGCCACTTGTCCTCTCATGCAGTGCGTTAGCACATCATTCCCTGAGAGAAAAGCTACTCCAACAGCATCACAGTTAGCTTAGATCAAGCTCAAAACAGGAATTTTCTTTGCAGTTCAAAATTGTGCTTTATATTTCAAGAATGGCTAGTCATTTTGGTTGGCCTGTTCAAAACTGATTTTGCGCAAAAAAAAAAAAAAAAAAAAAANAAAAAAAAAAAAAAAAAAAAAAGTACCAAATATTGCTTCCCTTAGAAGTGGTGGAAGAAGGAGAACCAAGTAGGAAAGCCTAATTTTGCTTTAGCCTAGAAAAATAACTGACTGAAATATTCTGACTTAGCCTAGAAAAATAATTACCCAGGAGCACACACTGCATATGGGATACTTCAAATTCGCAGGTCAAAGTCTGCCAAAGTTACAAGCAAAGGTTTAAGGAGCTCTTCTCATCTGCTGAGGTGGTCCATTTAGCCGGGTGGGTGGCCTTGCTTTGATCTGCGACGTGCCCCTTATGAAGGACCTATTCTGTCTACTAAAGAGCATCTAGATCCCACACTGTGACAGCAGGCACAAGAATGTAGGAGCCCAGGATTGGGGCCACAGCAATTTCCATGACATAAACAGTACCCCAACAGGGGTTTGGGACGTCTCCAAGAACCAGAGGGTGTTTCATAAATCCATGCCACATAGCCCATGTGAGTCAGCTATCACAGATATTTAATTTAAAATGCACATTCTTAATACCTGATAATAGCAATAATAGGATTTTGACAACTAAAAATAAAATTCCTTACCTCTGAAAGTCAACTCATTTCTATTTCAAACACCTTTCCCAGCCTAACCTTCAAGCTGCAATTTTGCTAGCTTGATTTTTTTTTTTTTTTTGGTAAAGAAAACCTGCAAGTATCTAATCAGACAGCGGATTTTCATAGGAAGAACAAGTTTGCAAACAAAGCACTTGTTACTTGCCACTTCACAGTCTCCATGGGTCATTTAGCTAACTCAGTGGGTAAAGTTTTTAGAATAATCTTTCAAAGTTTCATTACAGGAACTAGAAGGGTCAAGTTGCAATAATGAAAGATGGACAGTTTATATCCTGTCCTCCTCAGAAAGCAAATTCCTTTCAAAACCATAGCTTTTACTTATTGACAGGCCTGCAAAAAAGACAAGTTTATCAGTTCGATAATTCTGAAAGAATTACTCGTGTTCTAACAAGGCGAGAGATCTGTCTACCATAGGATTATCACAAAGATCCACAGCGCAGGCTATGGGGCCAAGTAGGGATCATTAATGCTAACTTTTCATTATCAAGAGTGAAGACTAGTGGAGGCTGAAGAGCAGCAGCTCAGATACAGCATATCATCAACAAAGGAGCTTGCAAAAGACCAACTAAAGCAACTACATCTGCAATATATCCAGAATGTTTCAGGATTTTGTTGCAATGAAACCAGATCCCGGACACTTAATCCCATCACCTGGATTAGAACTTGCCTGTTACAGAATGTGACAATAACGCTTAGCCTTGACCAACACAAAATTGCACAACGTATAGTTAAAGCACTCTTGGACCACATTTATAACAAGAGACGGAAAGGTGCTTTCATCAAGTCAGGAAGACATGTACATCATAATCACAAGAACAGTGATTACAAAGAAGATGGAATCTTAATAGTCAAAAGATATCCCTCATTTTAGAGCTCCTGAGCAAATACTGCATGGGGACTAATTAAAAAAAGATAATTAAAACGAAAAAACACTGAAAGTCAAGAGAGCAAGAATGCCAAAAAGGCACTTTCACTAAGTGTCATAAAGAGCAATTATTAGTGATCCTTTACCAGTAAAGCAAATGAATATAGTATTTGTTCTCTCTCAGTAGGCACTGAACCTATGAGCTACATGTGCATGATTAACCAGGAGGTTCTGAATAAGCTTGGCTATAGTATAGTGTCCAAAAGTAATCATTTCTATTCTACAGATAATCTACAATCCAGTATGAAAAAAAATCAACCTTGTTTACTGTGTCCAATTTAGAAAGTGAAGCAAGATTTAAAATGAATTGCATACTCTTATATTCTGCTTATATTTATATTTTTCTAACCACATAATATAAAAAATTACCATTACTTTAACCAAATAAATTATTCTTTATTTTGTTACTACTAGCAATATTATAGCACAGATATTTACTCAAAAATACAATGGTTTTGTGTGAAATACTTTGATTTTTTATGTACCCTACCTTTCATCTGATGAAAAGCTTCCATGCTTTTAATCAAAACTCAGAGAATACCTCTAGAAACATTCAAGGCTAGTACATATTTTCTAAGGATTTTCCTAAGCTCACCCAGATACTGTACTGAGAGATGTTTTTAAAAGCTCAAAAAAAGAGAAAGAAACCAGGAAATGTCAGTCTTGCAAATGGTGACTATGTTACTTAGCTAAACTATCCCACCATCATCCTTCTGCTTTAATTAAACATCAAATCAGTCAAGCAGCTATGCAAATTTAATTATTCCTGTGGTTTAAAATGAACTTGTTTCCCCTTGAAACTAGTGAAGGCTGGCAAGATGACCTCATTCTAATGGAAAATCCTCAGTTTGGCAACACTGGACACATGAATTTGCCCCTTCTGGCATAATTTAAATACCACTTTCAGTAACACAATACACTTCAATAAATACAGGCTTGGCAAGTTTAATTCAAACATACCCAGGATGTATGACATGTAAATATCTGATGCAAACAGACAGGATAATTTTAGGGAAACAACATGCTTAGCTTTAACTTGGTAAGGGTGGACATTATTTCAAAAATTGCCAAATGTCTTCAGGCTTAATTAATATATTTCTCTCCCAACTCATTATTCCAACAAATAAGTACAGGGATCAAATCATGGGTAAAGGAACTCCTGCTGAGAATATCCTAATCAGATGAGGTGGAGACAGATGCCAAGCTGCTTTTTTTCTTACCAAAATGGAAGTAGCAACAGAATACTTCAACTGCATTAACCAAGATCTATTTTTTGAAAAATTGCTTGCTTCAGCTCAATAGCACAGATACTTCAAAAAGGATTCTTGGTTCTTTTCCTTCCATCTCCACCATTTCCTTCTTCCCCAGCATTATCATCAGTATAGTCCTAAACAATGGGCACAGATTAGTCACAAACTTTCCTTCTGAGTTGGCTGTTGGAGTAGTTTCTTGGCTGAAATTTTAAATATAATTCTTCCTTTGCTTACTGGTTGCTCTCTATTTCTCTGCTAACTGCAAAGAAAAAATCATTTAATGAACTACACATCCTTAATTAATGATCCTTTATACCACACTGCATTTTTGATAGTGGTCT
>VZSV01000001.1:5555679-5577731 GCA_013398735.1 Nothocercus julius | reverse complement strand
AATTTGAGACTAGTTGACAAGTTCTCACAACATAAAAATTGTCACACTGATCACTATTTGGTTAACAGCTTCACACTCCAGTATTACCATCCAGCGTAAACTCTTTTCTGCAGCTTGAAATAAGACAGACGTTTCATTTGTCAGACTCAGGCAAACATAAGTTTATTACGATACCGTGCTGTTGAAATAAGACATTCTCCATCTAACCATGATACCAAGCTTGTATCCTACAGGTTAGCTAATAGCTTCCAGTTAAGACACAGGGATGAAAGTAGATAAGCTTTGACAAAAATCAATTTATGTGATGGAAGAGAAGTAATTTCTCTTCTTTCTGATGAGATCAAGTTATCTCATCTCAAGCTGCCAATTGAATATGTAAAAGTTGAGGCATACGCTTATGAGTTAAACTTACCACTCCAGCAGCAAAACACTGTTAGATGTGTCTTCATACACACACACACATACACACACCCACACCCTTCCCAGAGCTATTTCCTTTCACCTCTGTGCTCCATTCAGCAATGCCAAAGATTTGCTGCTATCATAAGTTGATCAATACTTAATTTTGGAAATAAGAAAAAACATTCAACCAATGCCTTCTCTACAATGCATCTAAAATTCACCATATCCACAAGCAAAAGAGCGATTCCAAAAGAAAGAACATTAGTTCCCTGCCTGTCAGCACACTTCCCCTCAACACACAGGGACTGCCACTCTATGTGCTTCTTCTAATTGGGGTAAAGCAAAAGGAAAACTGGTGGATAATGAGGTACACTGTAGACCCACTTGCAAAGAAAAGTACTAAAAATTTGGCAGTAGTGAAATTTTAAATATTTTTTTCCCCATTAACAGTTTCACCTCCTTCCCTGCTCTCACAGCCCTACACACAAACTAATTTCTCCAAACCATAAAGCTTCTCTTGACATTTGAAAAAAATCAGTTTTCAAGTGAAGGGCAGTTCTAGGACCACATGACAGCAAGGAGCTAATCACTAATGTGATAAAACACACAACCAGTTAAGTGTAAAACTACTGTCACCACCCACATCAAACCTTCCCATGGGAGTTGAGGCCTGAATTGCTGTAATTTTTGCTTAGCTCAGTATTACAGAAGTACATATTGAATTTCTCTGGTAAATTATATTTATTTGAAAGTGTGTCCACCATGTGGAAATGCACTAATGGATAATCACTTTATTGTTCATTGACTACTATAAATTTTAATAATTGCGCCAGCCTCTGTTCTTTTCACTTAGTCTTTTCTATTTAGAAAATCATATTCTTCAAGGTAATGATCTCTCTACCTCACATGCAACTTCCTGACCCCATTTGCTGGAATTTCAGCTTGACTGATCTCTTCTTTGAGCTGATGATTTAAAGTGAGAGAGACAGTATGGCAATGGCATTTTTCCAAGAAAGAATTATTGCTATCTTTTTCAAACCATTAATGTTAAATTCAGGGAAGTTGAGAACCATTTCACTTAGTTATCCAAAGTAATTAATAGAAGCAGTTTAAGGAACAGCATTGAATATGGAACTCACATCAATGAGCTGTATAGCCCACATATTGGTTATACAAGGCGTTTATACGCTGATTTTCATCAGCATGTACAGAAGCATAGAAACTTCTGAAGCATCTTCAGAATGTAAAATGACTTTTACTTGTTATATAAAAGTATCCTTTCAGATGTAGACATCTTCTGGCAGCACTGAAGCAAAATAGTGGCATCTCACATACAGAACAGAAACTATATGAACAAGAACTGTTTTTGCCAGGTTGGCATGAGTGACAGGAACACCTTCATAAGCTCACAGGCTTAAGGTCATGAAGTTGAGAAGCAGGTCTCTCAGCCCTAGCACCTTCACAGTGTTTATATCACCACCTTAAATTCAACAGGGCTTCTATGGTAACCACATGGGAACAGAGGCCAGTATGTGCACAAACTGTGCAAGCAAAGTCATTACTGAGAGACAATGAAAGTGGATTCTCAAGTTAAAAAACATATGTAAAACTCCAGATGCTTCTTCCTGCTCTTAAATGATGAGACTCCTCTCTTGCCCCTATAATAATGCAAAAGCTATTTTGCCAAATGAAAAAAAATAAAAACCTCAGTGCCTTATCTGTGCTACACCTTGAATCTGTTTCATGCTTTAGTCCTTATTTACAGCTATCATTTCTTTGTTTACCAGCCATTTCAGAAGAGCAGCCCTGAATGGGGGTAACTTTAGCTACTAAAAAAAGAACACAGTGAAAACACTGTTTCTAACTGCACTATTCTAACTACCGGGTATTTCCCCTTCCAGTTGAACAGTGTATGAATAATAATGATGCTCTTCCAAAGAGCTGAAACCTGCCTTTCTAGTACACACTGAAGCTCATAAAAAGAGCAATGCAAAGAGTGTGCAGAAAACAGAGCATAAAATACCTAGACCCATTAGAACCACAGGCTATGATTAGGAAAAGGTTACTTAAGCCCTTCATTCTCTCAGGCAAATAAATCAAGACAGTGTCACTTATTTTTTAGGAGACCATTAGAATGTCAATCCCTGCCTGTTCTTCATGGTGGAGGAAAAAAAAAAAAAAAAAAAAAAAAAACCATGCAAGCATAACACGTTCTGCAAAAGGTGTTTTGATGTCCTTGACCAGAAGTTTCACTTCCACAGAAACAGAGATCCATCCCTCCATCTAGTTGTCGTTAGCTGTGTCAAGGTAGGAGCCTTGACATCCTGATGTCTAGACAGTTCATAAAACACTTGTGCCAGTACGATGAAATACATGATACAAACGTGAGATGGTATTTATTTGATGGTACAGAGTTTTGCTTACAGAGCTGTTCCGGAATACTTGCAGATGTCCTGAGGAATTGTAGGCATCACCTCTAAGCTTTCTAAGGATACACCAAATGGAGCAACAGATTCTTCCCACATGCAACTCCAGCTTTTTGCTGAACAGTGTCTTCTAGGGAATGAGCGACAGTACATTCCTGCCTTCTCAGGCATTAAACAAGACACTGCTCAGCTTGTTAGTTCCCCGAAATTCATCTATAGGACATTTTAAGACTGCTACCACAAATACATTCAGATTTCAATGCAAGTTATGACCTCCATGTTCATATAGAAAAAAAAATGCAATTTATTTTTCCATTTCCTAGAAGTATTGCTCTATTTGGAAGTAATTTTTATTATCTACACAAACTGCAAAGTAAGAAAACACTCTGCTAAAATGGACAAAGATAGAATATTTCAGCAAATAGGTAACATATTTAATCTCAATACCACATTAAGATACAAATAACTTTACCCAAATACTGTGATTAGGTGATTTTGCCTCTGTTGGCACACAGCTGAATGATCACTTAAAATACAATTTCAGTTCATTTCTTTAATTGACTGAATTTACAGGTTTTTTTTCAAGCTTAAAATGGCAAAAATTACCCCCTCCATCCCTCCAAGTTTCTAAGAGCCCCTGAGGAGGGAGGTGAACCTATTGTACATGTATGCTGTCAAAACAAGCAAGTCATGAAAACAACAAGCATTGGGCGATACTGAGTACAAGGAAACTTCAGGACTGCAAAGGACAAAAAATTCACCCCCAAATCAGTTCAATTATTCAATTAAAAAAATGAGTTATGTCACCTTTTGAAAACACTGTAGAACAAATTAAAATGGTGATTATAGGTGATTGATGATTAAATTGTGCATTTATCACCTCTCATTCTTTTCTGACAGTTTGGAGATTCAATGTAAAATGTTATGATAAATTTTGCCTCCAAAAACTTGGCCTTACTTAAGAGCATGTACGTGCTACATGCATGCAAAATACCACGATGTTCATAGTCTTACAAAATGAAGCTCTGCTGAAAGGGGTGCACTGAATAAAACCCATTAGCTTTTGAGAGCTAAACCCTTCTTCCAGAAAAGAGAGCTCAATCACCAAAATGCTGTGGTCTTAAATAAAGGCTGCAATGGAAAAAAACAGAAGTGCTTCCTGCATCAGAACAGCAGTTTCCCCACAGCCACATGTAAGCGCACGCTATTCTAAGTTGTGATTTCAGTCACAATAGTTGCATGCTTCTCTTCTTACCCACCCAAAAGCTGCTGGAGCTCTCACAACTTTCAGAGACAAAACTTTTTTGTCCTTTCTCTTTTTAAACCTTTGGTAGAAGAAGTGTTGGTTGAGTTGGCAGGGTGTGTGTTTTGCTTACATCTGTGCTGTGGACAGGGCAACAGGTGCCCTTAGCTTTTGCTGTCTTCCATCACTTAATAGATAATGTACAAACGCAGCAGCAGGAAAAGACAGCACTAAATCCATTGTCTCTACAGTATCTTTTCTGCCCACAAATAGCTAGAGAAAAACACTTCAAGCAAGTGTGAGTCACATACTATTTCTGGTGGCCTATCTTAATGCTAAAAATCCACATATTTTTAGACTTTTAGTGTTTCTCATTACTACTGTACCTAGGCAAACAATCTAAAATCTAACATCTCAAACTACATCCTTAGGAGATGAAGATGATTCCTCTTTTAAAAACTAAAAATCAAGGCAGAAACTTGCAGTAAATCTCACAGTAGGGTCCTAGATGATCAAGGAACTGCATTCTATTCCTCAATTCTTTGATTAGGATGGTACAACTAGCAAGGAAGCTTCTTTGGTCTTCACCTTCACAATCAGTGGTGACAACTAGAACTATGCTAGGAAGTCTACAGACAGATATTTGCACTTTAGCTATAGTAACAGAAAACTTGTTAAAAATAAAAATCAGGCATCTTTTAAAGATGCAAAACTATTTGCCAACGATGTGGATCCTCTTTTATGAGCACCAAGAGTTCAACAAGGAATAGTCACATGCACCAGATAAACACTGAGTCACACTGTCAAATCACATGAAACATTAGACTTTCTCCAACAGGATCTTTTCCTTCTTTGGAAGATATATTCATACAGCTCAACTCCACCAATACTCATTCCCTACAGAGAGGCTCCACTATGGAGGAATTATTGGAAACATTCTAACATGACTACAGTGGCAGTTAGGAGCACAAGTACCATCACCAATATCGGGCTCCGTTCAATGAAGCAATAGGCCACGCTGGTAGAAACAGCTGGGATAGAGTCACTTACTCTGCAATCTGCCTATTCCACAATCACAAGCAATTCTGAAGCCATAATGGCATAGAGATTAGGGACAAAGAAATGACATTACAGCATCATGCCTTAGAATTCTGAGGGTTAGAAGGGCTCCACTTTTAGGCAAGAAGTTTTACTTGAACTCACCGTAATAGCAAATGAAGCATTCAGTGAAATCTGCTTCTCTGTGTAGCTCTGATATACTTCCCAAAACAGAAGCATTCTGTTAAGCAACTGTAGACCCAGCATAAGTCTGAAATCTGAAAGCAATACTACCATGCCCACATCTCACACAGTGCTGGTTGATTTTACATAAACTCATGCTACTGGGTGAATGTATTGAAAATTAACAGATGACTGTATCACAGAAGGCTTTGTGCTGAATCTGTATTATCTGTTCTCTTTCAGTTGTCCAAAACTCAGAGTCATGGCTAACAATAAGTATGTGTCAAATCTGCACTAGTTGCCGATAAAAAAGAACACAAGATCCTGATTCTGGAATCCCAGCCTCAGACTGAGCCTATACTCTATCTGAAGGAAGTGTAAAGAAGGAAAAAAAAAAAAAAAAAAAAAAAAAAAAAAAAAAAAAAGCACTTTTGATCTTTAGTATTGCTCATAAAGTGTGATATCTTACTCATGATCTTACAATTTAATTATGTGGGGGCGAATATAGTACTTTTTACATGTGATGACTGCTTTTAAAAATTCCACTGCATTTCAGATGGCAATAATATTCCCTTCCATCAAGAAAGGGAAGAAACAGTGCAGAAATAATCAGAGCTTCATAGCCCGCCCAGGCACTTATCCCAAAGGAAGACAAAGAATCGGTGGTGCCAAAGAATGCAGACACAACAAGCTGAATGTTAACCTGCAGTGATAAAAAAAAAAACACCAAACACACACACACACACACACACACACACACACACACACACAAAACACCTTCACCTACACACTGAAAATACTTGACAGTACACTCCCTGGATCATTAACAATGTCTAAAAACATCCTTGGTCAGCAGCTTGCCTTTGACACAGGAGACCCATTCAGAAGGGCAAGTCAGCCATCCACTAAATCTTGATCAATAAAAATCCATGCTATGGAAACTCTTCTCTTGGCTACTTAAAGACCCAGTGCTTTGACCAACTGACTGAACACCAAATAAGGCCACCCCCTTGAGCGGGTTAAGGCTTTGGAACATGATGGAGGGTCACCAAAAGTGCACAGGTCAGAACTCTGATGATTAATTTTAAAGCTGTGTGTTAAGGTGCCTCCTTAAGCCCTTTGTTCACCTAGTTGTTTTGAAAACTCATGTGAAATATGTATATCCTTTGGAAAATACTTGGCATGCAAGAGTCAACATAGGATCATATGGCTGACACAAACGGGATGATCTGAAGGTATCTCATTATAATAATAGGGACCAGAATGGAAACATTACCTTTTGGATTGATAGAGGAGATGGCAAGTTACTATGGCATGAGATCGATTATTATTGCAAAGCTTTCTATATGGAGCCCAGAGAAGGATGATTTTCCCTTTGCTCTAGCATTTCAAATATACAAGCCAAACTCAGCATTTACGTGATGATATTTATAGCAAAACAGAAACTACAAAAATTAACCTTGGCATGGCACGAATCTACTACAGACTGATAGTTCCATGCGGTGTGACTAACACTTTAGATAATCTCCGGCTTGTCTGCTTTATCTCTACTATGGGAGCATAAAAGTTGCCAAAATAGGCACAAATTTATTCAATAGTGGCTCAAGACATTTTATTCCTCTTTGATAGGGACCACATGGTCATCATCATAGCATATCATACAGGATTTCAACATTCAAGTGTGAAGCTTCTAATTTTAAGGTTCATCTGAAGAAATACCTAGATAATTTTTATTTAGAGAGATGCCTGAAGTGGCTGCTTTTCAAGGAAAAACCAACCCTTACCCCACTGTGAAAAGCTTCAAGGAATATATTTTCACAAAAGGATAGGACAAGTCTGTGTACATTATCTCCAAAAGCATTTCATAGCATCCACAAACCCAACTAAGAGGAAGAAAAACTATTTTTGACAGTTGCAACCATACATTTCAGCTTTGTAAAACTGTGCTGTTCTACCCCCCAAAAAATACTAGGTGCCCCCAGACAGGCCTGTGTCCTACAGACAACCCTAGCCCATGGCAGCCTCAGTGAGTCTGGTCAGAACTGTGGCATTAACATCCTTGGCTGCTTCCGTCCAGCTTGCTAACGAGTGCAAAGGTGCCTTCTGCAGCCTGCTCTCACGGAGGCCTCAACAGATATTAAGTATGCTGAAGAGAATCAGGGATTAGGTTCTTTAAGCATATTTTTTCTACATATTTTCAAGAGAAGCATAGCCTCATGAACACACATTTTATTTAGGGGAGCCCACAAATACAGAGAGCAGTGATCCACCAAGCCACAGTGCAGCACACAGTGGGATGTAGGACAATGCCTCATCAGGCAAACAATGCTGGCAGACAGACTTGTTTGTTTTATACTGTCAAGGTGTTTTAATGTCTTAAAGATTAATTATAAATCAAAGCAACATGACTCTCTTTCAGCAGAACAGATAGTTCTGCCTAGCTTTTGCAGAATGCATCCCATGCAGCACTGTAGACAGACTTATTCTCATGGCAACTGCTCAAGCTAAAAAAAAAAAAAAAAAAAAATTACATAAGACTTGTGAGATAAACTCCTAGAAACCAAGAACCTCAAAGTTAATAGTTAGCGCCTTGTCAGTGCTAACGATGTGCATACTCGTGTGCATGTGAGTAGACAACCATCATTTCCAAACTGAAAAAAAAAAAAAAAAGCCTGCATTAGCATTAAATTGGGATTTTTTTTTTTTTGTCTTGCTTGGATTTGGATTGCAGGTCTAATTACTTTTGAATTCAAGCTTCTTGTCTGTCTTTGAAAAGGAAAAAAATAGTACATTATGAAAAATGAAGTGTATCCACAGAATTTTATTGCTTTAGCCATCTAATTATTTAAGCTGCTTTAATGTTTTGAAACATTTGTCTCAAGTAATCAAACACTTTAAAGGACGTGTTGTGTTGCTAGTACTTGTGAATGCAACGGCTACAGCCGTTTTATTCTCAGCTATAAGCTCATCGGGTATCCTGAGCCAAGCACAAGATTAGCGCAAATGACTTTCCCCAGAGGGGGATGGTGTGTGTGAGTGTGTGTGTGAGTGTGTGTGTGAGTGTGTGAGTGAGTGTGTGAGTGTGTGAGTGAGTGTGTGAGTGAGTGTGTGAGTGAGTGTGTGAGTGAGTGTGTGAGTGAGTGTGTGAGTGAGTGTGTGAGTGAGTGTGCGCACGCACGTGAAGAAAGGAGAAAAAGAAAATTCAGGTCCTGCAAAGAGCAGAAATACAAACTTACAAGTTAAGTGCCTGCTATCAGGAGCACAGAGTCACCATCCGACTAGGAGATTCTGCAAAGTTCAAGGCTTTATCTCAGAAGACACAAGGTCCTGACTGAACTAAAAGTCCTCTACTTCAGGTGGTTTCAGTAGCTGATTTGCAGTTAGCTTTTTTTGTAATTAGACTCCTGTGAAAAATGCTATTTCCCTTTGCGTGCTGCCCACTACCCTCAATGCAACTCTTACGCAAAGATACCTAAAAACAAAACTACCACACCACAGACCATTCATTGAAAGCAAAGCAATTTTTCTTTGTACGAGCTAGAACTCTCACTTAGTCTTCTGGGTTTCTCTGAACAAATGTATTTTGAGCAAAATATTCTTAATAATAGGGCTATGCTAGTTTTTAAAGGTAAAAAATGGAGGTAAAATGTACTTGGTGGGATTACTCAGCTGAACACCAAGTGAGCAAACCTGAGCTCTGGAAGTCTGCATGAAATACTCATTTTGAACATGTGAGTACATGCATGTAACAGTAGAAGATGCAGAGATAAGGTGTATTCAATATAACTACATACAGTGGCAAAGATTACTATATCCTACAGGAACAAGCACTTAAGAGTTTATTCTAGGAACTTCTGCTCAGCTAAAAAGAGCGCAAGAGGGAAAACATTGGCAATGAGCCAACCTCCTGCTTCATTTAAAGCACACCTCAGGCCTGCACAAGAGTGACATTCATAACAGTAAACACTTTTAAGTGACAGATAGATTCAATCCTTGAGAGAAATGAATGTTCATAAGCTTAGCTAAGCAAGTGAAACAAGAAAAGTAGGTGATTTTCTCCAGGGCTAACAGAACATATGGCTAAGGTACAGCATCAAACGGAGAAGAAAAAAGGCAGAGTGACATTGTCCTCTGCAGTGCATTTACTCACTGCATGCAAACAGTCCTCACTGACTTAGCGGGCATGGAACAGTCATTAAAGTCCTCCCCTCCCCTTCCTTAGCTGGTGTAGCAGGAAAGCCTTGTATCTCCCACTTAAGTCTCCTTTTCCTCTGTTTCCACTGTCACTTCTCCACAACATAACAAAAACCACACCAACCAAACAGCACTTTTTCTGCAAAGATCATCTACCACCAAAGAGACTGCGGATTGCTTCAGCGAAGGTCACTCCAAACCATCATCTTGTAAGGCTCTCAAAAGAAGCAGCTCAGAAACACCCTGCCTAATACATTTCAGATTCCTCAGAAACTGCTGAAGGAGTTGGTATGCAAATGCCAGAATATTTTCCCTAATTAAAGTGAGAAAGTAGAGAACAGTCAGCCTTCAGAATTACCAATACAAGGGAAAATCTCTCCTTTTTGTGCTCTTCCATAGCTAAAGTATTCTCTCATTTCACCAGAGGACCTTCCCCCCACCCCATTCAGCAAATGGAGGCCACCTAACAATTGCCTGTACTTAAGGCTCTCTACTTGAAGGGCAAATGAAAGGCTTTTCATTGAAAAGTGCAGTGGAAAAGCAGGATTGGTTTAGTACTACCAGGAAATGAATGCAAGACTCAGCAATGAATGACTGAGGGAATAAACACCTTTTAATAAGCAGCAGCAACAACTGGAAGCTCTAGGCTGCTTGAGGGAAGGAAAGGAAGGGAGAAACTCACTGACTTCAGTATTTAGGCCTAGCTGACCCAACAGAACTCCCTCTTACAAGTTGATACCTACATATTTACAGATTTAGAAGTTGCTGCTTTATACTCTACTATGGTAACAATACATTTACAGAATCTTAAAGTCCATCAATAGCTTCAGTCCATCAACTGCATTCAGACGAAGCAAAAAATGCTGAGAAATCTGCAAAGAGTTCAGGGAAAAGGTGGACACTGCTCCTCTGCTGCCCCAGGACAGGCTCCAAAGGCACTGGCCAGGGACTGAAGTCTCGTGCTCAGAGCCCAGCCTGAGGGCAGGTGCCACTTTTTCTACAGACCAAACACAAGTGGAACATACTCAGTGCATTAACCTATACTTATAAAAGACTCAACACGGCACCAACCCTTCTTAACATTTTCAAATATTTTTCAAATCTGGCTTATGGGTCTATCTACAGAAAACAGATGTGATGAGAAGTTCTGAAAGAGAATAAAGAAAAAAATTAGCAGGTAGCTTACACAATTCTAGAGAATATGTCAGTCCACCTGTGCAGTCAGGGGGGCTGCAAAAGCCACTTTGAAGTCTCACCACTGAAAGGATCATTAAAAAATATTAAAGCACAAAAAAAAATCGCAGGACATGCTCCAAGCTAATTAAGTTACTTAACGTTGGTCTTGGGCAGTAAAAATACTTTGAAGCTATGCATAAACAGCCCTGCAAAAGAGACCACTGGAGAAAGCAGTGTAAACAATGTTGCTGAATGACAGCGTTACTCAAGCTGTACTACCGTTTTCAATATGCATATTTATAAAGATGATGTTAATAATATACAGCTTTGAAACGGAAACAATCAAGTTAGTAAGCAGATTTAAGTACCCTGTAGGCTGAGACAGGTGCAGTTTCAAGAGAGTTTAAAAAATTATATACATACATACACATACAAACATTGTACTTGCACCATCCGAAGAACACCTCCTCCTAACTAGAGCTCTTTTTTGGTCATTTCATGAATATCTGGCAAGTAAAACACATTTCTTCTTCCTCATATCATTCTTTCACAGCTTGAAAGCGCCTAAGAAAATAAGTACTGCAAGGAAGTTGCTGAGCAGCAGCAGAATGACTTGTGTTTGGCCTGTAGAAAAAGTGGCACCTGCTTTCAGGCTGGGCTCTGTGTACGAGGACTTCAGCCCCTGGCCAGTGCCTTTGGAGCCTGTCCTGGGTAGCAGCCCACCTCTTCCCTGAGCTCTTTCCAGACTTCTCACCATTTTTTGCTTCACCTGCCTCTGTCCCGCAGTGGGTGCGGCAAGTGGAGGGTCCCTTGCTGCAGCCGGCTCTGCCCTTGGCAGGCGACTGCCTACTTGGACAAGAGGCTGTATCCTGAGGGCTGCCGCCTGAGAAGAGGCAGAAGCACAGGGGGAACCCCATGCAAAGCTCTTCTCCACAATCGCTAGATAGAGGTGAATCCTGCAACACTACATGTAAGTTATAGAAGGAGGGTTTTGAAAATGAGATTTAGCAAAAACAGAAATAGGTAATAAACTCTACTGGCATAAGGACCAACTCCTACAATTTATCAGTCGCTGACTGAGAGGCAACCTAAGCTGTTTCTGTTGATGGGCCTAGAGAAATGAAAAGAATCTTTATTTGAACATTGTTTTAGGTTCAAGAGATCAAAAAAAAAGTGTAAACAGTATAATAAACAAAATGATAAATGTCATAATGCTTGCTTGTTTCCTATATTCTTCTGAGATGAAGCCACTATCAACACACAAAGCTTGTGTGAAAAACAAATAAAAATGCAAAGGTCAAAAGCAGAGTAAGACAGCTTGAACTACGTACAAATGTTAATAATAAACTCCATGTTTAAAGGCATAGCCCTAGAGCAGTATTTTAATGGATTCCTAATGGCTAGAGGGGCCTGAAGTTACCTTGAGCTCACCACTGGCAAATTAAGAACCTGGAAAATATACTCAGCACGTAACCACATCTTAGGACAAGCAGAATCTGCTTGCAGAGAGAGTTATTTAGTAAGACTCAGCAAAAACTCTCAATAGATCTTCAGTAGGTCCATGAGATCTTCATTAAAAAAAAGCACAGAGAAAGAAGTGTTCACTAAATGCAGGACACATTCACAGTACGGATTACAGAACCAGTGGAAGCAGAGTAGTACAGTACAGAGCTCCTTTTAATCTCAACATCAGTCAAGTGGTCAGATAAATCTACTCTCTTCTTTGATTTCCCTGGAACCAAATAATCAGCAAGTTCCTTCAGCATACAAAACAGAAAGGCAAAGTAAAGGTTAAAGACATTCTATGTCCATGATAAAGGAGCCATACTACATGTCTGTAAAGAAACGGAAACCAAGCGGGGAAAACGGTCAGACTTTTATAGCTTTAGAGCAGGGAGAAATGAGGTGATGCTACAACTGGAAAACCAATTGTAAGAACTGTTATTAGCAGGTAGAACAATCTTCCAGGAAATGTAATGAAAACTTCACTACCTGAGGCCTCAAAATTTACACTGAATAAAACACAGAGCTAACTCAATTGTCAGGCAGTAGAGATCAACTTTGAAGTCTCTTACAAAGAGGAAACAGAAACAAAAGTCTATGCAATTCCTGCCCAAGTCAATGTTTTCACAGAGTAAGTTTTGCATTTCTAAATTCTTCTTTAATGCTTCATTATTTACTTCCTTTAATTTTTTTTTTTTTTTTTTTTTTTAGATAAAAAGGTGATATATTCAAGTGTGCCTGGGGGCACAAAACCTACTATAAGTTGACATTCTTTTTGTCTTTTGAATAGGCACTGTGAGAAAAAAAAAAATGCCATCATAGTTTTGGGCCTTCCATTTCAATCACAGGCAATCGCAGCCATCACTACATACAGGTGAGAGATGTGCGTCCTGCGTGTCATTTCCCCATCTCTCTCGCTGCAGAGCAAGAAGTAGAAGGTGTGAAGAGATGAAGCAGGGAGGTGGAAACAAAGACCGAGAGAAGTCTACACATATAGTATCATGGGAGGAGAAAGAGTATGCTGGAATTACAGATCCAGAGGCAACTACTGTTAAGATTAACAGTTTTGGAGAGGCTTCTCTCAGAGATGCCTTTAAGGGGTTATACAGCACTGAACAATGATGACAGGAATGACCGGGAGTGAAAGCCTACCTTCTAGCCAGCTGCAGTTCCGACCTCCCCACCCCCAAAACACAAGTGGGCAGCTTTAGCACAATTCCTGCTTTGCAGACCAACAGCTTCACTGGCTACCAGGGGCTGTGTGTGGCAGGTGGCTTACCAAATGGTTGCTCCTAGCTCACACTCAAGAAATGGCTTATTAAAACAGTTCCTGTGGAAACTTCCTCCTTTAACAGATGTTTCATGTAGTAACTTCTTTCAAGACTCCCCCTTCCAGTGAACATATTCAGTTCCGGTGTCCTACAGGAAAATATTGTTGCCAACGCGCAGCCTTAATGTCAAAAGCATCAGGAGACTGCTCCCACCTAGCAAACCATATGCATGGAATTGCTAGCAGTGTCAGAGAAACTCATGACATACACTGTAAATCAAGGCAATAAAACATCATAAGATGCACAAATCATGTGGTAAAATAGGCAGAAAGGAAATTCCTGCTGTAACAGCTTTAGCACAGCTGGATCGGAAACTGTCTCCTATTCTCTGATTAGGATTTGCAGACAACATTAAGCTTGTAATATGGAACCTCTGCTGAAAATATAGTAAGATGAATGCACGCTTGCTATGAATATTGCCAATTGTTCTCTTAAGAGGGCACTATCTGGCACTCAGAGTAGAGAAACGTGGTACTTATCAGAGAATTGCTAATCTTTTTGATGAGAAGACTGAAGATTTCTTCCATATGTGCATTTTTTGTTGTTGCTGTTGTTTTGGGAGGTTTTTATTAGATCTAGGCTAGATCCTGACCCCTCCAGGATGACACTAAAACCTAAGAACAATGACCCAATAGGAGAGCTTTACTTTTAGGATAACATAATTGTCATATTTTAACTGCAGGCAGGTGATTAAAGTCTGGAGATGGTTTAACAAAAAAGACAGAAAGAATTAGGTGGTGGTGGGGGGGGAAACTCATCAGAGACACACACACAAGTTTGACTTAATTTCTGTACAAATAGTAAACTTCAAGATTTATTCCAAAAAGAGAAAAAAAAATAAAAATAAACATTTTTTGGTGGGGAATTGGGGGGGAATAAACAAAAACCTAACATGATACCAGAATGGACAGGCTATGTAATTGTGACATACTGAACACATTCCCAAACTTCTGCCTTCATTGTTTTACTTTCACAATATTTTCTGCTCCATGCTTACACTAGGCTTTCTGGGAAGGAGGAACACACTACCAATGTACAGGTATGCAAGAATGTCACAAACCCAAAGTCTTCCTGTATCTTCCTGGGATATTCATCATTAGGAGCTTGACTCATTTCACATTGTTTTCCACATTTTGATTTCCATCTCAAATGACCAATACAGCTTGCAAAGGCATCATACTGCATTCTTGCTCCAGTATGAAACTTGCGATAAAACTTCTGCGTCAGCCGGAGATCCCTCATGCACCCTCCCTTGAATTACATCCAGCTTGGCCAGGAAAACTCTCTGGATGTTTTGTTGTAATTAACAGTCATAACTAGAAGGAAATCTCACACTGTCACTGACTAATTAACAGCTCTCAGGGAGCTATGTATCAAGAAGTGGTGAAAATAGCAGGCTGGAAGACAGGGAAGATTCAAGCAGTGGCTTGTGCAAATGCTGAATGACTCAATCACACTTGTGTTGCAAGTTCAATGGGAAGAATGAGATGTTCAGCTGAGGACCGTAAACTGTGACATATGGTTCATCACAAAACTGATGGTGCAAGCTAAATAGCAGAATGTTACCACCTTTTTCATCTTAATACATGAACTGTCTTCCACACAGTAGAAAAACTAGACTAGGGATGAGAAGTTCTTACATAAAACAAAAAAAAAACAGCAGCTTGAACCCTGGCTTAAGCTACTACCTAAGATCTGCACCCGTTAAGGACACACAGAACTAGACACATTTGAAAGCCAGACTCCACTCTCTGCCACTGTGTCTCATTCTTACTCATTAAATGGGTGAAGCCTACTTCTTAAGGTCCCCTGTACCCAACCGATCACCAACATATGTGTCCCATTCAGGTCAGACAAAGTTGGCTTTAACAGCAAGCCAGAAGAAGCAAAAATTTCAGCTTGGAATTTGCTAACTTTTGAATTGAGCATATGGTCTTTTTATCCTCATGCCTTTCCCTGGTTGATCATGCTCCTCCAGCCATTAAACAAGGATATGACCTTCTCCTCCACGGCACTTTTTTCTTCAAGTCACACATTTACTGTTTTCTGCTTCTACTTAAGAGTGTGAAACAGAAAAATTTAATGGCAAGTTAGTCACTTACTCAAGTTAGATAATCTCTCAAATAATATTCCTAGCTATGGATTCTTACAAGCATCAGTGTCAAATGCCTCATGGAGCTTCCCATTTAATTGCATGCATTGATCCCTTTCCCTCAAGACAAGTCTAAATGACCTCTTTCCAAACTAGTTAGCAAGGCTCCAGTTAGCAAGGACTGCAAAGCTAACTGATAACAGTCAAATTTAAACTAAGGCAGGCCTTCTTGAAGAAAACTCTCAGCTTCAGAACTTGCCATGTAGATGGCAAATCATAAATCTTCTCTTGTAGAAGGTAAATTGTGAGAACAATTTGACACAGAAAAACCCATCTCAAGAAGTCTGCAAGATATTTTTTCCTGGACAGCCATCACTGAAATGAGGTTAGTTTGCTAGCTGTTCAGCATGTAGGAGGCAAAGGGAAACATCAACAGAACAAACTACTTTGCACAGTTTTTAGCACAGTGTAATACACTAACTGCTTAACAAAAATACTAGATCCCCCAAGTCATTTCTACTTAAGACCTAGTTGGCAACTGCTGCACTTAACACAATGTAACAGCAGCACTAGAATAAATGCAAGATAAGGTATGTAACGAGTGCTGAAAGTTTCTGCTTCGAATCCTAGCATCATTATAAAAGATGAAGATGCAATTCAGCACCAATGCACAGCCTCATAGTGACTGGCAGGTGCACTTCAGCTGTCAGACAATACTTGGAAAGTTCTTGACATTTATTTTCCTCAAATTTCTTTATAATCCTTCACAAACCCTTTGAATGTAAGCAGTTTGGCATTCTTTGCCTGCAAAGTAGAGATAAGGTATATATGACAGAGGTTACCTGAAAATGCCAAGGTGTCCGTAGCAGAAAGTACTGTGTCAGTAGCAGAAAGAATCCAGGTGGCTTGAGGTGCTGGTAGCTCTGTGCTCATAACATGAGAACACGCTCCCCCATTTTCCAGCCCTTTAGCTATGTTAGCAGAAACACTGCGTAACTATATGAATTGTATAGGGTATATATATGAACAGTACTTCTATTCCCAAGGCTTCCTATTCACCAGACTGCCACTTTCCATAAACTCCTCTGTCTGCTTTGACATCTGAACTGAATTTGAATACAGACATTAGAAGGTAGTTTAGGACAAAACACTACAGCACTGACTGAATGTATCCTCCACACTCCTCCCCCTGCTTTTCTCCAGGTTTTACTGTTTGCATAGACTCTGTATTGCAAATAAATAGAAAATTAATTATTCAGCTTCTAATTCCCATTGCATGTTGATGTTTGTTTAATTGAAAATCATATAATTGCTTTATGTTCTTAGCATCCCTCATAAATATGTATTTTTAAACACAATCCTTTACAGCAAATTAGCACAGAATATCTCATAATGTGAGATGGGAACATTTTAGTCAGGCAAGGCCAGGGAACAGCAACAGATTGAAAAAAATAATGTGATGTGTCTCATCCTTTCATAACTTTCAGTAGGCTACTGTGGTACCCAGAGCTTTCCGAAACAAGGTTGATCAGTCTCTGAAACACTAATTTGAATGCAAAAGCAGCAAAGAAGGGACAGTTAAGAATTCAACAGCCTCGCAGTTCACAGATTTACAGGTACTGAAATGCTTGACTGAGAATGAATCTTGGCTTTATCTGAAGCTTGGCAACAAACTTTTTTTTTTTTTTTAGTGATGGTGGTAATCCATTTGCCTATCAAGTTTCATTTTGCTAGTTTTAGATCAGGCAGTATGACATACTTTTATTTGGAGCCTTGGCTGGCTGTGTGCTCCACTTTTAAAAATCACCCTCGAGCAACTCGAGCTCCACAGTGAATCCAGCACACTGGTACAGTAGCTTAAATGTAACCTGCAATTAACAGACGAACAGCACTTGCTTCAGGCATGGAAAGCTACTGCTCCTACTGACCTGGCACGGACTTGCAGTTGGAACAAGCAGGGGGCATGAAGACATAACTGAGGTCTAGCAGCAATACTCCTGTGTTAATATCCACCAGAGTGGTGTGACACTCCTCCCCACCCCTCACTAAATTTCCCACACCCTCAGTTCACTTAAAAGCTACAAAATTACACTTTCTGTTGGTCAAACTAGAATTGGAGCCATGCAAACTAAGTGATGCCACTCTGAGAAAAAAGAAACTGAATTACACTGAGTAAGGAATTCTCAAAAAGCTGGCACGAACTGCCCAGACTTCATGAAGGTCCTACATATTTGGGGTCCCTATAGTCCTGAAGGCAATTCTGCATTTCTAACTGCTCTCCAAGGAGGCAACTGCAACGTACCAGTAGAGTTTCTACATACACTGACATCTGGCTGACCTAGAGTCACTGCCTTTATTCTTGTCGAGCAGATGTCAGCAAAACTTTTCAGCAGACCTTGATAATGCTGTTCTAGCAAAGTGTCTGCATAGATACCATGCTGATTTAAGTCAATTATATAATTGATAATGTATTAAGCTGCTACAGCACCTGAGAACAGACACCAACTTCTGCAGTTGGTTGTGGTGGCTTTGCTTGTAGCTGTATGTTTGAGTAATAAGTACATAGAGCAGCTGGAGAGCACACATGAAAAAAGCCTGACAGCTGTGGGCAGGGGCAGGCAGGAACAAAACTGAGCAACAACAAAATCAGGATTCTAGGATATTTTTTCTCCTGATCACACAGGCAGAAGGAGCAAAACTGGTCTATTTAGTAACTGAACAATAACAACAAATTCTGAAGAGCAAGAACACAAACCCTTGTACGCTCTGCCTAAGTCCCTGCTCAAACTTTTGAGACTAGTAACTTTCCCCAGCTGTTCATTTGGGGGAAATATTTCTAACTAGTTGCTATAGACAGAAGAATGTTCCAGAGAAGGATGTGCAAAGGCACTGAAAAGGCTTTTGGCTGGCACGGTCAGTGCAGTTTTAAAGCTGCATTTTAAATATAAATACTGTAATAATTTTCATCAATAACTGTAGAACAATCACTTGGTAACTTTATGTTTTTTTGATCATTTGTTTTTGTTTGTTTTTTAAACAACAAGCTGACACATGTGCCTTTTATTTGCATTCCCTCCATTAAAAGACCAGGCTTTCACAGGTACTGCTCCGCAGCAGGAGCCTTCTACATGACTAGATAACACTGACACGTAAGGCAAGTTAATGCAGTTCAGCAGCCAGTACGTTGTTGAACACTTCCAGGTGCATGGTATAGCCGAAACCCACCGTGGAAAAACTGTTTGAAAGGAATTGTTTTTACTAATGAGAGCTCAAGAGAGAGTTTAATTAGCTTCAAGAACAATGGAAAAGCAATCTCTTGTATTCTAGATTTGTCTTCCTCTAGCTTAACATTTTATCGCCTGGTTTTCAAGTTTAGAAGCACGTGCAAAGGAACTGGATACTCATACCACAATCTTTTTCTTGTTAATTAGGTATAAATGTCACAGAGTGAAGGTAAAAATATCAAAGTTGTTAAAAGTTCATATTTCATTTCTGCATATGTTAAAAAAAAAAAAAAAAAAAAAAAAAAGTCCTGTTGGTAAGCATAGTGATCCTTGAGTGATATGGAACCCTTTCTGAGTATTGCTCAAGGTCAGGAAACAGATTTTTCCTTATCCAAGACATCAACGGCTGATAATTGCTTTCAGCCACAACCCAAAGCTGGGCTAGACAGGTGATGCAGGTAAGGGGGCTGGATCTACAAACATCCTTTGAAGTAAGACTTTGTTCTCTTTGAAGACCTGAAGTCGCTACTTACGCCTCTCCACACTATAGTCAGAAAGTAGCTATTTTACTAAACACAAATAGTGGTGGTGTAACATCTTGGCATTGCATTTATTATTAGTCTGACAAAATGCTAGGCCAGAGTAGCCACAGAGGCAGCATACTGACCTGCACCAAGGGTGCATACTTTCTGCGAGAAACCATTCACATCTCCAATGTCCTGATGAGAAAACTGCAAGACAAAGCAGCTCAGCAGTAACCTGTACTGCACCTATACATTCTCCTGGGACAGCCACAGAGCTATTTCATGCTACTATAGCTGCAAGGTCTCTACAGAAACTAAAGGAAGAATTCTTCTCACAATCCCACTCAGTAGTTTCTTCTCATGCAGAACTCCAAATCTGAGACCATCTATAATAAACCCTATGCTATTATCTGCTGTCCAAATCAAATGGATAAATGATCAAACTACAGACCATCATGGAAGGTGGGAGGATCTGAAGTTCACATGCTGTTGAAATCAATTCACAGATGAACTTACCAGTCATCTGAAATACCTTCCAGTACTAACATCTGCTTCCTGTAGCTCATCCTAACTTTCATACTCCACCCGGATGAATCACCTGGTAAATACCCCCTCAAATAAATCATCTTTGGAGGAATAAAAAGGGATAAAGAACAGGAAACCAGAATTTATCAGGGAATAGAAGAAAGAAGGAATTCACAGATGACAATTATTTTCATCAAAGTGTTATAAATCAGGAATTTCAGACTGCAAAATACGCTCAGGCATAGACTTTACTTAATAAAACATTCAGTGATATTTTATTTGTATCCACTCTTAAGTTCCTGCTTCTATTTAGTCTGCCTCCAAGTGTTAAATTCCAGTTGTGGGCTAAATTTAGGCTAAGCTTATATACAGCAATTACAAGCTGAGCTTCAGTTTACAAGCTGTGTAAATAATGAGTCGAAGAGACTCAGTAAAAGGAAACGGGGGCAGCCAGAATCAGACTATGAGGCTTTGATTGTCTAAGTGACACCACAGCATTTGGGAGTGTAGGAATTCAGCCTGACCCATGCAAAGGGCTGGTTACAAGCACCACATGGAGTAAGATTTTCTAGGAGCTATTTATGTTTAACTTAGGTATTATGATATTTCATTGCAAATTCAGAGTACGTCTATTGCATTTGGCTGTCCATTCTAAAACCCACTCTGTGTTATACAACCATCAGCAAGGGGTTGATGATGCAAACTCCACACAAATGTGCATGCAAGCACCAGCAACGGGACTTAAAAGGTAGGACCATTCCTACCTAGTCTCACCTAAATTGACGTGTTTGTTACAGAATTTATCACTTAGCAATTAATTTTAATAAATAAAATTTTGGAGCTGACTTTACTTGTTTGACACAGTGCCAGATTTTTCAATGTACAAAATGCTGCCAATTTTTATATCAGCAATTCATATATATACCACAGAGGAAAGAACAGAGCTTTTTTGTCAGCTGTGTATGCTTCTAAGTGTGTTTTAGAATTTTGGGTAATACCAAAACTCTAATTCAAATTCAATTAAAAAAAAAAAAAGCCACTCGGGGGAAAGAAAGTCAGGTACCCACATGTGCAAAGCCAGGTCAACACAATTGTCAGTAGAGGGTAACATTCCTGTTTTCCTAGCCTGCACAGTGAACATCCTTGACTGAAAGGAACTTTATGCATGGAGGAGTATCTGACACAAAGCAAACACATGTGCTATTGGAGCTTTTCTGTAATGCCAGCAGGATAAAGGAGGCCTTTGAAGTTCATGGAGGAGTAGAAAGAGGTGTTAATTTAAAAAGCTTGTCAGTATACCCAAGAGCAGAAAGACAGCAAAGTACCAATTAATAATTCACACTTCTATTCCACATGTTATCAAGGTATCTCAAAACAGTTTGCTAACATTGATTAAGTCTCACAACATTCCCCTGAAGCAGATAAGCATAGATGAGGCTCTACTCCTAACTGTCAGGACATCACTCTGGGGGCATTTTGTGGAGTTGCTCTGTGCCTCATTTTCCCCATCTGTTAAACAGTGATAATGACCCTATCCTACTATAGGGAATGGTTCAGAAGCTTACTGTTTGCTAAATCAACTTTTTTTGTAAAGGGGAAAATAGTACACAAGGGTAATCCTGTATGTGAGACTTCACTCAATTACACTATGAATTAAAGCTCTTGCATATCATGGCTAGTGGGAAGAAAATACTCTATCTTGATTTTATAATACATAACAGGTTGTCATCCTTGCTCTGTCCTTAAGTATCCAGAACAGCTACATTCTGTTTAATGTCTACAATTCTTACGTGCTGTGCTAACATGAAGCTCATCATAATGACTGTAATCATATCTGCTGTAGAAAGACTGGTGGGAAACGAAGGACTGTCCTCAGTAGCCTCTCATTCTCAATTAACACAAAGACCCTTGTATCCTTGGACGCCAGGACCAACATACCCATAGTGGCCAGCTCAGGAGGGAAGCTTCATTTACTTTCAGATGAGAAGCTGAGCACGTTATACTGTTTAACCCCTGTTTTGAAAGACAGGTACACAAGTATCACCCACTTGCAGATGGGGAAATGGCAATTCAGGGAAAACTCTGGACTGCCAAAGGACAGACACAACTGCACATAGAGAGTGCCAGAATTTCAGTTCAGGAAATTTTTAGTCCTAATCTTGTACTTTGGGCCCAATTTTTATTCCTGTCA
>VZSV01000001.1:5542763-5555514 GCA_013398735.1 Nothocercus julius | reverse complement strand
TTTTTTTTTTTTTTTTTTAAATATGCCATTACTACTATGGTCCTAATGAAAGAGACTTCCTTTTCTCATTTCAATGCTCTTTCACGAACAGACAGAATTGCTTTGCTCAGCCATTTTACTAATCTGACTTTTCCAGAGGACAAAAGGTATAGACAAAGTAACAGCTTCATGAAACACAGCTCTTTTCTTCTCCTGAGCCTGACAGACACTTCCAAAAGCAGATTGTCATGACAACAAACAACTTGGAGGCAATCCAGGCAATTAATCTGCAGAGGATGCAGCCATCCCAACCTTGGAAGAGAATACTGATGCTTAAGGCTTTTGGGAAAAAAAAAAAAAAAAAAAAAAGGAAAAGAAAAACACGCTTACCATACATGCTAATCTTATCAGACTGCCTTAGGCCTACAGTGACAAATACTTCAGCTCTCAGTACAGTGGTGACAGCATTACTGCAGTGGCAGTACATAAGTTTTAGTCCCTCACAAGTCCTTTCCTACCATCCAGAGATTTTAAGCAGAGAGAAGGCCAAGCGTTCTCTCAGAGGTCTACCTGAGCAGGGCTGTTCAAAGGATGAGAGACCCTAATATGACCCATTTCACTTTCAGATATCAAGCAAAAGGAAAGAGCTCATAGGTTAAGCAGATAAATTGCCTGGAAGAGAAACTGTCATATACCCCCATCGCTATATACCATTTCTGTTGGCATTGCTGTTGCATTTTTCCCTATTCCTCTAACATCAGGGGGCAAGTTTTTGCCAATAATGTTTATTGCTATTTTAATTGTCTTGTCTTCAATGGATTAAATCATCAGCACAGACATATTAAAGCCATACTCTTTCAATTTTCCTAATTTCATCTGCTTTCATGCCATGCTCTCTCTTTGTGCTTTCTGCTCACTACGGGCCCAAGTATACTGCACCACTTCTTCAAATAACCCTGGACTTTCCATTTCATCTCTACTCCGATATCTCAATAGTTACTCAGACATAAAAAGGTTTAGCAGAGGATGCCCAGTAGGTATCATTCAACCTCAATTCACATGTACTTTATGTATGCCATTGAATGACGTCATAGAAAACAAAACTGAGGAGCACCAGATGTAGTTAAAGAAGAAATTAAAAAGAAAAATAAAAATGACATAGATTGTTTTGTGAAATTCTCACAAAACTGGATAGTTTATATAACTAGTTTATATAAACTATATATACAGTTTATATAGATGTATATACACACACACATATATATAGTTTATATAATTTAAAAACAATAGTAAGAAGTTGTTCCCTATCCTTACCTTTTTATTTAAATACAAAACTGAGGATGGGTAGGAGTAAATCCCTTCGTTGCAGACTTGTCCTACAGTGAAACTTACCTTGTAGAAAGTAAACAAGCAATAAAGATCTAAATTAAATCTGAACAGAGTTACTCATCTAGGAAATGGACATACTGTTGAACTACTTCAAAATAAAATTTTATTATCGATCCTTCTGGGTCTAAACCATCTCTCATGGAAGTCACTGAATGGATTCTTAGCGACTTCAGTGAGTACTGCATCACAGATTATAAGCACTTCCCGCAAAAGTGCATTTGTACTAATCTGAAAGAGATCTCAGCAGTCTTCTGAGCCCTCGGAATGAAACACTCCCATACACCCTGCATGTTACACTTGTGTTACTTGCAGGATTAGGAAACGGCAGTTCTATCCAAAGCAGAGTAAGCCAGAAGAATCACATTTTCTTTTGAATCTGTTCCACAATAATTCAAGCTGGTATAACATTACAGAACAGGATAAAACACCAGTCCTACCTTGAGGGCTTTCACAGCTTTCTTCATCACTGTTGTCCTGGCAATTATTTTGACTGTCACACACAAAGCTTTTATCTATGCAAAGACCATTTTTACAGTGGAATCGGGCAGTAGAGCAAAGCAAGGGATTTGCCGCTGTAAAGACAAAAAGTGAGATCTTCATTAGAATTTCTCTTACCCAGGCAGTGAAATAGCCTCTGAGCAATCCATAACGACTAGTTACAACTCAACAGTTCTGAATGTATGTGAGTAATCAGGCAAATCTGGTCTCCCTAAACAGAGGAAGGTGGAATGTCTAATTTAGGAAAGATTCATTAGAAGAGTTACAGTCTGCTCACTTTAACCCAAGTCTTCTATTCACTTACATGAGAGCCCTTAACAGGAGCACTGCTAGGTGCTTATCATTTGCTCACTCTGAAGACATAAGACATAGCACTGCCTAACAGGTAAATCACATTATGGCAGCCTCAGTTTAGCAAAATTCTCTTATTACAAGCAACTGTTCAGCTTGAAAACTACCACACATCGTGATAAGAACAGTCCCTAAATGAGCTTTGTAGAAAGTTCTTGCCCAGGTGCCAATACAGGACCTGAAGTTCCAGATGGGGCAAGCCCTCTGTCAAGTTTTACAGAGTTTCTAGAAGCTCTGTACAAACCCTATTCATGATGGCCACACACGCCTTTGCAGGAAGGTAAAGCCACAGCTGCCGCTAAGCAGGGGCCATCAGATCAGCAGCTGCTCCGTTCCACCTGTTGCTGGGCATGCTCTGGCCCCAGGTAGAGTAGGAGCTTTCCTGACTGCTGTGCCTGAGCATCATGGACAAGCAGAGGTCCTCTCAATGATGATAACAACATGCTCTCAAGGGACCTAATCACTCTTGCCCAAAGGATCAATATCAACATCCTCAACTCTCCTCAGTGTTTGAATTACAATTCCTTTTTAAGGGCCATAAGCACATTGTGGTAACTCCTAGAAAAATCCCTACAAGTAATAGTTTCCATCCTTTCAAATAGTGCTAGGTGATGTGCACCCATAGCAAAAGCAGAATAAATTTTCAGCTGACTAATTTAGGTAGAGCAGTCTTTTCACCTCTTCTAAACCTAGCATCTTGCAGTATATTTACTTTTATGTCCAGTCTCCTTTAAAGCCTCAAGCAATACAGTTTTCAAGCAAAACTCCTTTCTCCTAGGAGACTCTTGCACAATGTGTCTCTGTCTCAAGATTTTCTTGATGTCCATCTTGAGTTTTTTTTCTCTTTGCTAATTTTATCCTTTTACTTTTAGCCATACCCCAACACACATCATTATAAAATCTCTCTCCAGTGAACAGTGTTTACACTGTTCATATATAGCCTTATCTTCCTATATAGTCATGGCTTAGCTGACATAATTTAGCTGTTTCTAACAACGCCTCATAAATCAATCTCTGTCCCTTAGCAATTTTTGTCACTCCTCCGAACTTTTGCTAATTCTTGGTAATCAGGTGACTGAAACTAAATGCAATATTCTAACTGAAAAAACTTTAAAAAGCTGTTTAGATGCCTTGTCTGCTTCAAAGTACTCCTCTGTCACAATAACAAAGGGGATTACAGCTCCCAAATACCAACTGACTGCATATTTTTTAAAGAGGTGCCCTTAAAGAGTATTAAAAAAAACCCCAAAACTAACAAAAAAACCCCACACCCTTTAAAGCCTGTGTGCATATAACCTGTAGGATATATAACAAACACTTCCTATGTTCAAGTAACTCCCCTAGCTTTCCAAAAGCACCTTTATCATAAACATGCTAAATCTCCTTTGGTCTGAAGGTGCTGCACAGTTGTTTAGCATGTTGATTTTGCAGGTCACTTTAGGACTTACAGCACCATTGCTCTTCATAAGTGAAGCAGTGATTAGCCTTCCAGTTTAAACACACACTTGGTATTTCCCAGCACAAGTTCACAAAGTAAAAGGGAGATCAGTGGCATGCTGTTATCACCTTTAAGGCCTATTGAAGCTACATACTGAAAACACATGGAAAAAAAACAGGTAATTCATAACCAACTAGATAAGTGCTGATGTGTTTTAGACTCTGAGATCTGCCATTTGTCAATTCCACCACCTCAAGGACATTCAGGCACATTTGTCCAAAAATTTTCCAGTACCATTTGTTTAAGCATAACCCAAAGATTGCTAATTATTTCCTTAGCCTTTAATCCTCTTTCTGCAGTTTCATCTGCTCTGCAGAGGTGCTATTTCCCTGCCACAATTCTCCCAGGACCCAAATCAGACTCTAGGCCAACAACAGATGGCTTTTAAAGGATGCTGCTGCTGCTGCCATAGAGACCTCAATATGTGAGAGGAAAGCACATAAACAAGAAAGGTATGTCCTCTTAGAAGCAGACAGTGATATATCACTGTAAAGATTGCTCCTTTTGTTATCTTTGAAAGCTGGTGTCTGTTGTCCTCCTCCTGACCTGTAAGTGTCATGAAAAGAAAAAGCCCAGCCCACTCCAGCAATAGTAGGAACAAGTATTTGCAGCAGGCTTCAACCTCCAGAGCCACAGAACATCAGGGCTTTTAGCAGCTCCTGCTAATAACAGAGTCACTCAAACACAACTCTTCTTCACTGCTGTGATAGATCCTTGCTGTACTCACAGATACAAATGCATCTGTGCAGCCACATGCAAAGGTCTGAGTCCAGGCATAGTAGGTGCACTTTCAGCCCCTCGTCCTCTCTCGGAGGGACACTAGATCAGTAAGGAAGCCAGCGCCTCCCAACACAGACATTCCATTATTCCCAGCTGTCGAGCTTGCTGACACAAAGAACACAATGACTGCAACCTGTATTGAAGCAATAACCCTGAGGTTGGTGAAACTATCTAAAATGTTCTTGTCCACAGCCCTATTTGACTTGAGTATAAAACTAGCCCATGAATCTGAGTTTGAGACAAGTTCTCTTCAGAAGCTGCAGGTCTGCAGTAGAGAACTCTCCCCTCAGGCTGGAGCATGCCCTCAGGTAGTTCCTTGAGGCTGAGCACCCTCTCCCTTTTGGGAAAGTGATTTGTGCTTTTAAACTTCTGGACTTAGTCATCTATTCTTCACAGACAGGGTCGCAGTTAACTTTCATACTGACATGCAAGCTTGCTGAGTAATGCCTCAAGAATTTTCAGAGATCAATGGACAGGTTAGTAGTTGTTGCAGAGGTCTGACCATGCTTTATGAATATAAAAATAACTTGGCAGCGAGGAGGTGTGCCAATAAATTGTGCTGTGGACCAGAACCAAATCTGCTTGCCTAATTTGCACTCTTGTACGCATAAACCATTAACCAAATCTGGGACTAGCATCACATTCAGCTGCACCCAAGTTCCCCTCAGAAGGGGGCTGGAAAAAAGGTGGTCTGATCTGAACCTTATGATTAAACAGGAGAGACTTCTTAAAGCACGTTCAGCCCCTGGGGGAGAGAGCGCTTCTGTGACATCAAGTCAAGTAGTAATTAAAATGATCTCTTCACAGTGGCTTCCCTGCAAGCTGTTGAGCAGCATCTCAAGCTAGTGCATTTGCAGGTGCATCTTTGACTTTGAGCACAACCTCCTTTCTCACTCCAAGAGCCTGTATCACCAAATAAACCTTTCTTCTCTCTCTTTTTTTTTTTCCTTCTTCTTCTTTCTGGCCATAAACAGATGTGGCTAAACAAATGATGTGGCTAAATGCAATAATGATTAAAACAGGTCAAATATAAGAAAGGAGAAAATTAATATTAAGCAATTTTAAGTCATATTTGTAACATTTACCCAATGTGAGTGATGTTCATGTGTGCGTGAAGAGGAGCCCTTCAAAGGTTACAAATGGGTCTTAAAACAATATACAAGCATTATGTACAAAACACAGGGATGAGTTAGACCTTAGAGTTCTTAAGCATTCCCCGTCACCCTCACCAAACAGCTCTGTTTCTGTGATGCAAATGTTCAGTGTGATTCTGTCTCTGACAACAGTAAAAGACAAAATTTTGAGACTGGTGTCAATATTGCTTGACAATGCAAATAGTAAAATAGGCTCTGCCTTCCTCTTCCGTAGTTATGATTGGTTCAGAAAGAATACAGCTTAAAGTCAACCATAAAAAAAAAAATTCTGTGAAAATCCTCCAGTCAGGCAAAAAACTGTAATGAGGAAAAAAGGAAAATATGCTAATTAAATTTGTGTATGAGTGGGTGGGAGATGGATACAACCAAAACAGATGAGGACAGGTGAAACCTTATGTGGGTTATTTCCTGCAGCATAGGAATTCTTAAATGCAGTGGTTTGGAAAGAAGTTGGGTATCATCCTGACCCCACTTCTGAACATTTGTTCTGTTGCAGAATTAAAATCTGAGCTACTGAACAAACAACCGTAAGAACGTATCCTATGCCAAATGGCAGCGGGCAGTGCCTAGGCAGAAGCTAGGCTGGAGGGAAACATTTACAGCTTCTGCAATAGTAACTTTCAGAGAACACAGTCACCTCCTAGGGGGGACGAAGGCAAGCTAGTCATTAGTACAAGGTGCCCAAAGAGGTTCTTTCATGAGGAGTACTAAAGTTTCTATTCCTGTTGAGACAGATTTCTGACCATCTTTAACACTAGGTGCTTCTGAGAGACCTTGCTGCTTACAGAGTGAAATGCACAAGGATCATCTGGGTTGTAAGTGGTGAAGACATTTGATTTGAAACTGAAGGCTAAATTTAGTTTCCTCTATATGAAGTACTGCTTAGATGAAAGAAATTTATTCACTCACAAATAAATTGTACTTACTGCAGTTTTCTTCATCGCTGCCATCTGGACAGTCCTCAAAGCCGTTGCACCGGAAGCGGCCAATAATACAGTGGATTCCACTAGCGCAAGGGAAGAATGTGGCACCACATTTGGATTTGGCTTTTGCTAAACACAGAGGAGGACAAAGATTAGGAGAATAGTAGTACTTATGTAGCAGTAACAATTAAGAGTATTCTAGACAGTGCTGACACCTTGAATATTAAGCTTATTCCAAGCCTAGCATTTCCAAGTGATACTGCTTTTAGCTGCTTCAGGTTTCCTGCGAGTTTTCATTTCTTTGACCTTATTTTTTTTTCCTCCAATTTAAATAATTTTCAGAATGACTGAAACATTTGAAGTTAAAGTCAAATGGCTTCTCCAACCAGCTTTAGTCTCCCCAGTGCTTTGGTGTACACACTTGCAAATTTGGCAAAGAGGTACTTCTAACTGTCCCTTAAAAATTCATGCTTTGGATTTTAAAAATCCAGAAGCTTTGGAGGAAAATTATTAAAACAGAGGTTCATACATCATAGAGAACAACAGCAACTACCGTTCTTTTCATGGAACTATTTAATGTCACCATTCCAACTCCAAACTGAGGAGACAAACTCCTAACAGAAGGGATTAAGCAGACCCTAATGTGGCAAATCACAGGGCCGTGGACCTGCTGGCAGCCGTCAGCAGGACAGGAATAGGAGGAGTCACTATTTCACTGCACAGCAAGTCTTCATGGCAGAAGGAAGACAGCAGTGCCTTCAGCTGGCGTAATGAGGATACTTGCACCACATAGCTCGAGGCAAGCATCAGCTAACTCTTGTGCTATTGCTGCCTGCAACAAAGAAGCTCCCCAAAGTAAACACAGTTTAACAGGACATGTGGTTAGATTTTTTTCCTTCATTTTCCTTTTTTTAAATTTACATTCAACTAACACTTTCTGTACTGTGTAACAGGATATTGTCCCTCTAAAGCAAAGGCAGCCTCCAAGGCAAGAGCATGCAGGCTGCCTGTGGAGATGCATGCAGACAGCAACAGGAGCCCGCAGCAATGTGACAGAGCAGCAGAAAAGCATCCAGCCATGTAACTTTACAAAATCTGAGTACGTGTTTCTTCCTCCTACACCAAGTGTGCAAGATGTGTTTAAAACTCCTGGATTTTGAGGTGTATGAAGCTGGAGATCACAGTGACAGGTAGTGTCTTTCTGTAGCCATGCAGCATATGGCTAAGTCAATTCAAGCAGCTTTCTGAGGCAAGAACAAAATCAGGCAAAACAGCAAAAGCAAAGCAAAAACAGGTATGTCCAATAGGGATAAGCAGTTTCAGTGTTAATTTGGAAGGAACCCTTCCTTCCAGGGTTCAAAACTAAACACAGCTGTAGCAAGGCCTTCTTCCATCACTCAGCAGAGTGCATGTAAACTGTTTTGAACTGCAGCTACAATAAGTAAACTCTTGTTTGATTTAGTATCCTCCAAAAACAAATTCATGCAGTTCCTCTTTTACAGATTTTTCTTTATTCTACTACTCATTTTCTGTTAGGATTATGAAATATAAAACAGGATGATGTATCACTGAATTTTACATATTCAGCCACATTCTTTTTCCTGAAGAGAATCCAAGGTCCACTCGGGGAGGGGGGGGGAAGTTACCTCATAGGAAAACTCATGACAATTTATTCTGAAATAACTGCTGTGTTTAAGATCACTAGCTATGGAAAACCCTCAGCCAAGACATCTGAGACTTTGGATTTTTTTTTATTATTATTTTATTTATTTATTTATTTTTTACACAACTTAAATGGGCAAGTCTTGCATTAGACCTTTCAGGCAGATTGGTTTTAGCTAAATAATTTACGACCCAGAGGTCTGACGCAATGCTGTGCTTCAAGTCTTTAAACAAAAAGGCAAAACAAACTCTTCTGGCCATAATTCCAAGCCCATCTTTGAAGCAGTTTATTCTAGCGTTCAACTAATATTCAATACACTGAGCGACTGCCAAATTGCTGCTGGGAACACGTGGTTGCAGCACATAGCGGTATATGTAAAGAGGTGCCCAATGCTACCCATTCTATGATGTTTTTCTTAACATCTTTTCCAAAATATTCTGCCGTGACATTGCCATTATCTCCAGATAACTTTCTTTTTAGAGATGTGTTTTCAATAAGAACAGTTTCAAAAAGAGGAAGAGGAGAAAGAAGGAAATAAGAAAAAGAGAAAGGGACTGTGGCTTTGTCCCTCAACATTTACTGGATTCCAGTTCTTTGAATGAGTTTACTTCTCTGTCATGGTCAAGGCTCTGGAGGCTAGCTGGATTTTGGAAGCTCTAAGTTTCTGGCAAATCACAGCCAGAGATGTCTTCTTCCATCTCCGAAAACCCACCTAATAAAGGCTTCAAAATTATTTATTGCCAAAATATCCACGATGTCTCATCACAGCCTCACTTTCAGATAGACTTCAGGCTGAGAATTGCCAAAACCTGTGCTTCTGGCCCTTTCAACAGCTCAAGTACTTGCACTTTTCTGACCACAGAGCTGCAAGTGGTAGTAAATGCAGCAATTGCTCTATTTCAGGTATGACAGACACTTTCCAGCCAATCTCAGCTGTCTTAGCCCCTAGGACAAGAAGGCTAAAAGCTCATCTGGTGCTTTTCCCTTGCACTTACATTTCTCTGTTGTAGCAATTTTAATGTTGAGATGTCAGAGCCACACCAGTAAGTCAAATTTATCTCAATGCAGGTATGGCTAGGCACAGCATTTCTATAAAGACTGTATATGAAGGAGATAAAAGTAGCCATTTTTTTTCCACTTGTACTCCTTCGTCAAAAACAGGGTTCATCTTTAAGGTACTAAGAGGAAGATCAGTTTTACAACACAACAGAACATAGGCAGGTACAGGGCCTTTCACCCCAGTCAGTGACTGATACAAGCCCTAACCTAGTTGATATTAAGAGGGTTATTTTTGGTAAATTAATTGCTGTTTTGACCCTACAACAATTTCAGTTCAGTTCCCTGTGGGAAAGCTATTAATACCTGCAGTCAGTCACATGCAGCCTGTGAACACATCTTTTGTTCACTCACAGGTCTCATCAGGGCTCTCTAGTAGATTGACAAGAAGTTTCATTGTCTCTGCTTTCTCTTACCTACCTAAAAGCTAACACTTCAATACTATTTCCAGCATAAAATCAACACACAGTCCATAATGCCAGGAGTTTTCCAGGACAGCTACTGAACTTAATGGGCTTTCATCTAAAACGCAACCACTTCAGAGCATTCATCACACCTAAATAAGCCTTTGCAACCGTCTTGCCTCTGATCCCTGTTGTGTAGCTAGGATCTCAGTGGTGAAAAGTTATTGGTAGGAAGCTGGTGAAAGAAACTTAGAGAAAGGCAGCCACGTTTTCCAACAATCAGTCAAGTTAACCCATAGGAATCACAAGAGGTTGCCTGCAACAGAATAACCATCACTCACTCACAGGGACAATATATACACTATAATTTACAGCTAGAGGGGAAGAACAGCACTAAAATAAATAAATTTAAAAAGCCAGTGGAGTCAGCACCAGAAAGACGCAACAGCTTCCTTTGAAAAAGGGGAAAAAGATGAAGTCCTTATATCAGGAGTACAGAGAAGACAATGGCCTTTATTTCTCCTTTGTCAAATAGTAAGGCCTCAATCTTTCATGGTTTAGAAGTCTAAACATCTTTCAAAACTGTCACAAAGCAGATATCAGGTAATAGCATGGTGAAAAGCTCCATTTTCAGATATTTTGTGAAAACATTTTCACAAGTATTTTAGAAGCCTCTTGTTAAAGAAAAACGCATGAATAATATCATACAAAAGGACAAATTCTAAGTCAGCTGTATAAATTCAGCACAATTTCAAAGTTACCAAGTTACTCAGGATTCATACTAGCAGAACCAATTTTTTTCCTAAGGTACGTCAGGAGTAGAGAAGAACTCTCCTTATAGCATATCAGTTTTGCACACTGGTGCATGTTCTCTTTTTCCCTATTTTGCTACTGACTCTATCCAACTGTTAAAAATGCGTCAGTGTCAAGCTTACCAGGGGCCTATTTCCTAACCCCCCGTCTACAGGAGACCAGCAGGAAGATTAAATAACTAGCACCACAATCCTTGAACTGCTTGTATAAAAAACTATCAAATGCAAGGTTTCTATTCCACTTCCCCTTAATCACATGTATTTTTTTTTTTTTTTTGTAATTGAGCTCCAAATGAAAGGTTCAGCACAGTCACTTCACTATAAAACCTACTGTAACTACCCTAAGTGTTTGATCACTTAATCAGGAGGAAAACCAGAGTTAATTCTAGTCTGATATTCAGTTTTTGAGCCATCCAAATAAGTGACAAAACAACAACAACACAGCAGTTGCCTTAGAGCACCTTCTCAGATGCTCATTTCATGCATTGCTTAATGTTGAGCTTTGTTTAAGAATTCTGATGTTTGCCACCTACCTAAGAAATCTGCTAAAAGCTTCATTAATGTGTATGTTTCAGTGGCCTTGCTGGCCAAATGGCACACTGAGCTTTCATCGTGCACTGGAGAGTGAGATTTTCAAATGGTGGCTGACAAAGCATTTTGCCAAAGGTTGTCATTAACCTCTCCCAGCTCAGTTTCTCTTCCAACTCTTATTGTAAACCCAAGCTCCTGCACCTGCCCCCCTTACTCAGAACTAATGCTATCAAAACCTTGATGCTTGATTACTCACTAGTTGTAACGGCAAATGCATATCTGGAAAGCAGCTAGTAAGGGATTTTAGAAGTAATCCCCTTGACTTCACTTTTCATGGCCACTGCAATAGAAGCTGGATTCTTGGTGTGTCTTAACTACCATGGCATTAGGAGGAACATTTTGTCTCATAATGCCAGTCTTACGCTGAAAAGAGATTATAGAATAGGAGATCTGGATTTTTGTTTGGCTCTGCCAAAGAATTCCTGTCCAGCACCTGGCAAGCACCTGACAAGATCTTGGTGTTTCCAGTTCCACTTCTGCAAGATATATATCACAGAAGAATAATTAATAACTATGAAGTACTGCCAGACTGTCAGGGCTTTACTATAATGCAATGGACAGACTTAAATAAGCTAGCCACCAAGCAGACTAAAAGGAGCACTGCTGATTTAAAAGTCTGACCTGTTGAGCTTGATTTCCCAAAACACAGCACAGTCCTTCACTGTTTCTGCAGTCAGGGTTCAGTCCCCTTCTGCGGCATCACTGATACCAGCTCTTTTGCTCCAGTGAAACATCGAGATGGAGTTTCAAACTAAGCAACCTGATTAGTCATTTGAGCTTGACTTTTATTTTCCAAAGGAATCAGGTAAGCAGGACTGATACCTGTAATGCACTGATCAAGGAGGCAAGGCCCTGCAGGGAGCATAGTTCAGACACAACTCTAGCTCTCATGAAAGATTACAGCTAAAGAGCTAAAAGATTTACTACATTATTAGAAAAGCTTCTTTGCATGAAATACTAGGAGCTAACACTCTGCATGAAATACTAGGAGCTAAGCAGTGCTGATACGGCATACTGATGATGATGAAGGTTTGGCAACGCTTGTGGTCTCACTTTGAAGATTGCCTTAGATATCTTTCCAGGAACTTCAGGACTTTTCTCCAGGTTTTGGGAACCTGGAGATGTACCTGGAAGGTATTCGTTGCTTGATGTTCTAATACACTACCTACAGTATTTCAGAACGATCAGGAGATAACAAGAAGCTGCAAGAAAAGCAGCAGACTTTAAAGCACTAAGTAAGCTGTGAACAATAGCCTAGAGGCCTTTTACAGGTAATATATAGAACTACACTTTATGGAGAAACTTTTCTGCTGCACGTTCTAGTTAATTAGAAAATAATGTGGATTTTCAAAAGTGTAAAAAAGTTATACATTAGTTTCAAAAAAAATCAGAATAATTCAAAATTATTTTTTAACTATAAATAACTGGACAACTAAAGATTGTTTTTGCACAGTTTGGTAAGATTGTTGTTTGCACAATAGCTGGAATCCCAGTACATCATAACAGCTACTCAAGAAATATAAATATACAAAATCCACTTTGACTGCAGCTATTTTTATTGGCATAGGCCCTCCAGCATGCAAGGTTTGGGAACATACCTATCTCTTTCTTAACCCTAATGTTACTGTTACACTTTCTTCTTTTTCAAAAAAA
>VZSV01000001.1:5501976-5525612 GCA_013398735.1 Nothocercus julius | reverse complement strand
CCATACCGAATGACTCAATGCACTTTTCTCTATTCATAGTTTCTGAATTTTTATTAAAACTTCTTCGTGAACCACACAGCACATAAAAAACACATCACTAGACTCCAGCTCCCTTGAAACTAGGGCAGCAAGTAAGCTACTATGTGTGCCACACTACGAACTGGGGACACCACAGGAAACAGAAAATTCCATTGTTTTTAGCATCTCTGAAGACAGTACTTCATCTTGTCTTGCTCATTCTGGAATCATAGCTTAAATTATTTTCAATAGGACACAAGGGGAAGGGAACAAATATATCCCAAGACAATATTATTATGCTCTTTAACCAAACTCTCCCCCTCTATGATTGCAGATTTTTTTTTCTCTAGACCTTATGCTCACATTACTATCTACCATCAATTTGGCACCCAACATACAAAAAAAAAATCTTGGTTCGCACAGCTCTTCAGTGACAGCCTACTTAGAAAAGAGGTATTAAAAACACCTTCTAAAAAAAACCATAACTTGAAGGAAAAAAAAAATAAACACATCTTCCAGTTCTGCACTGCAATGTCAGCCGTAGTTGCCGGTTTGGTTCTTGTGGGAACTGAATCCCAATTTCTTTTGTTGTTGCTGGGGGTGGGGGGAGAGGGATAGGCAGTAGCACAGAGGAAGCTGGCTGGAAAAATAAGTGATACCGGTCACAGTTCAGGAAAACATACACATTCCACTATCTGCAACCACTCTTTTAATGCTGAAACTCTTCCTATACTTGTTTTAACTCACCATTTACTCTTCCGATAAGATATGGTAAAAGAAACGTACTCATGCTCAACATCCCTCTAGAAATAATTTTTCCAAGCTGAATCTTTCCTTCTTTTCCCAACAAAAGAAACTCCAGTCACAAATAGCTTGACAAGGTGCAAAGATAAAAAGAAATACAGTGTCATATCAGCAGATAAGTATCTTAGGGGTAGGGGAAGCATAATGATATTAAGCTTTTAGTCTATCAAAAATCTTTCTTAGGAGATTACATTTAAAATTGTCTTTATTTCACCAACTGCTGAGATGATCACATTCTGCCTGCAAAACACAACACAGCATAAAATTTTAAAACGCGCTTACAATGCAGAACCGAATCAGTCACCCATAAACCTGTCCTTGAAAAATTCATATCTGAAGAAACCAAACCGGAATATACAGTTCTCTATATAGTTACTTTCTGTTGTTACATCTAGGTTTAAACTATATATTCTCTCAACAAACACAGCCCTCTGTTAAACGCTTTCCTTGGCAATAGGATATTTCCAACAAGCATCACCCAGTATAAATCATAAGCTCATGTAAACCTGTAAGAACAGACTGCAGAACCGGACACTAAGTCCTACACAAACAAACAAAAAAAGTATTATTCAATTAAAAGATTGAAAAGGCAGGAAAAGGATAAAGACAACAACAATGTTTGAGCTTAAATTGTATTTGCAGTTTCACTTAACCTGAATGCAGAATCTTTAGAATTACTGTCAGTTTAGTTTATATACATACATTTGAGATGTGCAATTTAACTAAGCATTTTCCAAGCAATACCTAGCAGGCCTGCAAATACAGAGCTGCAGTGAGTTATGCCCAAAATTAGTAGAATATAAATGAATAGGCTATAGCAAAACCAAGGAATAAAAATTCCATTTGATTAAGAGCCCTAAAGAGATTTTTGATTTCTAACAACCAGAAAGGTCTGGGTTTAAATTTCTTTATGTGATACTGCATTGTTAGAAAAAAATTAAAAAACATACCTTTCAAAATTTTAAGTCTCCCAGTTACAGAATCTGAATCATTATATTCAAAGGTCACAGGTTTTTAAATACTCTTCCAAACTAGTTTCTGCAAGGGCTTTCTTCACATAAAGGATATGCAACAGTTCATAGTAGGCTGCTGTTAAACTGTGTTTTCTTATTTTAAAGTGCAAATTGAATTACCTATACTTCAAGGATTTCACAGCCTACGGTTTGCTGTGCAACTCTCAGCCCTCCAATCTTAATAACTGAGCAGAGCAGTCTTATTCTGTTAGATTTTACATCAGACATAAGAAAAACCCCACAGTTGTCCTGTCCAGAGAGAACAGCTTGATTCATTATATATTTATTTCCCCACTTACACATGCTTTTTTTCAGTCTGTTCTATTTTTCTGTTGAGCAATGACTTAAAGAAGGCTCTGATGAGAAGTAATCCCAATTAACCGTGATACTATATCAGTTAGAATGTAGATAATAAAAGTCTTATTTACATTTTTTTTCTCCCCCTCTCTTGCTCTAGGAGTATCACTTGCTCTAGGTGTATTTCACTATAGTAACTGCAATGTATAGGCACAAAACACTGAAGACCTTGAGTTGGTAGCTAATACTGAACACAGCTAGCCCACAGTACATCCCTGCCTGCAAAAGCAACAATGCCTGAATATGTGGTAACACAAAAGCATGGAAGAGAACAAGGGATGAGACTGCTTAAGTGCTCCATCAGCAGGATGTCAAGGAGAAATAATTTTGCTCCTTCTCCATGAAACACTGAGTGCTGAGTGACTATCCAGTATTTATGCGAACTTATCTTCCAGAGCATCATACAGATCACATATGCAGAGCCAACATCTACAAAAGAACTTAATAGTTACATGTTATGGTAATGGAAAAAACAAACACACACACAACAAACAAACCAACCTCCTAAACCTTCTTATAAACAGAAATTGATGATTCATATGTAGAAGGATACTTTTTCCTTTGAAGAATAAAAAAATAAATAAAAATCAGAGACAGAATCCAAACACAAAAGATCACAATGTGTAATTATATTGGTCATTGGTAGCAGCACAATAGCAAGATAGACGAAGTTGCTTTTCTGTGCACAGCTGTGGTCACCTAAAGGTACATCTCCTCAGCAGGTTAAACTGATCAGCATCAGAACTTAATAGCCCCATCTGTCTGCTTCCCCAGGTTATGAATTCCTATCTTCCCTCTTATAAGTCAGTTGCGTTAAGTTTCAACATGGGTGGCAACTAGTTAAATAAATAACCCAACTAGTAAAAGCCTTTAGTTCTCAGCGGGTACAGCTGCCTGATTCAAACCACCATCAGGTCTCACAAGCAGCAGTGGTAGCAGAAGAGAAGGGCAGGGTCACATATGCCCTGGGACAAAGGGCAGGTTGCACCAGCTTAAAGTGTGTTCTTCTGGAGAGATCACACACCTGTAAAATGTCAACATAGGATGCCATCCAAACATGGATGTCTTAAGCTGCTGTAGAAATACACCACTAGGTTGAAAGCAAGAAAAAACTATAGACTCTTCTCAGGCTAACCCAAATAGCTAGAAAACATTTTGGCCTTTTCAATCCCCAAATATAGTTTAGTCCCAATAAAACTGCTTGTCCCTAGCACCTATTCTGTGGATTCCTTCTTTAGGGATCAAGCAAAGAAGAGTTAAGAGCACTGCCTATCTGACCTGCTGAAACACTGCATAGAATTAAATAAAAAGATGAGATTATCATGAACTTAAGAGAACAATTCATACATTTAAGATATAACCACATGTCAATACAGCATGCCTGTGGAATAAAGTAACTTATGGTATCAGAACTAAGAAGAGAAGTTTGCCCATGCAACTACACAGAAAGGTCACACCTCAGAAACATCCTGTGTGTCTGCACAACAGGATGGATATGAGGCTCTACAGAGAGGACCAAACTTGAGAAGGGGGCCAGGATGCAGGCCAGAACAACAAGCAAATCAGCAACAACATCCTTAACAGTAAAGGAAGGTCTCATAACCTCTCACTCAACAAGACTGAGCAAATTTCCAAGTGTGAGAAGATTGATGACAGATAAGCAAGATTTTAATCTAAACACAGCAAGAGAGATCTGCAGACTTCTCTGCCCCAGGAAGGCAATTCAGTTTTTTGCTTTGAAGTTTTGCCCTAAGAACAGAAAACAACAAAGCCAGAAACTTTTCTCTGGAGGCTACTAAAAATCTGGAAGGGGAACAAGAATTTTTTTTTTTCCAAACAATACATAAAAGCAACAGTTGAAGCTAGAAGAATTAGAAGACAATTAAAAAAAAAAAAAAAAAAAAAAAAAAAAAAAAAAAAAAAAAAAAAAAAAAAAGGAAAAGGAAAGACAACACGTTTAAGAAGAGGAGAGCGACTGTATTAGGCGCTAGTAACAGTACACTACAGGTGTTTCCAGACAGAAGCAGTAAATGGGAATGGATTTTTTTTTTCCTCTTTGGAAAAAAGAACTCAACTCCAAAGACATAAGAGTTGGACTGGAAAAAAAGCCATGCATGAACCAGGAAACACCACAGGTCTTCATCACTCAATATGGTATAAGGTTAACTTAGAACACTGCTGAAGCTGCAAAAGGAAAAGCATTTCTTCTCAGCTGTAAGACTGCAGAGATGGATGCACTTTAGGGAAAAAAAAAAAAAAAACCACAACCTAAAAATACATAACAAGAACAACAAGAGTAGAGCTTTGATTTCAGGAAATCAACAGGTTGGGTTATAATCTCCTACTTTTTTAGTTGCCATCCCAACAAGTGTTTGTATCGAAATTGTAAAAAACCCTGGGGCAACCACAGGAGTAACCTTTACAAAATCCAGGACTTCACATCCTTCTCACAATGCTATTTTGGAGATCATTAACTAGCATAATGGTCTAATCAAAAATGAAACACCACAGAACACAATTCTCTTAGAATGATGTGCCCTAGATCTGTCTGAAGAGACTTTACTAATACTTTAGACTTGAGAAGTTTCTTTTATTAAAAATAAAACATTATTTTCATTTGCCCCTTTCTTGTAGGTCTGGCCATGTGCCCTACCCCACATAACCCTCAAAGAAAATTAAATGAGGACAGGAAGATGGGAGTTGTACATGGGAAAAGTAGATAACAATGTTATTTATTTGAAGTAGGGAAAGCCCCATGATCACTGCCAGAGACCTAGAAAATAATCACATCAAGTGAAAAATAACAGCTTTTATAACCACCTATCTAAAACATGATTTCCCCACTTCAAGCTGAGCTCTTTGATGTGCTTTATACAATAAGAAAAGGCATACAGAAAAGACTACTTGTTGCATGGCTTAGATTTCTGCTGCTTTGTGTAAGCAAATCAATAAGAGGAAAATAAATGGCATTTGCATTTTGCCAGTGGAAACATGCTGTTATGAAGATGCACAGCAGCGATTATACTGAAGTCAAAGGCTCATTCTTTTCACAGGAGTTTAGTTTTACCTTATCTATTCCACTCACTCATTGTAACAGAAGGCTGAGCTCAGAGAAACGATGTTGGAGCTTACATTGTGTCTTCACGCAGATGGGAAGTTAATGAAGGGCGTATAGCATGGGTGTATAATCTTTTCCTATGGCATATGTGACCAATTCTTTCCATCAAAAACTGCCGCAGCAAGATTCTATCCAACCAAACCATACACTACAAATTGCTTTAAAGCTACTGGCAAAATCATGGGTTTATCTATAATATATACAATCTTGTATTTTGGCTCTTTTAACAGATGCTATGTTTAATATCTCAATGAAGAGGGTGGAATATTGGAATGAAGTTGGACAGAGGAAGAGCTGGCAAAAAAAGAGGACTAATAAAAGTCAAATGTGTTTTTAATGTGCACATAGAAAACCTGGACACCACACTCCACTCAAGCTACAGTGACAACAGTCAGAGTCTCTAGAAAAGACTATACAAGCAACAGTCCAGAATTTAGTCTATGTGGTCTTTCAGCTTTCTTTCTTTTTACTCTTCTCTGATTCCTGCCAATTTTGTTTTCTTTGCTAAAATCCTCTGAAAACAGCCAATAAAGAAATTATCTGTTTTTAAAGTCTATCATGTCCTCAAAAACAAAGTACCCATTAGACAAGAGGCACTGAAGAGAAGCTTAACAACATACTCCACTAAGAACAAGCATTTGTTTACTTCAGTCCCAAATCCAAGTATTTCTGTTATCTCACTTAAGTCACTTGCATCTTCCAAATCTGGCTGCAGTGTGTTACTAGGATTGATGAATCCTTGGACAACTTGTGAGTTAACATAAATTAACAAATTTCTGCTGAACTGCAAAACAATTTTTATTTTCAAGGCTTCACTCATTTTTTGATTCAGGTATTCTTGCAGTACGCACTCCTCCCACGCCCTGGCAGTATCATCAGGGGATCTCTAAAACCTTACTACAACCCTGTAGATCATTTTCTTGGTTAAATAGTCTCTGAAAGCTCCACATTTCTTCTGGCATCTGTTATATTTATTCAGGCTACAAAGTGTCCTTTCAAAAAGCTGGAGCAGCAGCATGGCCAGATAGAAAATACCAAACCAACTAACACTGGGAGGCTTGTGGAGCAAAGCCATGAGCCTATGAATCCTCCATAGATGTGGAAGAGAGTGAATGGACAAAGTCTCCAGAACTTTGTGAAATTTTTCAACAGAACCAAAAGTTAACAATATTGCAGTGACCCAGAACGCTCAAGATACCTAGGCAAGAGACAGATTTTCATTCTCAAAGTACGTATCTACTTTGTTCCAAGACAGAATATATTTGCTCTTTTTTTGGCACATCTCAAGGGTTCTCTTTTCATGCGAAAGGGATCATGAATTTCCCTTCCCCCCTCCCCCTTTTTTTTTCCCCTTTTGCTTTTCTCCAAGATTCTAAGGGAAGAAATGATACCGTTTGCAGTAGCACTTCAGAATTACCATCACTTGGGTTCCCAAGTGTCCTGATGAACAGGCCAGAGAAACAGCCATTTTAGTCTGTCGCTATTAAGGGTTAATTCTAAATTCTAGTCTCATTGGCCCAGTTATGCATTCCCATAAACAGTAACCCAGCAGATATAATTGCAAAGCAGGTATTTTTGGCTCCAGTTGCTCTGACCATTTAGCAGCAACAAATGTCTGAAAATTACAGGGTGTAAATTTAGCAGGGTGGGTCTCGCATACTGTGGTTTTTTTTACTGATAGAGAATGTATTTGATTAATCAGCATCAAAAGACATCGCTCTTCATGAAAGCCTGCTTATTTTCCCCCTCCCTCTAAAGAAAGAAAAAAATACAGATTTGCAATGGCCAGATAAAGACCCAGTGCAATGGCTGGATAAAGACAAAGGCAATACAGCTTATCCATCGCCAAGTTACAACTTGTAATTTATTTTTGGTCAGTGAGCAGGGAATTACCTGTGCTAGTGCCAAACAACTAGCAAGGACAACCTGAACATATTTTCTCCAGACCTACCACATTCAAATTCCTCTCACCACCACAGAGAATCAGTAACTAGCTAGCTCTAACTATGGTTTACTACTCCATAAATATAACATTTGCACTTTTTCCCTCTACCTCACCCAAATGACAATATTTGCTACAAGATATTCAGACAACAATGAAAACTGGATATGTAGGACACTGGTGAGTAATTCAAATGTAGTGTTGACTGACAGCCAATACAGTTTACCAAACTGTTATTGTAACAACATACAGGCATTAGTAAAAGCTTTTTCTATCCCACTTCGCACACTGGCAACAACACCAACCAGGAGAAGCATTTTTGTGCCTTGGCATTTCTATAGGCCATTGCACTTGGCCATCTCTGCTAACAAGGCAGCTCCAATTCTTTCAAGTAAGAATCCAATTTTTACCTCACACCAGCTGCTGTTCACATTGGAAAAGATTCTGATTTCCAAAGCAGAAAGCTTGGTAAAATGAGATATTTCATACTCCGAGCTTTTCTTTTTCCTAAACCTGTTATATTATGATCAGTGAAACAAGCCCCATGGGCAGGATAAGATGATCTTTGAAGTAATAGATCCTGGTGTAACTTCCAAAAACTAGTTAAACATTTTAGAATGAGATTATATATTTCAGACAAAATTAAAGCAAACAGAGAGGAAATAAACAGAGAAGAGACTTAAGCACTGATGAGTCTCTTCCTACAAAAGTTACAAGAGGAGGCTTTTATTTTGCACAATTATAAACAATATTCTGTAGGTTTTCCCTTCAATCACAGTTCAAGAATTGCCTTAGAGAAGTATATGGAGATCAGTCTTTAGTCCAGAAGCCACTCTTACAAAGGCAAAAACACCTGGCTGAGAAGAACCACCCAGTACTCAGATGATATAGTTCATGATAATGGGATCTTCTTAACTTCCTTTTCTCACTTTTATATTGAACAAAAGATTTTACTATCCTTCAATAGATTTCCAAAAAGGGACACTTCCCTCTTCATAAACACTAATGCTTATTTACACCCTGTTGCACTATGTGGCTATACTAATTGCTATATCAGCAAAAACAATATGCAGTACTGTCTAGGATAAGCAACACCAGGAGACAGACAAGTGCACCCAGGGGGGAACCTGCAATCTTGTAGTACATAATATGTTGGGCTCTTCTGTTTTCAGAGGGACCACTGCAAGTGCATCTCACCCCGATTAATTCCAGACATGCTTTCTGTTGCCAGTATGGAAGAGGATGCTTGTAATTTATTCTCTGCTCCTAAAGGCAAACACCTTGCATTCAAGTACCAGAAAAAAACCTGAGCTTTGCAAAAGAATAGACAGCTTGGCCACATTTTCCACTTCAAATCTGAAAGAAAGCCTGCCTGCAGTGCTTGATGCAAAATGAGACTCCTATGGCCATGGCAGCAAATGCACAGAGGAAAAAGGATAACTAATGGTCAAAAGCATTTTCTTTCAGCAACACTTCATTAATAATTTAGGCATTAATGGCCATATAACTGGAGTCTTTGCAGAAGAAATAAACTGTGTAGTTGTCCATTATATCGAAAGCACTGCCTTTGCTTTCTATTTAAACTGAAGGGTCAGGCCTTTTCTAAAAAGGAAAGACAGATGTGTAAAGCTCAGTTAATAAATACAACCTTATGTAACTTAAATTTATAACACTCAAAAATGCACAGTGTGATTACTACAGTTTTTTTCTGTCTTCCTATTCTTTTATGCAATTAACTCTTATTCAAACACAGAACACTAACACACAGGAAAAAAAAATGCTTTTATTCTTTGCTGCAAATTATGTATAAGAACATTTGCATCAAGATTTTTAAAATACTTTTTACCATTAATATTGATTCATGATCTGTAGACTAGCTGAAAATGTAAAGGGAAAATTAAGATAACAGCGAATACAATACAATGAGTAATATTTGCCCAACACAAGCACCTAAAAACAACTTAGTTCTTGGGAAACAGATTACAGGCTTTGGAAAGATCCTATACAACACTCTTGTTCATATATGAAGCACACAGTCCTGTTAGCCAGTAACATTTGAATTATCTGCTAGCTCTTTACACTTCCCCAGCAGATGTCCAACGCAATTAATCTAAAAGGAAATCTAAGTAATGACTGATTTCAGATGATTACTGCATGCACAAACTTTTCTAAGCCTAAGACATATCACGAAACAAAGCAAGTTAATTCCATATGTGAACCCAAAGGACACCTAAACATGTCTGTGATAGGACATCATCCCAAACACAGCAGTCCTTAAACTGATGATAATAACAATTGCTTCCTTACCATTTGCACAGTCACTATGATTACTCATATGATCAGCATCTCCTCTATAAAATGCAAAGCACTGACTCAAGAAAGGAACAAGCCACGGATGAAATACAAGTTCTCTTAGCTGGTAGTTACAAAGATAAAAAGGGATATTTCCAACCAAACAACTGTCCAACTCACAGTTGTCTGAAAAACTATTTTCTTACTATCTCTAAAAAACTATATAGCTAATGACACTGGGCATCCTTCAGCAATTAGTAAGTTCCACTCCAAAGGCAGAAAGATCTGCAGGGCTGACTACTTGATAAGGTACCCACAGCTTTGTTTTTGTCATTATTGTAACATTTATAGTGTTATTCAGACACCTCTGTAATAAATACCTTTCCAAAAGGCCGAGATCCTACACAATAGGCTTGAGCACCTAAAACAGTATTTCTTGTCAGACCCTGATACAGCAGATTGATATGTCATTCTCAATGACTGCCAGAACCAGGTGACACCACAACTTATCCTGTATCACAAGAAGTCTTTTGTGTATTTTTTTTTAGAGACACCTTGTCAGCAAGAAGAACATGCTAACAAATGTTTTGTGATCAAACACTTACTTAGTGTGAACAAGATCACACAACAAGATGAAAACCAAGGTAAAACTCCCTAGATACACAGGCACAATAAACTTCTTTCCCCCACCATCCCCAAATCAGAGCAGAAAACTGAGTGTGCCAGAAGAAACAGAAATTCAGTTACTCCCACACCTTGTCCCAGCCCAGCTTTCAACTCTGCCTTCTGTTGAGTCAGTTTTACACTGGTATCAATCATCTGAAGCTATTAGACTCATACCAGTAAAAGAGAGCACAGAATGAAGCATTTTGCTTGGGAAAAAAAAAAAAAAGCTTTAAACAGTTATATCATTCTTCCCTTCTCAATTATGACTGTGCAAGTACATTACTACAAGATATCCCAGCCACAATAAATTCAAATCAAAAGTACCAGTGTTAATGACAAGTTCATGGAACTTCATTCATTCAAAGTAACAGCAGCTTTTGTCTAATTATTTTCTTCCTTACTCTGAAAAGAGGTAACGATGATACCGTGTGAATTAGAGCTGACTAAAACTATTAATTTGTTCCAGATGGCATGAAATTTCATCTTTTTTAAATTTTGTCTTTAGAAACCAACATTTTTAAAGAAAATTTGCTAGTTAGAAATTAAAACAATAAGGGTGACTGCAGGTCCTGGTATTTCTGGCTGTTCCAGAGCAGCACAACCTCGAAGCAATAGGGTCACCGTGGGGAAACTCTAAACATGCACGGAATCAAACACACTGAGCAAAACGTTTCAGATTCAGGGAGCAAGCATTTGAAATACAGCTCAGATCTACAACAGCTGTCTACAAGAGACAACAACAAATTTTCAGGGTACAAATCTCCCTTACTTCTCTCCTCCTTCGGGCAAGAATCCCTCCTAATTTTTAAAGGTTTGCATCAAGTTCAAGTAAGTACAGAGAGGAAGAAAAAGGTGAAGACAAGATCAGTGAAAGACTATCTTTTTATATTTATTTTTGACTCATGCTACAAGACAATCTTTTTCCTAGATCAGGAATTTCAAGTTTAACAGATTAAACACAAAAAGCCTTATTTTGAGAATCAATTATCAATTCAGTTTTGTATTTGAAGCAGTTTAAAACAGGGAGTTCATCCACTGAGACAAAGTAATATAAGTTCATTTAAATAAGAACTAGGATAAACACTGTCAAAAATGTATAGAAATAGTAATAATTCCTGATATGTGTTTAAAAAAGATTCTACTTTGAAATTATGTTTGCAGAAAAATAAAAAAGTAATCTACACTCTAATAGCTCTTTGCAAACTAAACTCAGATAAAACATAAGATTAAAAACTATGTGCTATTTATTAAGGTGTAAGCACAGCCTCTAAGAACTACTTGGACTGCTGAAGTCTGCACAGGTATTAAAACAGTTTAGACTCTATAAGATAAAGATAATGCCTCAGAATAAAAGAATACAATAAGAAGATATTATGATTAAATATTGAAAGTCCTGTTGTACTTGCTTACATTTGGACTGGACAAGGCATTGGATTACAAAATCTTTCAGCAGTCCTAAAGGATAAACTATATAAATAAACCAATAAGTCTTTCTCATCTCTTATTGCCTACAAGGCTGATACTAAATAAAAATGAGGAACCAATGCTGTATGCTACACAGAACAGAGACTACCCTGTGCTAATAAAAACTACCACCACATATTTTCCTGGACATCTATTTTAAGTCCCCCTCTCCAGTGTCTGAACTGCTGCCAGAAACGAAACTTGTCATTCTGTGCTCTCAGAGATTGGAGGCAGTTCCCCCTTTCTAATCAGGAAACATTGGAAGGAGAACTTGCATAATCCCAAATCTCAGTGTATATATATATATATCATTTACAATGGTATGATATGAATTATATTCCTCACATAAAGTAAGCAAAATATATCTGCAAAATAATGCAATCCCACTATTCAAGAAAAACATCAAAAACAGCCCACACGAGTCAAAGTAAAGCAACTTGACTTTCTTATCCAGGCCTAGATACAGCAGCATCACACAAGAGCTATAGATCTTTAACCACTTTGAGCACCACCAGGAAGAAAAGACAACAGCCTAGAAGAAGCCTCTTTACCTGAGCAACTAAAAGAGATACATGCAGTGAAGTTGTCACGCACAGGTCTGAGCCCTCCAACCCCAGCCCTCCTGCAGTTCAGTCCTTCAGTGACAAGCTGTTGCTATAAAAAGCATCTCACCACTTCATTCGAGGCCCTTTGTTCTATTCTTTTTGCAAGATCTTCATTTTGTGTGGCCCTAGGGCAGAGCATCCACATAAGAGCAAAAAGGCACCTCCCACATCAAGGTGTCTGCCAAAGCAGTGAATTAAAACTGACAAGGGAAACACACAACTTGCTGGTGTCCTACTTACCAAATCAATCATAAACTAACCCCAGCAATTAAATAATAATGAATTATTGATACCATTCACTTTGGGGACCTAAGCATTTACTCACATTTATGAAGCTGAGGAAATTGAAGTGGGCAAGTGGAAATTCCATCCTACATAAGGCACAAAGTGACAGCAAGGAACTTGCCAAACGTTATGCACTGTCAAGGATCATAGTTATCTCTAGGATGTTATCTTAGCTCTATTTGTACAAGATCACACATCACCTTCATTTGTGCCCCAGTCTACCTGTTTGTAAGATAATCGCTCTTCAGAGGGCTATGCAAGTGCTTCATGAACAACAGCGAATAGTTTCAGTAATCGCTGTATTTACTGCCTTTTTAACAAGTGTGCTAAAGACGCAGTATGTTCAATGGAAGGGACAGCAAAAGACAAAGTCAAAAGGGGTTGGGGGCTCAAAACTATCGCCTACATATCGATGGCAGGGTTTGGCCCAGAGAAATTAAAGAAAGTCTTCAAGTTCCACCGTTTCAAGATACATCAAGCTCTGCCTCCAACTTAGCCAACTTTTTTTGCTGATGCATTCAACTACAAACTACAACTACAAAAAAGTCCAGGAATTCACTGTGGATTTAAAGCATTCCTACAAGCTCCTCAGAACTGCTCAGGACAGCCACATTCCCTACCACTAATGCACAAAAGCAGTCTGGAAAAGAGGAGAAATTCAGTTTTCTCCTACCATCCCTCACACAAGAGCTTCCCAATCATGTAGTTATTTCTTTCCAGTACTAAAACCAAAACAGACACAAAAGGACACAAACATTCACTTCACATGGCGATATCTAATCCACTCCTTCCCAATTCTTTATCAAGCTTACTGGACTGATGGTCTTACTACATACTGTCTACATGTACTTAAGTCTCTCTCACACTTCCAATGGCCCCCAATGGCGATTTCAAGAGTTGAGGCAGACAAGAATCCAGCATTTCAAACTGATAGCCATAACTCATCCAGCCCAAGTTAAGCAACATGATGGTTTAATGCTAGTGTGCCAACTTCTAATCTGCTTTCCCCCTGACAGGAATGCTAGCGATGCAAGCCGCAGGAGCAGGAAGATTAATGCGGGTACTTGCAGCATATTCTAGCCTTGCAGATAAGTTCCCTATCAGGAAAGGGCAGTTTTCTGGATGGAATTTAAGACAACCAGAAGCAGTGTTCAGCCCTGCCACAGATGTCTTGCATGATCATATTACTCCGTTTTCCTTGGTCTCAGTTTTCCTATCTGTTAGTGATTACTAAAACTCTCCTATCCCACAGGAATGTGGCAAGCATGCATTAATTTATGTTTGCATGCTGATTGGATGCTAGGGATGGTTATCTGTATATCTATAGAGTGAGATCAGTAGTTTCCCAAATACAGAAGGCTATACAAAAGGATTTTTTTTTCCCCCTCAGTAGTAAACAGGCAAAGACATATCCAAACTCTTTAATCAGATAAAGAACTAACACGCAGTCCAGGGATCCTGATTTAAACATAGGTGAGTCCACCCTCTAACTGAAGAACTTGCTCTCTGAAGCTCCTTAGTCTACTTCACTATCACATAGACCTAGTTCACACAGTAACTCATTAGGGATCAGTGATCCACTGAACCTAGCAAATTCAAGTCACTTTATAGAATAAAATTAATGGTCCTTCTTTAAAGGTCTTTATTTACACTTACTGGAGCTTGATAAGGACCCCTGGCACAGCATCATTTTTTGTTTTCCTCTGGCAAAAACACAAACATATGTTCTGCTTAATGAACCGGGTCGAAGTTTTGAGGGAAGGAAAGAAAGGGGACAACTTGGGAAATTTGCTTAAGAACAAATTATGAAACTATATATTTTAATTGCTCCAAAATGATTTTGTTCTGGAAGCATGTAATGACTAGTTATACAGCTACTTAGATCTAGTTAATTTTACTGACTGAGTGCTCTCTCTCTTACTCAGAATGCCCTTTATCCAAAACATTTACTATAAAGTATGTGCACAATAGTACACATTTTCTAGAACAAGAGACAAGCATTCTTTAAAGAAAACTGAAACAAACAACACTGGGGTTTTTACTAAGCTTGTGCCAAGTTACTTTTATTATAGGGATGCAAAATTGTGTTTTTTATAGTAGTTTGGAGGACAGACATTTTCCAAAGCCACGCTTTAGAGGGCAAGATCTGCAACGATAGAAAGTCCTACTTCCTAAAGGTCATTTGCCTTGGAGGTGTTTCGTATTAGACATGCTTCTCTCCCAAGGCAAGACTCTACCTCCAGATATTTCAGAAGTTTATGTCATAAAAAATTAATTTTAACAGGCTCTGATAACATCATAGACCATATGGCATTGACAGATATGAGCTTAAAAAGCAAAAACAAGACAAGCTGGAGCAGATAGCTATGTGCAAGCTTTGCTGTCATTCTTGAAAGCTAACTGACATATGCTGTGTTCATTTTACAGCTAGAGAAGCAGCAGAAGCTAGTTAACCATAGCTACTCAGCACACTGGTGACAGTCAGCTCAAAAAGAGCTAGTTACCAGTTTGAAGCACAGATTTTACTTTCCTTTAGACTTCGTCATCTCTGAAATCAGTGAATAAAAGCTTGAGGGATTTAAAAGCTGAAGATTCATCAAGAAAACCTTTATTTCAAAATCTAACCTGAAAGATTTGAAAAGTGACTGTAAACCATGTAGCTTCACTCCATTTATGTTTTCTCTTCATATGCTTCACCAAATTCACAGAACCACAGAATGGTTAAGGTTGGAAGGGACCTCTAGAGATCATCTAGTCCAACCCCCCTGCTCAAGCAGGGACACTTAGAGCATGTTGCACAGGGTGGAGACCAGGTAGGTTTTGAAGATAAAATTAAAACCAACTCAGCCCACATTCAATGATATGATCATGTAGAAGTCCAAAGGAAGTTACACTGACTGCTTCTCACATGGAAAGAAGTCTTTTGACAGAGAGGCACTGCCTACTTTTGTGAACACGAATGAACTAGCAATCGAAGAACCAACACTGCAAGGGAAAAAAAAAAGCTAAATCACCATTTATGGGCTGAACAGTTTCCCCCATTATACTGTTTTACAAGGGGCAGCAACAACTAACAGGCGAGGAACTCCAGATTCTACCTCAGGACCACAACATTCTGCCAGTGATCAGAACTCCTTTTTATATCTTCAGATTTCATTTGACTCGGCTAATTGGGTATTAAGTTCCAATAAGGTGGACATTTATCTACAGATAACAAAAGGAAATTGGAAAGTAAGCAGCCTGAGGCTATCCTGAAGACTGTTAACCATATAGCAAGCCAGAGCTCCATTAAAACAATTAATCAGAAAACTCATATAGTCCCTTGGCAGATTTTCAAGGATCCCATTAGAAATTTTCAGGATATCTCATCTGATTAGACACTGAAGTCTAGCTCATGTAGAAGTCATTAATAAGTAGAGAACCCTTAATTTGAAAGCTTGAAAGTTACCAAAGCTGATTCAAAGAGACCACAGGCATTTCCACTCTATTGTGCATAGTGTTGTGCAAAATAGTTAAAACTTTCTATTTTACAGAAATAAATAAATAAATAGCGAGCCTGATATGCTATAGATATGAAATCATCGTCATCAAGCTCACACTAACTCTGGGTGGTCTCTGCTGATGCCCCAAACAGCATATCTGTATCTCATCTATCCAAAAGGACAAGGATTTCAAAAAGATCACTTAAACCTACAGTCCATCAGAGAGGAAATTATACTTTAAAATACTTCTTCACTATATTTTATTAAAACTGGAAGGAGGAGGAGAAATGGCTCATGGGCAGTAATCCGTAATAGACATGTAATTTCACAGAATCATAGAATGCTAAAGGTTGGAAGGGACCTCTAGAGATCATCTAGTCCAAACTCCCTGCACACGCAGGGTCATCTACAGCATGTGGCTCAGGACTGCGTCCAAGCGGGTTTGGAAGATCTCCAGAGCAGGAGACTCCACAGCCTCTCTGGGCAGCCTGTGCCAGGGCTCTGTCACCCTCACTGTCAAGAAATTTTTCCTTAAGTTCCTGTGGAACTTTTGGTGTTTCAGTTTGTGGCCATTTCCTCTAGTCCTATCAGCGGCCACCACTGAGAAGAGGCCAGCCCCATCCTCCTCACTGCCTCCCTTGAGGTATTTATGTCCACTGATTAGGTCTCCTCTCAGCCTTCTCTTCTCCAGGCTGAACAGGCCCAGCTCTCTCAGCCTTTCCTCATAGGGCAGATGTTCCAGGCCCCTGATCATCCTTGTAGCCCTGCACTGGACTCTCTCCAGCAGCTCCACATCCCTCTTGTACTAGGGAGTCCAGAACTGGACACAGAACTCTGGATGTGGCCTCACCAGGGCTTTCACGAATTTCACGAATGAAATAAGGTCTCCATAACAATTTTGAAGTCATTTGGGAAGAGAAGCTGCAATGAAGAAATATTTTTAAAAAGCTAAAAATTCCTGATAGCATCACTTTTTAAGAGAAGAATGAGCTGACATGAGCCTGAATGGGTCTTGATTTCAGCATCTACACTGCATCTTTCCCACTACATGAACAAGTGAAGCTATCGTCTCAGTTTAACACAATGTCAGTCAACTCCTTGATAAGATATGTTTCTTATCATTGCTCACAACATCGCAGGTCTCTAATTTCTCTTCAGTCCCATGATCAGCATACTGATAAATTACAAACAGCCCAAAATTCTGCAGGTAGGTGACCATTTTCCTCAATGGAAAATGCACACATGCATTTCAGGTTCCAGTTAGACCAATATATTGATTTTAGAAGTCTACATTTTCAAGCAGTTGCCAAGATTGCATAGCTTGGGCCCTAGCCTCATGAGCCATTTATTCTGTTGGCTGGAAACTTGTTAGTAAGTTAAAGGCATATTTTGCCTTTGAAGTTCATCGCCATTGCTGTAATGTGTTCCCATTGTAAGTATTAAGTGCTGAGTCTATTAAGATATCCAATCATGAAGAAATTATGTGCTTTGTCATGCCTAGTAAAGGCATTCTGCATATTTCATAACCTTAGGAACTGTTCTAGCACATTTTATACCAGTATCTAAAACAGTGCCTACATTCACAAAATATTTAGCCATTTATGCTTGTACACTTTGCACTGTGGGACAAGAAACATTAACAGTATTTCATGAGTGATGACTGAGAATTGAGTAATTTGCTTTAGATGCACATTTCACTTGTGCAAGAACCTAGGAAGACCAACTCCCACACACTCTGCTCTAACCAAACATCATCGTCCAATATCTGTCACAACAGAAGATCTATACAGCCTAAATCTTAACTTCAACACTCCACAGCTAAGCAATAGATAAGGGGAAAGACAGGAAAAGAAGAGTAAGTTCAGCAACATAAAATCACAGTTTCCTATGCCAGCGATCTCATATTCCAATGAGTGAGCAGTGCAAGATCCAAATCAAATGAGAGATGTCATGGGCCAAAAAATATAAGAAAAGCAATCTCTCTACAGAACAGCGGTACAAACTGAGACACTGGACTACAGAAGAAAGGAGGCAGGGTGGCGAAGTGCACTGGTGATAGAGGCAAGAGGACACGTTTCATAAGTGTTGGTTTGGCCCATAGAAACATAGCACCCTCATATATACAGAATCTTAGCATATATAGATAACAATATGCACACAAATGAGCTTATTTCTATTTTTAAGCAGATTGTAAGACGTGAGAAGCAAATTGATGCCAAGAACTACGCAACTGTGCAATGTAAGGCGAGGTCTTGACACACAAAGAAAGAGAGAAAGGGCTACTAAGGTACAAGTAGTAGAAAGTGAGACAGATAAATCAAATATGGAGAAAAACAAGTGAAGGATTTTGTTTGTTTGCTTGTTTTTTAAACTCCATCCCCCAAGGAGCCATCTGGAATGAAAACCTGCTGGCTAAGCACACAGAAGGTAACATGACAATACCAGAGATTCATAGCAAGGTGGGAGACTATGGGATTTTCTTTAAATTAAAGAAAACAAATCAGGATCCTCACTGGAGGAAATAAACATGGTCTTTCACTTTTAGAGATTTTTATTTATTTGTTTATTACCCTACTGAAACAAATACTATTTTATAGCACAACAGCATGTTTCTACCTAAGCACAATCACAGTCTTTAATAAAAGAAACTTCATAGAGTGCCAGAGTGGTACAACAGACATTCTAAAACTGGAACATACTTGTTAAGGGTACCCTAATCAGGACCTTTCCATCTGTCCCAAGTTCATGAATCATGAGTCCTGAATGACCCTACACAGTGGGTTAAAGGCTTATTCCCACTGTATAGGCAACCATTTAAGATAGTTTAATGGCAATATCTCCTTCCATTCATTACCTCAGCTTCCATTCACAACAGCATACATCACATTGCAATTTATGCAACTGCTTACTCATACAGAAAAAGCACCTTTACTTGGTATGTTTTAACTGTGCCCAAGTTCATAACTGTTCAGGCCACCACAGGAAGAAGACTTAAAGAACAGAAAAGGACATTCTCACTGAGTGCTCTCTTGCAAATTGCTTCCCTTGAGCATGATACCTGGCTGCATTTGCTTATCTATCCACATTATTCATTAGATCTTAAAGGTATTTCTAACACTAATAGCAATTTCTTATTCCTCTCAAACTTGCAAAGAGTATATGCTTTTGTAAACAGCATCTAAATTAAATATCTCCTTCCACAAGCTTTTTTGAAATCAAGATATGAGTATCTGTGTAAGCAACTAGAAAGAACACTGAAATCAGGAGCTCAGTTTAGGAATCTCCTCCCAACTTCATATTTTTCAAGCACAAATTAAAATACTCACAAACATACCCCCAAAGCAATTAGCATTAAACCATCTTATTTGAAAGGACTTTCCTGTGCTCAAAGTCAACATTGGTTGCAATGTAAGATGGGCTTAATCTGGCTTTAAACGTGACACACTTTTACCCCAGCGTGAGAAACTGCGTCAAAAAGACTCAAAAACACGATCAAGCTACTGCAGTCTAACAAGTTTCTACAAGTCAAACAAGCAAGTATCTGCATACACACTATTAATCCATAGCAAGTCCAGTGCAAAACACACAGCTCAAACTTTCCATTGATCACATATGTATACACACACAAGCTAAAAGTTCCATTACAAGAGATACTTATTTGAAGTGTTTTCTGCCCAAGTGTTTATTCTATGTCTATATTTTAACAACATTTAAATTCTTACTTCGTATCTTTTTTTTAATTAAAAAAAATTCACAATTCCCCCTCCCCAGAAAAAAAAAAAAAAAAATCACTAGTCATTAAATTTATGATGGTAAACTGATTAGACTAATGACAGACTATAAAATTCCCTTCACCCATGGTCTACTTATATATGAGGCAAAGGACAGTCTGGCATTCAATATTATACTTTTAGAAACACCTTAAAACACATTTCATCAAGAAAACTGACTTCACTTAAAGCATCTTGGCATATTCTGCTATGAGATCTTGCCAGAGCAGGAGTTTTGCTGTAATACTTCAAACAAACAAAACAACAACAACAAACAAACAAACCAAGAATTGCTGAAGCAAAAGGTCTTTCTCACTCAGCACCTTCAAAGCCCACCTGATGACACACAGTTTTCAAGTTCAACCTCTGACTATACCAGTTTAAGTACTCATCATGCAGTGCCTGCTACTGCAGGTAGGACAATGACAGTACATCAAGTCTTTTACCAATTTGTAAAAGTCAGCATTCCCTGCCATAAGGGAGAAGATTTTAGAGCTGTGACAGCACCACCGCAGGCCTCTCCAACATGCCTGCTACTTTACTGCATTTCTGCATAAGCACACACAGCAACTACAGGACCAGATAGTTCAGTACCAGATAGTATCAAAACTAGTAAATTCATCAGTTTAAAAGAGAAATCTGTCCAGAGGTGTTAAGTTAAATTAGTGCCAGGTCTTCACAATTACCCTTAAACAGAGAGATGCTTGAACCTCTAATCGCTCCATCATTACCACCTGAAAAACATTATCTATTCTATGGCCTACCAGACTAACAGCAAAGGGAGATAATCAACATACAAATGGAAGCAGGATGCAAGGCAATCTTTCTCACAGTAAACTCAGGTACGTGTTATAGTATCACCACAAAAGTCTTCCATCTAGAGAACTGAGCTTGTTAGTCTCCCAGCGTGTGGGACACTAAGCCTGAATAAGTTTAAAACAATTTCTCTGACTTTTGTACCAAAGGTATATTTTCGCTACCTATTTTGTAGTCAGCCATCTCCACTTCCTATCACAACATGCAGCTCCAACACTGCAATCACATTTTTGGCCTCACAGCACTCAGCAACTGGAAGCAACAAGAGCCATGACTAAGTCGTGAAAAGCAGGATGGCTGGAAGCTCCCAACCCCAAGTTGTTCCTGAGGAGCAACAGGAACAACTCTAGCATGACCTGCTCCTTTCCCTGATGCCACTACATTTCCCCCGAAGTTCACATGAAATGCACAGAATAATCACCATCCTCCTTCAGTCCCTGCCTCAAAAGTGTAATTGCAGTAATACAGCTTTAATCTATAGGCAACTCTAAACAACTCTATTTTATGCTCACTGTAACTTTGTGCAGTTCAGCTTGTACTACTTAAGTAGTCTAAGCTAGGGAAGAAGGAAAACAGAGGTCTGTTTTCTAACTAACAAATCTTCTTCTACACGGACTTAGGTTGATAATGTTGTCACAGTACGTTAACTGAAATACTTGCAGGACCTAGCACACATGCAGGAGAACCTGAACTGACAGGGAGCCAACATACAGCAGAGGAAACAAGGTCAGAGCACAGCACATGCAGGAGGTGACAGAACCTGAGCGGTAGCTGTTTACACTGGCAAGAGCACAGCAGAGATGAGGGTGGCTGGGTGTGTGTGTGTGTGTGTGCGCGCGCGCACGCTTGGGAGCTTCGTGAGACCTGGACAGAGGTGGGGAACGGAAAGGGAATTGGGGAGCTCCCCGACTGCGCTGGGAAAAGAGGTTAAAACTTCAGAGAGTCTCTTTATTCCTGTTCAATTATCAGTTGCAATTTCAAGTCGAAATTAAACCAGACTTGTAAGTTCACGCTATCCCTTGCTAGTGTGAACTTGTAGCACAAGATAAAACCATTCCCATGCAAATAAGGCCTTTCATGATGAAAAGCAACACTTGAACCAGTTATATTGTTAAAAATAAATATCCAAATGAAAGATCAAACTTTGCCTTGCAGTCTTCCCTGACACTATCCAAGAGGACAGTTATTTCTGCACACTAACAGGAACAACTGTTTAGATAGAGAGTTGATACAGTGTTTATTTTCTGTTAACTAAAATTGATCCCCAGGGTTTCAAGGTTTTCCCTCTGTATTCAAAAAAGGACTCAACTGGAAAGAAGCATTTTCAGAAGTCATCAGAATGAAAATTCAGAACAGAGGGAAAGCGAGGCAGAGACAAACTAATTCTCCCTGTGGGAGAATTGCAGGGGTGCCAAATATAGAGGAAGAAACATTAAAAAACACACACACAAAAACAAACAAACAAACAAAAAAACACATACAACAAAACGACCTGGTATTTTACTCTTCAAAAGAAAAACAGAACACATGAAGAAAAGTTTTCAGGAAGCTCTTTGAATCTGCCCCAAAGTAAGCCGGAGGTTCTGGTTAAATAACTGTAGGGTAACTGTTCTGCAAGATCGGCAAGGAAAACTTCTCAGTTTGCAGACAGAAAGCTCAAGTGTTAACTGCAATAGGAGAAACAGGTCTGAATTGTCACTGGCTGCAGGGGAAGGTGTAGTAAGACTATGGGTGGGGGTGGCTGGGAAATCGTAATAGATTAAGATGAGTATCTCAGAGCATGGAATCCTCCACGTTAATATCATGATGATATTACAGGCTAATATATTTAAACACATGGAAACATACACCTAGCTAAGGATAACGAGGTGCAATTCTGGCAAGGCTACTGTATTATAATGGAACTTAATTAGGAATAATGCAATGCAATCTAGATAAACAAATCCAAGCCTTGCCTGGAGGTTTCCAAATAAGGAATTGCTGAAATAATTGCCAAAAAGAAACCCAAACTTATACAAGAACTTCACAAGCTGTTTCATCTGAAGTTTGCAACTACCCACTTTCAAAATAGTACAAGTTTAATTAGTCTTCCACTCCTTCCTACCCATTTAAATCCAACTTAAATCAAAGTTTTACCACAGAAGCTGTGAAACTTAGGAGTCCCTCCTGACAACAAATACTCATTTAAAAAAAAAAAAAATCCTCATCTGAGTGTTACCCACTGTGTGTCATCACCTCATTGCCACGGAGCAATTCAAAAACAGACACAGCAGCATGAGGCCAGGCTACTTACACTTTCTGGAAAAGTGCCTGCTAAGATCATCTTGCAAAAAATCATTCACACCTGCAGCAGAGCTGCACAAAACATAATCATCTCGCTCACTTCAACAGACAGTGTAAAAAGAAAACATTACTGAAAGCATACATTTAAAAATAAATAAATAAATAAATAAATACATAAAAGTCACCTTTATGGCCCCTCATGAGCCTGCGTTTCACCCCTCCGCGATCCCGCTACCTGGGGCCAAAGGAGGCGGCGCTGAGGCGGCCCCAAGGCGCCAACATCGCCACCCCAACGGTCGCTGCGGGGCACTGCCCCACTCCTCATAGAACCCCAACGGTCGCCGCGGGGCACCGCCCCGCCCACACCTCAACAGTCGCCGCGAGACACCTTCCCCCCGCCCCGACCCCAACGGTCGGCGCGAGCACTCGCCCCGCCCACACCTCAACGGTCGCCGCAAGACAAACACCTTCTCCCGCCCAGACCCCAACGGTCGGTGCGAGCACCCGCCCCGCCCCTCCTCGACCCCAACGGTCGCGCGAGGCCCCGTTTACCCCGTCCCGCATAAGGGAGCACCCGCGTTGACATGGAGATACGCGCGGCCACAGCAGCCCCGTCCTGCCCCTCGGTGAGCCCGCAGCGCGGCGGGGAAGGGGAGGCCAGGGCCCCCCAGCCCTGCCCGGCGGCGGAGGAGGGAGGAGGGGAGCCCCGGCGCCCGCGCCG
>VZSV01000001.1:5454590-5501735 GCA_013398735.1 Nothocercus julius | reverse complement strand
CGGCCCGGCCGCGGCCCCGCGTCTCCCTCGAGCAGGGAGCGCGGCGGCAGGGAGGTCCCGCAGGGACCGCAGAGCGCAGCCGCCACAGCGTAACTGACTGCCCGCGCCTGCCCCGCGCCTGGCGCCGCAGCACAGCGGGTTGGGGTCGGTGCTCCCCGGGGTCTCTCCTTCTATTTCCCGGCACGTGCTCCCTTCATCTTCCTGCGGAGCCCCAGGCGGCTTCGCGGCGGCCGATCAATCGCAGCCGCCTTGTGTCCTTTAATATCCCTGTAAAACTCGGCACCGGCCTTGGAGGGGCTGCACGCCGTGCTTTCAGCTCCATCCTCCTGACGCTTGGCCTCGATGCCGCAACGGCAGCCCTGTTTTAGGGACATTATCTTTCAGCATATAATGACAGGAAGCAAAGAAATCCACATCAGCTTGTAAACTGCTCTACTTTTTTTGGGAAAATCTCTGTCTGTTCAATAAGTGGTGCCTTTGGTTGTAAGGTATTCCCCAGTGCACAGCAAGTACATAAGCAGACCTGTATGCGTGCAGAATAAAGTTTCACTCTCTATAAGGCTCACCGCACACATCTAGCAGCTGAGGTGCTCATAGTGAACACAAGTTCTCTTGCTAACAATTAAAGCCCGTTCATAATAGCCAAAAGCTGCCAAATGGTTTCTGAAATTGTGTTCCACTTATCTGCACAAAAATACTGTCGCGTACAAGCAGAATTCTGGTAATTCATATTTAATACAGTCAGAGGAGCTTGTGAAGCAGGGATTTATTGATGGGAATTTCACATCACTTGGAAAGATGAGTGTAGTATTTTACTAAGAGTTTTATGTGAATGCCTAAATTTAGCCTTTTTGTTACTCCTGTAATGGAATGTTAACCCCTAGCAGCTAATTCCCATGTGGAAGTCAGCTTGGGAACCAGTGTCCAGAACTGAGTCTCGGCTTTGGGAAAGAGGAGCAGTTTCTGATCCTGAGGTCAGGCTGTGAGAAGCATGAATTTCCTCCTCCCAGCATGGCGCGGACCCCCGCCAGGGTTCCCAGCACCACAATCCTGCTTGGCCCATCACTCCGCTCGCTCGCCCCAGCCAGCTCTCCCAGCCAAAATGCAAGACCTAGCAGGAGGGCACGCACAAATTGCAAAGGTGCTGCGATGACACATGATTTTAGGCTGCTCAGAAGGCAGCTGGGTAGAAACACCTAACCACAGTGCAGGGTAGGATGCAGCACAGAAGGATGATCAGAGAAAACAAGAAAATGTGCTCAGGAAAAAAGGAATAGATTCTCTTCTTGCTTTTATTAGCTTCATAGCATGTTGTGCCAGAATAATGAAAAACTGTGCTTGGCCTGTGGTCTTGGCAGGATCCATTAGGAGAGAGCTACTTATTGTAACTTTGTGCACAACTGCCATGGGCTAGAAAGGGAAATTTTCTTCAGAGCCAAGCTTGTCAAAGAAGGCTTGTTTATATAAACACAGTTGATGCTAGCCAAAGTTTCTGGTACTTTCTTCACCCTTCTAAAATATGTGGGCTTTCCTTTTTTTTCTGCATTTGGAAATTTTCATTTCCAAATGCACATTCTCCCTCTGCCCTACCCATGACATCAGTCTTCTAATTTATGAACATCTCCATCTCCTAATATCAAACACCATTTAGTAAACTCTTGCACGACTGTGTTGTCTGCCCGCATGGCTCAGGTAGCTGCTCCCTGGCACCTGAAGGCTGCAGGTGACATAGGCACAGCCTGAATGGCCATACAAGGGGGCCGTGGGTGCCCTGCAGAGGTGCCATCCCGTGGGGCACCCAGCGTAGCTGTGAGGGCCGCACGGCCCCTGCTCTGCCATCCGCACTGCAGCCCTCCCCAGCACCACTCGGACAGTTCGGAGCAAAGGAGGTGGCTCTCGGCAGCCCTGCCATGTTAAAGGCTGCCTGGCTGGCGGAGGAGGAGAACAGGAATCACAAGATCTGGCTTTGGCATCGAGTTCTCTCCCCAACTTGCTGTGCACCAAAGACTCTACATAATATATATATAATCTCTGTAAAATGCATTTATTAAGGCATCATGCTTACCAGGATAGTAAGATTTAATCCCATAACGATTAAATATTCTCTTGAGATGCCCAGACGAAAGGTATCAGAGACAAATGCTATTTGCTACAAAAATTGTATCTAGACCTTTTCTTAAGAATAACTGACCCTTGACAATTATTAACCTAAAAAGTTTTTGTTTTAGTTATCATAGACTCAGGAGTGTCTTCCCCTGATGCTGGCAGCGATGCAGTCTTGCTCCGTGAGACAAAAGTTACTCAGAAATAAGTTTCTGGGGCTCTACCTTTCCAGTGGCATCTCTAGGATGTAAAGGTACTTGGCATGTCAGAAAGTGAAGCTCAAATTTTTCATTTGTTATGTCTGACCACTTTGGTACACAATTCACGTTTAATTTCACAATCATTGTTATAATCCAGAAGTTTGATTCTTTTTTTAGGGAGTTTAGGCCAGTTTGAGGCAAAGAAGAAAAATGCAATAATGTCTGTAGATGCAATCTAACCTTGCTGGCTGCAATTTGGAAATAGCACTCTAAAAATAATTAATTCCAGTCATTTATATGTGTCATGCCCAGTGACCAGATTGAAGATGATGAAAATTCAGGACTGCATTAATTAAGAACAAAAATTTGTAATAATATATTGCAATGTTTTGTATATGACTGACTGCCACTTAGCGAGCCAGAGTTTGGCACTGTGCTCAGCAACAGCTCTCTGATGGATCCAAAATAATAATAATCTTGCTTTTAATATATTGCAGCAAAACGATAAATGTAGATCCAAATACATCTATAAATTTGTCATCATCATTAACATTTATCAAGTCAAACAGGCATATTAGCATATCTGCATATACGCATCTACCCATTAGAATTCATCTCCATTACAGCTTTTTACTGTTTTGATCTTTCACTCTGTATGAAGCTTGAAGTTCTCCTGACTATTGCAAGATTATTCTCTTTGGAAAATGGAGCTGGAGATAAGTTTTCTAAGGAAAAGCCTTAATAGGCATTCAGGTTCCCTCACATCACTCAGATTCCTCTCTCATAACATTCTGGCACGTAAGGAGACGCTAAAACATTAACTCCTGATATGGTACCCACCAGTAAGCTTGTTAAGCACTTAAGGATTCAGCCGAAAGCAAGGAAGAGGTTCCAGCATGGAAACATTTTTGAAAAGCAAACTGGCTATTACGAGGGGGTGAGAAAAGCCTCCCCATCCGCTGCACACCAAGGGCTCTGGGCAAACGACTTCACCTTTCGCTGTGCACCAGCAGCAACAGGCTGGTCCAGGCCCCAGCTCAGCTGCCGGCCCTTGCGTCTGCACGGGGCAGCCGGGAACACCGATGGTTCATGCCAGCCATGAACAGCCTCTGCAGCCTTGAGCTGCTCTCTGCTGCATGCACAAAGAGCTCGAAGGAGCATCCCGAGAGAGCGTGCCACGGAAAGCAGCATGGGCTGAGCCCTGCTGCCGGGCCTCGCGCAGGCGCTGCAGCCAGTACAGGGGACCAGGGCTCGCTCTGCTCTGCAATGGCTGCCGGGCGTCTGTCCTCCCCCAGGGAAAGGGCAGGGCCTGAAACTCGGCTCCATTCAGTTTCTTTTTATTCCTCACACCTCATCCGCCCGCAAAGAGCCCCTGCTGCGCAGCTCCCTTCTGGCCCGATGCGGCTGTCACGGCATTCCCTGCTCGTGACTCAGGAATGGGGATGGAAAGCGCGTGCTAGGCCAGCGTGCTCGGAGGCCTGGCCAACGTGGGCCAGGCCCTGCTGCATGGCCCGTGCTCCTGCCCCACACCGCGCACCTCCTCCCCGGCCTGCTCTCCTGGCACAGCCCTGCTCAGTCTCTCCATCCTTCCCTCGCAGCCGCCTTCCGCATCTACCCGTCTGCCTCAGGATTATGTTTGGTGCCACAAGGCAAATGGGGGCCCAAGGATCCTCCTCCTCCTCCTTTTTTTTTTTTTTTTTTTTTTCTATGACACCAGCATAATTTCAGGCTTCCCAAAGCTAAGTTATGATGCCTGTTTTACCTTCTAACCCTGTTCTGTGAGGGCTACACTAGCAGATTCAACTGGAAAATGAGAGCACTTTTGAAAAACTACATCCTTGCTCTTTTATAAATGTACATTTATGTTTGGTGCCACAAGGCAAATGGGGGCCCAAGGATCCTCCTCCTCCTCCTTTTTTTTTTTTTTTTTTTTCTATGACACCAGCATAATTTCAGGCTTCCCAAAGCTAAGTTATGATGCCTGTTTTACCTTCTAACCCTGTTCTGTGAGGGCTACACTAGCAGATTCAACTGGAAAATGAGAGCACTTTTGAAAAACTACATCCTTGCTCTTTTATAAATGTACATTTAAATTAGGCACTTCTATAGTTACACTTTTCTAGCTATAAAGCCAGAGAAATCTCATTTGCACACTCCCTCACATCAGTTTTATTATACTTGACCTTCTGCGTGGTTGCATCTTCTAGAGGGACGTACCAAAAATCCATAGCATTTGAAGGGCTTACTTAATTCAAAAAGTAATTTTGGTTCTTCAGTGTGAGTTTTATTCATTACCTAACAGGCCAATATTTGCAATAAATGATTTCAGAATAACTCATCATAGACAGCCTGTAGAGCAGCAAGATGATGTTGTTGTTCCCAGCTCTTCCGATCACCGCCTGGACAATTAGCATATCAATATTCTCATTACTGTAATGAGTAGCGTGGAGTTGCCAGGCTGCTTCCAGAATCCAAAGCAAGTGAAGACAAGTGGCCAGAGAGGATTATTTGGCAGTAAAATAGATAAGCAATAAAGGAATGCCCAGATCAATACCTATCCCCTGTCAGGACTGCGACAGTCCAATTATCCCTTGAAGATGTACTAATAAATAGGCAACAAATAAATAACTAAAAGTAAATCAGTATGTCTGAATGATAAAAAAAAAAAAAAAAAAAAAAAAGGAAAATCGCGATTTGCTGTAAAACTGAATTACATGTGTAAATCCTCAGCTAAATTAAGGTGTTACACCACCTATGGTATTTGTGCCACCTGGAAGCCTGAGCCTGACTCATGGCTCTGGTTTAACACCTACTCTAGCGTTAAAGTGCTGCTCCTTTGCTCCAGGCCAGGAATAAACACACCATGAAAGCATATGTGGATTTTTTTATATCTTCTCAAAACATGTGCTCAAAACACACTGCTCTCTTTGTATACACAGTGGACGAAATGCAGCGAGAAACAAAGTCGTCGTAAAAAATACAAGGTGGAAGGGATTGGAATAGCCAGGATCCTAGAGCAGTCATGGGTAGTAAATAAGATCTAAGCTAAAATCGAACTTTCTGAGTGTCAGGTCCTAAATTAATTCTTTAGAATTGAACCTAGAGGTCTAGAATCAGACAGGCTTCCCAGGAGCTTCAGAGATGATCTTGCCCAAGAGAAGACTGCATGATTAAATGAGAGATGAAGGAGGGAACCTGCCAGAGCTCTTCTCAGACTTCCTGAAATGCAAGGCAAAAAAATTATGAGAGAAGTGAGTCCATATGGTGTTTGCTGATCATGTTTGGAATCCCAACTGGTATTTAAAAATTGTGTTTATTTGCTTTTGTTAATAAGAGAACACCAAAGGTTTCTTTACATTAAAATGTTTACTTAAAATATTTTATTTTTAAAAGGTAGCCTGAAGCCTGTCCAAGAATCAGTCTTTTCACCAGCTACCATTCTTCACGCTGTTCAGGGATAAAGTCTTCCTAGAAGGCACTGCTAGGGTTCACCTGACTTTTTAGATGCCGGCTCTAGGCCGAGGTAAATCCCTACCACTGCCCACTGAACTCGCAGGAGCCCTAGACTGCTAGGCTCGGATGGAGACACCTGCAATGGGGGCGTCTTGTGCAAAAGGAGTGCCCGAGCCGGGGCTCCCATCGCTCTCCTGCCCGAAGCACAGCCAGCTCCCTGGCAGAGGGTCACTCACAGAGGACGAGTTCACATCCTTGGGTGTAGGAGAGATCCATGACCCATGTAGGAATGTACCAAGTTCCTCAGGTTTTCTGAGGTGCCAAGGACTCCTCGGTTATTGCAAGGACTCCTTAATGTCATCTCATAGCACGTAGATTGGAAAAGTGGAAAAGCTCACAGCGCTTGTAGCATCTGTGAACTGGCTGCAACACCACTGATTTGAGGGGCGTGCACCTCCTCCAGCTGCCCTTTGCTCGCCACAACTTCTCCTGAAGGCTCAAGACTTAGTCCAGAAATGAGCTGGCTAAACCACAGGCTTATGTGGTCAGAGGTCAAAAAAGACCCAAAATGCCACACCTCTCCTGGCCTCACAGAGCAAGCAGAGCAACAGCTGAGGGAAGGTGGCCCCAGCTTCACTGCCTCACCCTAACTGCACGCGATATAGACAAAGCGATAGCAGAGATTTGGGTACGGGATATTGCTCAGATGCCTGTTAGCCGCAGTCACCTGTCTGCAACAAGCATGGGGCACTGAGAGACAGTCAGGCTCAGGCCATGGCACGGAGGTTCTTGCTTTACACAGGAGAGCTGCAGGCTACCAAAATGCTCACAGCAGACGGCTGCCTCGGTCCACGGGGAGCGCTCAGTGAGATCCGCCCACCACACCTGGATCGATATAACCAGGACCATCAGTCACCTTGAAGCCAAGGCAGCACCGGGAAGCACAGCCAGATGGACACAGCCACACTAGGAAGACGAGTGTCGCTGGCAGGCAGGATCTAATTTCAGCATCGGGCTAACGATATGACTGAAGCTGAGCCAGTAGGAAACGATTACGGCCCGGACGAGATGAGACAGGCAGTGTGAGGACAGCCTTCTCCGGCTCGCCCAGACGCGCATCGTCCTGCCCGGCGCCCACAGCAGCTGCCAGGCCTCCCTCTCCCACCACTGCGTGCTCCCTCAGCACACAGAGAAAAGCAGCCAGTGAATTGATACCACATCGTGACTGCCAACACATTTCAGCCAAACAGTAACTAATCAAGAAGCCAGGCAATACGAATGGCAAGAATTAGCCAGCAACATCAGACAATTTAAAATCATCAGGTCAAGACAACTTGTATCTGACAAGACATTATAGATGGTTACCTTGCATCACGCCTGTGACAAATAAAGGATAACAGGTTAAAGCAACATTTAGTGTCTGTCCTTTTGTTCTGATGCAGGAGCCAGAGTTCCTAAGTCAGCTGTGCAAGCTCTGTGCAGCCTAAATACAAAGACATAGCAAACACCCCAATAAATTCCAAGAAATACTTCTGGGAGAGAGGATGTTCTCAGAATATTGTAACACTCCATGAGCAACAGTCCTTCCTGCAGCCAGCAGGACTGAAAAAAACTTTTTCAATTATGCTATCACTTTTCTTTCCTAACTCTTCCCTCCCTACTTCCCTTCTGGTAGCTATACCAGGGAATTTTTCATAGCATCTGAGATTCATATTTAACAGTGTGTCTGCATGAGTCTTACTGTGGGGAACATTCCTATAGGCAACATCAGAAAATGCAAAACCAGACACCTAGAAAACAGCAAGAAGAATATTAAAAATGGAAAACACACCTTTGAATTTAACCTGCATGCAGCAGAGAGAGTGAGGACTTAAACCGGGAGAGAGAAAATGATTTCACACTGTGGAACTAGCTCAGAAAGTCTCTGCTCTGGCAGCATACTGGAGTGCTGGCATCAGTATTTCCTGCATGACTTATACTAGTTGACCAAAATGATATTCTATTCCATCAATTTTATTTTTGAGCACTTTGCTGCCCCTACAGTGTGACCCCAGCTAATTCCCAGAATTTCTTTGTGACTTATTTCCCCTTTGCTTTTTCCATTAGGATGAGAGGTTTGCGCGTGCCATGCAGAGTGTGACTATTTCACCGTAGACCTCAGGTACCTGATCTGGCTGAGGCAGGCATTTTCTGTGCTGCGCGCAGTGCTGCTCAGGGAAGTGCCTGCAAGCAGCAGCCACGGATGCAGCAAGGGCAGGTCCCTCTGCAGTGAGGGACAGGTCCAGCCTCACTCCCGCAGGCCCTTTCCTGCCTCCTGGGCTTGTCCAGGCGCCCCTCCTGCCACAGAGTTGGGCTTGGGCTTCCTTTACATACACAGAGTTGAAACGACTCCTTGAACTGGTTGCCCAGTTCAGGAAGCGCTCCAAGAGACCGAGGGCGCCCTGGGCGGGGGGCCGCTGCAGCCGGCGGCAGCTGAACGGGCTGGTGCTCCAGGAGCGGCGGAGCCAGCCCTGCTGTGCGACGGGGAGCCCCGTGCCCCAACTACCCTCAGCTTACGCGGGTGTCGCGCATGCAGGCCCAGGCGGTGATGCTGCTGGTTACTGCCAAGGGAAAGCCAGCCCAGCCCAGGCTTTTCACAAGTGCTAAGGAAAAGGAGGTAGGGTCATGGAAAAGCTTGCCACTCCTTTCCTCCTGCCCCTCTCCCACAAAAGACTAAGTGGTATTGCAGCACCGTAAGCAGCTGAGTTGCAAGCAGGCACAACTGCAACAAGCAGTATCATCAATTAACATTCCCACTGCTCTGCAAGGAAGGCAGTGCCATCAGAAACCAGAGCTGTGCAAGGGCTTATCTCCTGGGACAGCTTCCCTGCAGGTGCAGGGAGTGGAGGGCCCAGGCTGCCCCGCCGTGAGCTGCTGGGCATCCTGCATGGGCAAAGTTGGCCCAACACCGCTGCCCGCCCAGCACGGAGAATGACCAGATGGCGGGTATCAGGCCTGGCCTGCGTTTCATCTGACAAGGCTTAATACTGTTCTCGACCTGATGTGCCTAAACACAAAGAGCTGCCAGTCCTTCTGTAACAGGCATTATATTATTATATGCATTTATCTTAGGCACCCAGAATGCAGACTCCGTAATTAGAGCGCAGCTAAGGTCAGACAAGTGATTAGTTAACAATAGCTTTCAGACTCAGCTTTCATGCCTTGTTCATCTGCATTCAAAACGATTTAGTTTGCTGACAGTCATATAATCTTCTGCTAGGTAATCCCCAACATTTGAGTGTTTGGCCATGAAATCTTTTATAAAATTATCAGAAGCTAAAGGCTGCGTTATTGTTCTCTCAGAAAAAGGTTTTGCGTAGCTCGCTAGTCCCATCTCCGCGTGCTGCTCATCTCTCATGCTACGTTGCACCCGCACATATATGAGAGTGTTATCAAGCTCAAAAAGCTCTGCTGATTAATGAGCTAATTAGTAAAACTTGTTATAAAATAAAGAGTACTGTGAAGATAATAATAGATGCATCAAAGGCAAGTTTCTTGCTAATATGAGACACTTTTATTCTATACGCATTTTGCTTTGATTCCCAGATGTTGCATTTATTTGACAGGCCTCACCCTTGAGCAGGAATTTAGGATTCTTTTATGTGGACTGAAATGAGCAAAGTTCTACATGAGAAGCTACAGCGATACTGATCTAGATTGCCCGAGTACAGTCTTCTGCACAAGCATCAGTCATTTTCAATGTCAGACTGCAAATTGTACATTTGTTTTGACTATGTGAGGGGAACAGTATCTCCTTATCCCAGTACTCTACTAGCAAAAATAAATGTCTACAGCAGGGAGGAAAAATATTGTTCTTGATTCTATATCACAGCCAATATAATTATTTTCTTCTGATCTTAATTGTTTTGTTTCTGTGTGCTTCTTTCTTTATTCCCTGTTAGCCTTTTCCAGTGAACAACAGAGGCTAACAAGGTTAGAAGGTCTTTTTCTCCCTCCCCCCCCTTTTTTTTAAAAAAAAAAAAAAAAAAAACTTAACGAAAGGCACATGAGTGCGTTAACTTACCCAATGTGTGCGTATTTGCAGCTGCAGACCACCTGAAGCGCGCTCTTTCCAAGGCGTCATCTTCCAAGGGCCAGGTGAAATTCTCTGAAATGTTATGTGGAAGATTTGGGTGATCATAATGGTCTTTCCAACCTTATCAGAGTTCACAAAAAACACCAGTGCTCAGAGGATGTAACTCTGAGGTGGGGTCTTGCCAAGATCCACAGGGAGCCCTCAGACACAACCCACTAAGTTCACACTCAGCTGAACACATGGAGAGGACAATCATCCCTCCAAGCTTTTCTTCCCCTCCTATTCCACATGCAAAGGAAAAGGGGGTGGTGGTAATCACCATCTTAAAATGGAACAAAGCATAGAAAAGGTTTCCAGTAGAAGAAAACAACTATAATGACTAAATCGCGGGACTTCAAAGCTTTCACTGCCTTGTAAAGCCCAAGCCCCGCAGCTGGGTGGCATTGTACTCGTGAGCAAAACTATCGATCTCATTCGATCACGTCTCCCTCTATTTGCGCCGCAAGCATCAGGGTTGAAACAATGCCACCGTCCAGGGCCGCCTCTCACCGATGAGCACCTTCGGTGGGTGGTTGCCCAGTTATTGGCCTGGCTCTGCTGACCTACAGTGTTGCTTTTAATGGCCTGTAATCATGCCACCGGTCTGCTATCAGGGATGGAAAGAGAGACAAGCCTGAGAACCCAAGGCAAATTCGTTACTGCTGCAGCTTAATTAGGGCTCTGAAAGGTGCAAAATAAAAACTGACAAGAAAGAGTTATTTACATTTCCACATACTCTGTTTTTTAATATTGCAAGGGATCATTAGTACAGGCATAGTTATTTTTAACTGTCTTTATATACATATATATTTACCTCAGCAGCAACCTATTAAGTAATCTATTAAAACAGGGAGAAATGAATGGGGCCTTTTTCCAGCATTTTATGGGTCATAATAAAGCAGGACCTTTCCTTTGACACCTTCTTGATTGTTCAACTCGAAACCCATTTTTCACAGCTCTCAGATTTCATTGCTTCATTGCCAGCTCGATGCAGGGACGGTGCATAAACTGCACAGCCTCAGCGCGGCTCCAGGTTGGACTACAAATCCATGGGTGCCTCCGAGCAAGGGTGCAAAGGGAGACACACAGCTTGGAAAGAGACAGGTCCACTCAACTGGCTCACCAGCATCAGCCTAACAGATGGGGCTTCATACAGAATTGCTGCAGGAAACAGCAATATAAAAAATGATCAAGATATAAAAAACTCAACATTTTAAAATCTGTGCAATAAACACAAACTTTCATCCCCCCTAGACTTTTTTTCTTTTCAGGGGAAGCACTGCAGGATTTCTCTCAATGCCCTGGGCAAGGAAGGACTGGGAGTGATGATGCCCCTCTCCTCACCTGCCTCTTCACAGCAATTCAAGCACTTTCCATGCCCTGACTTGTTATGGCTCATGCAGGAAAGAAGCAGACCTAGCAAGCCACGTTAAATCACAAAATAGTTCCTTTTTTGCCAATAATTTTAAGGGTAGAAAAAATGGTCCCAAGTTTGCACAGAGATAAATAATTAATGTAAAGGTGTCAGATAATTAAGTTGTTTTGGGAGGGTGGCCTTTTCTGTGCTTGAGATTTGTGTTCTCAGGTTTGGCATGTGTTCCTGTGTAAAGCTAGACACTTACTGCTCCTCTGCGAATCAGTTTTATTGTCTGTAAAGCTTATTTGACCTGATTATGATCTGAAGCTTTATTATGCAAACAGTCAAAAGAGCTCTGCAATTCCTGAAAAAAGTTCTGCCTTTTCATCTAGTGCAGCTTTACCAACAGGGAGATCCTCTCCAGGTCAGGGTCTCCACCTTGAGAAATTAAGGCTTTTAACACAAAAAGGGAGAAATATTTGTCTAGTCTCTTTGCTTGGCCTGGGGACCAGAACAAATGGTGGTGCCAGGCAGAGCGCGATGCCTGAGTGCTTGGTGGTGCTGCCGGGGGCCTTTGCACCCTCTCCACAAGCGAGGGGGTTGTTTGCTCCCAGGACTCCGGAGAAAAGGCTTGCCCAAGGCGGCCGCTCTTGGTAGAAGCGCCTTAGGGAATTAGCTGAAGAGCAGAACCAGAAACTGCCCTGCCCAGCTCACTTGCACCTGCAGCAGCAGCCGGGGTGCATGCTGCAGGACGAGCTCTGCCCGCGTGCACGCTGTACTTGAGGCCTCTCAGCACATCCTTCACTATCACGTCCCTCAGCTTCCCATCTGGCACCCACCTGTGCCTCGCTTTCGTTCCTGGCTGCACAGATGCTCAAACACACAAGTCCTTCCTTCTGCAAGTTCACAGAGGATGACAAATTGATTCCCTCCCCACCCCAACTTCCCAGTTGGATCACCCCTTAATCCACTTCAGGCAAAAGAACCTAGATTAATTTAAATGCTATAAACAGATGCTGTGAATTACTCTGGTTGATTTTGCCAGGAGCAGGCCCAGAAGCAGGCCCATCAGTTTGCCAGGAGAGTTGAGGAGTGGGGATGGCTACGGCTGGAGGAGGAGGTACCACCTTCAGTCTGCACAGCTGGTTTAGGATGGGGCTTATGGCCATGGCTCTCTGCCTGGCAGAAGAAATTTGCTTCTCTTCCCTTTCCAAGGCAGAGGAGAGGTTTTAGCCCCACAGTTGTACGAGAAAGGCCTAGTATGTCCGACAGAAATTTTACAGGGAAACACAATCTTGTAGTGCAATAGCTATTTTAATGTGGAGTTGTAGAAAAAGGTAAGAATGAGAGATGCTCCCTTTAAATGAGGGCTGGCCCAGGAGCATGTTGAAGGCCTTTAGGGAGTGTCTAGGGAGAAAGCCGATAATGGGAAAGCTTGCAAAGTCCAGGCTTAATCCCCAGCGCTGCAGAGAACTAATCCTTCCATTTGACATTAATCTTGTCAATGAAGATAAAATACCCTTATCTTCCATGTTGCTCATTAAGGCAAAAAGCAGGGCCTATGGTCTTTACAGGCTGGATATGGAGTCACAGAAATTCTAACACTAATGCTGTCTTTTTGCAGACTCTTTTCTAGATTTCAGGATGAACTTTGCTCCCCTTGAGGAAGTCCCCTCTTGGCCTTCTTTTCCATGAGTAGTCCTAAAACAGGACCATCTCCTGAAATGATGTGTCTCTCAGGGCCCACTGGCAAACGTGACTATAAGCCTTCCACTGGAAGTGCTGCTACAGCATCTCCACATTTGGGTCCAGCCAGTCATGGGAACGATCCTGGATAGCAGCTGGTCAAGGGACTCAGCATCACATGGTGGGTCCCAGTACTTTGGTTATTGCTGTCATAAAAATAGCTACTTGTCTTGCTGAATGACAGCAGCCTGTTTTCCTCGCTTGCGCAGAAGCAAGCACACAACTTGTCCAAATGCAAGTGCTTGAGCCACAGCCTACCAAATTTTCTGGGCTCCTGGATTTGGTCCATAAACTCACTGCTTGTGTGTCTCAGCCCGCCTGCCTCACATCTGCCAAGCACAGAGAGAACATAAAGACTCAGGCCTAGAACTTTTCACCAGCAAGCCAGACACTGAATAAATGCATCCACAGCAATAAGAGCCTGCTGAGCTGGCAGGGGCAACATGAACCACCTAGGTCTGCTACCAGGAAAAGCACCTCCCACTCCTTCAAATGGTCAGGAACAGACACCCAACATGCTCTTCTTGACCCGTGAACTCTTTGTTGAAATTTTTGATTTCTCTTCCTCCCTCATTTCATTTTCTGTTGCTGTTAGTTTCTGTAGAGAGAGAGGCTCTAACAGTGATTACAACAAAACACACTTGCTCTTGCACCATAGTCTTGAGGCTAGGCTATTTAGGGGCTAGCCCATCATCCTCTAAGCTGCAAGATAACATTTTGATACTGGCTCCTATGGAATCAGGATTGCTGAACATCACTGAGACATAACTCAAAGGACATAATGCTGTGTTATCAGCAACTGAGCAGAGCAACCCAATCTGCCCAAAGTTCAAAAAGTAACCCTTGAAACAAATCTGAATTCATGTGTCTTAATGTGCATTAACTGAAACTAGAATTAGTCCTCCTCGTGTCACCATAGCTTTAAGCAATCAAAAATCTTAGGGTTTCCAACCAACTCCAGGACTTGTGAATAACAGGGAAATGCGAGGTAGTAAGGGGACAGAGTAATCAAAGTTCCCATATATCACATTGATTAAACACAAGGAGTGAGTGCCCTTCAAGGAAGAGTCTTGTGTCAGGAGGGAGATATATGGGCTGGTAAGCTGCTCGTAAGCTGCTTCCAGCTCTGCCTGCAGTGATTCAGGACATGTGACTACCTTGTTGCAGATAAAAACAAACCCCTGTTCTGAGCCTCTCTCCAGTAAAGAAACAGTCCAGGAAGGATACATGTTTTAATTAACCCATCGAGAACAGAGGACAAATGCAAGGAAAACACCAAATACCGCACAGATGGAAAGCATTTTGACAAGGAATCTTTTGAAGTGGGCTGATTTTTTTTTTGTTTGTTTTCACATAAAAGAAAAATTCACCTCTGCCTGGCAGCCTAGCAAAAGGTCACACAGCACTCAAGTCCTCTAAGAGCCTAATTTCAAAGACCCAAATGATGCACAGTTTGTATTTCACCTACTCACCATTGCTTTTTGTTGGCAGCAATTCCACTGTGCGTGGGCTGCAGTTTCTCTACACAGGATGCAGGAGCGGGAGCGAAGCATGACAAGTCGACGCCACCATTTCCTTAGAACACCAGATGCCCACATCTGACACTGCTTCAATCTCCACCTCAAAAAACGAGAGCAAATGAGCCTATTTAAAGGCTGTACAAGCAGGTGCGTGTTGCCCTTCAGCTATACACAAACACTTGGAAAGCGCAACTAAAGTGAGAACAGGATGTTTTTTCCTTTGCAGCCCCAGCACAGGACACCTGCACGACAGCAGTGAGCCGAGTGACAGGATTACAGACCAGTTCGTGCCCAACCTACACAAACCAGACGTGCTCTTTTTGGCCTCCTGAGCACACCTTATCTCCCCAGTGTGAATGTGAAGCTGCTCTAGCATCTCCTGTCTGGTCCAGTCCTTGCACCCTGTCCCAGCAGCAGCGGCCTCAGCACCAGCAGGGCACCCCGGCTTTGCTCAAGTGGATGACGGATTTTGGTGCAGATTTCAGGTGCGAGCAGATCTGGTTTCAGGCCAGCTGATTTTCCATCAACCTGCTCTCCCTCCCTACAGAGGGCAATACATATAGAGAGGCTCGCATATTTGCAATGCAGTATTAGGGAGAGCGTCCAGCGAGCTGATTTATGAGCCCTCCTCAGTGATCCTAGGACAACATGACCCTCGCCAGCCCCGCTGGGCACCACCGCACAGAGCGGCTCCTGCCTTGCAGTAGGCCAGGCGCCTGCCCTCGAAAGCAGCACCCAGAGCGCTGCCTTCCCGCTGCGGCAGCTTCATCCCCCCTCAGGCCTCAGCACTTGCCATCAGCCACATGAACTGCCCACCTCACAGTCGTGTGTTTGCTTCCCACAAGCAAAGCCCAGTTTTTGGCTGTAAAGGGACATTGAGGAAAAGGCATCACTTGAGGCATTAGCTGGCCAGGGACTGGCAGTGGTGCAAGATGCACCTATGCTAAACCCTTACTTTAAGTGCATTTTGGAAATGAGTCTTTCATTTAAGCGCATTTTGAAAATGAGTCTTTCATTTAAGCGCATTTTGAAATGACCCTGTGCTGTCTGCAAGGCACCCTTGAGCACCCCCGTGTGCGAGGCAGGCAGCCATGCCCCACAGCCCTGGCCAGGGCAGCTCAGCCCTGCTATCTTCTATTTCATGCTCTTTACTATTTAGGGAGTGAGCCTGAAGGGGAATTTTGCAAATTCTTATTGTGGCCTTAGACCAACTCACTATGGCATAAGTGGGCTCAATGATATTTTAGTAGGAGGTTTATCTAACACCTGATGATCTTTCAACTGCTGACAGTGGCAAGTGCTTATCTAGGGATCGTCCTAGCACACCATCACCTCACTCTTACTAACAGGCTAAGGGACTCTGGTGATGTTCCTGCTGCAAGACTGTGAAAAGAAATCTACATTTTCCTACTTGGGAGCTGTCTAAGTGTCAAAACAGATTAAAAACCTAGGGCAAGACAGTGTTTTTTAGTGAAATAAAAATACCGAGGAAGTCTCTCTACGAAGAAACTGGAACGGTAAGAACATTGCTAAAGACGAGAGACGCCCTCCCAAGGATGGGCAGGCTGGTGAGGAATGGTCCCTTCCGGCACCACTGCGTACCCGCCCACTGCAGGCAACGGCGCTCAGGGGAGCTGCGAGCGGCCTCACAGCAGCCCTGCCCGTATCACAGCTGCGATGCAGCACTGCTCACCTGCCATGCTAGAAAATCTTTATCTTTGACCCAGGCACAAACAGGCAACAGGAATCAGCATTATAACTAATTTATTCCATGTAACAGGCTGCTGGCCAGTAGCAACAACTTTAGATCACCGTTCATTTTTAGCTATCTTTGAGACAGTGACCTCAAAGATGAAGTCTTCAGCATATTCCTGACTCTCTTTATAACAACAATTTCCTGAGAGGTTCTTGTTGCGTTGCCTGTGGTGCACTATTGCCTTTTCTGTTTATTTTATTTAGTTTTGTTACCACGCACTGAACTTTGTTTCCTGCCCTGTAGTCAGCAGGGCCTCAGCTTTTTCATGTTTTCACAGCAGTCACCCTAGGATGACAAATAGCAGAAATAAATGATGGATCAAGCCTCCCTCTCACTGCCTGGAACCTGAGTCCCCAAATGCCTGAGAGCAGAGCCCTGTGGAGGCAGGGGCTGCAGCAGGCCCAGGGAGCAGCACAGGGGGTTGGTACACGTCAGTCCAGCTGCCTCTCACATTGTACTAACAAAAATCAGTCCTGCTAGGAAGCAACGTCAAGAGCAAATATCTTCCAGGCAAGAGTGGAAAATATGGTGGTTTTTTTTGGAAGCATGCCAACACTTCAGGAGGCCCTAAGAGAGCTGGGATAAGCTGAAAGAGCTGAACTGATGCCGACAAAGTCTTTACAGCACTCACCGACTGGGGAGGCAGAGGCAACGCTTTCTCCACAGGAGCAATTCCACTTGTGCCAGACCTAAAAGTAAGGTTACAAATGAAGTTTAGTACATTTTTGAAAGCAGTAACATACATACCCCTTACCAGCTGCCACACTACCCACTCCTCAGCTCTTAATTTCATCGCCGGTGTGCCAGGCGGGCTCCTGCCAAGAGCAGGACCCCTGCCCAAGCAGTGCCACCTCCCCTGTCACCATGTGGCAAGACAGACACCTGCGTTCTCCAGCTCTGCCTCTCAAGGCAGCTCTTCAGGCTCACACCCCTCACTCAAACTCTGCACCAATGCAGTGGCACAGCCCAAAGGGACATCAAGGCAGCTGGGCTTTAGGCTGCTTTTCTAAGAGCTAGAGCTATGGGGAAGCTAAAGCACCAGTGTCTGTGATCCCAGAATTAGATGTCTGCAGTGACATCTGTGCACACTAACAGCTGATTACATCATCTACCCCCAGCTTCAGTGGAATTGAATTTCCCTGGCATCTGGCATTTTTTTTATCTGGCTTTGAGACCACAGCTTTCCATTCTTAATACGCACTCTCCACAGACACAAATGCCCACACTGAACCACAAGATTTGGGGGGCTCTCTCAGTAGATGGCTAAAATGTAGCTCTCCAAGGTGCAGAAGGACTTGCCAGAGAAGCATCTTATCCGCTCAAGTACTGGCTGACCCCGAGCCCAAACTGCCTGCAAACCCTTGGCAGGGCAGGCAGGCAGACGCTCCTTGTCAGCAGCGCCTTGGCTGAGGACGCTGCCCCAGCTCGCCAAGGACACGCATGGCGCTGGCCTGGTCACTCTGGAGGCGGCCACGCCAGGAACTGCCTGTCAGCAGCAGTGATCATGACCATGTCCTCCATGGAGGAAACAGATCTCGGGAACCTGTTGACATCTGGAAGCTTCCTTATCTGCCGACACTGTGGGAGCAGCAGGGCACGAGCTGGGGCCTCCCGCCTGAGTGTTTGAAACCCTCCCCACAAGGGCTGTGCTGAGGCAGGACAGCCCTGGCACTTCAGGAGGCAACATGCACGTTTTACAGTGTTTGCTCTGCAGCCCAGCCATGCTTTTCACTCCCGCCTCTGATGTTTTCTTGCAGAGGATGGCGATACTAAGGGGAATAAGGTCAGCTCATGCTTGCTTCTAGGACTGGCTCTGAGAAGCTGCCCTAGATCAGATCTGAAATGACAAGAATTGAAGGAGCTGAGAGGCAGCCCTGCCTCAGGGCCTGAAGCAGGTGCATGCACATGTGCACAGACAACAACCACCTCCTCCTTGTTCCTCGTCCCCATGGCCTTGTTGCCCAAGCTGGGGCCTGAGGAAGCACTGCTTTTCCCACTGCCTTAGCACAGCATTAGGAGACTGGGCTATGAGAGCATGCATTTCCTAAGGGAGATGTAAACCAGAGGCCAACAGCTGACCATTAAAGTTCCCATGAAGTGTTGCCACTGAGGGGTAATTGTCATTTTTTGCTTCTTGACCAAAATTTTGTCCCTTACTTCATTTATTGGGCAGATGCTTCCCTCTCTGTACTCCAGCAGCAGCCCAGCAGCATGATCAATAGCTGCCTAGTAGGTACAACTTGGAAAGCCCACTATGTGTGAGAAAGGAATTGAAGCTCCTTTAAACTAGTGAATTGAAAATGGAAGAGGAAGAGGAAGGCAAGATTCTCATGCATTCAACTAGGAAGCAAATCTGCAGCACAACATGAGTTATCCAGGACTCCTGGGACGAAGCGAGACCTCATCTGCCAGGGGCACACTCGGAAACAGCCCTGGGAGGGAGCAGTGGCGACATCGATGCTCAGGACCACTCAGCCACCGGCCTCTCTGCATCACTGCAGCTAATTAACACCAACCACAGCGACGAAATATTTCTCGTGCTGATGTATGGTCACCACAAGCAGCCGAGAGCCGCAGGCTCACTCGATGTGACTGGCCGTGTGAACAGCGAGAGCTTCCTCCAGCCCCACTCCTGCTCCAGCTCAGCACCAGCGACAGAGCAGGGCCGCTGCTCCCCAGGGCAACTGCTTCCCCGTTGCCTTCTGCTCCACTATCCTCGTTGCGGAACAAGGCTCTTCCAGCCTGCAAAGCCTTAGGATTTGGGGAAGCTTCTCCTACTGTAAACAATGACAAGCTTTCTTAATAAAGGCACATCAGCCTGGCTCTTCAGTGAGCAATACTGACAGACGCATAGTCAGCCTTTCTGCAGAGGTTGCAAACTTGCACCTCAGGTCTCTCCATCACTCCTCCGTCCCCGTGCAGCCGGACGGGCCTTCGTTATATCTTCCCTTCTACTTTGCACTGCACAGTGCACAAGGCAGGGTGACCATGCAAGACCAAAACTGTAATAAATATGTCACACAGAGCAAGTAAGACACACAAATTGGAAGAAGTAAGGAAACCCTGTGGCACTAAGACTGTTGAGAGGCCTTTGCTAAGCTGGTTTTCATAGTGACAGCACAGCCTACATACCACACTGGCAGTACAAGGTGGATATATAGCATCTAAAATGCCCTGGCTCTGAATTTCCCAAGAAATCTTAAATCTTTGAGATCTCTTCCCCACACAGAGGGCAGTCCTGCTCATCTGAACAAGCAGCAGGACACCTTATATAGAGAGAGCTTGCAATTTTCAGTAGAAACAGCAGGTATCATGAAACTAAGGAGCTCTTTAGGCTAGTAAGAATTTGAGATGGGCTGAGGACAAATTACGTGAGTATTAGATATATCTACCTCTAGTTCCAGATACACTCCTACTTTCCTTAGCTTGAACACCGAGACGCCTCCTCATCTTCCCCCTCTCCTCTCCTAAAAAAAGTCCTCAAGTGAGCCTGGAGAATGCAACCCAATCAGATTTTCAGGCATTTAGCCCACTTTTCCACAAACCTTTTTGGGTCACTGCATGACTTGCACTGCTTCTCTTCCACCACCAGCCACAGCCCACGTAGCTCCAGCTACATCCAAGCAGCACAGGGGCTCCAGGCAGCCCCAGGGAAAAGAGACTAAACTGTTCTCACATTTTCCCCTTCTCCAAATAACTCTCACCCTCATCATTGTGAGATGGTCTTATTTAACAAGGCTATTGTACTATGTATAATAATAAGCTGAAACTTCTCTTTTTGCAAGCTCTTAGCTCTTTCCTCAATCAGTTTTACACCAAACAGACCTGTCATCAAGAGGTAATTGTTACTAGACCAGAACAAACAATTCTCCTTGCTTCTCCAACACTTCCTAGGAAAAAAACGGAAGTTTTCTTAGGAAGGCTAACAGAGAAACAAAGCATGCCAGCAAGTGGCAAACATAAGTGAAGTAAGGAAGAGCAGTACTCATTGTTCCACAAAATCTACCATATGTTGTATGGCTTCATTACTCAAACCTTGTATGCACTTGTTTGATGGTTTAATCAGCTGCTGACTTCATTCCATACTATTGTCAATTCATGATTTGGTTGAGTCGATCTGAGTTGTAACCCTAACTCAGGGATTGCATTGCTCATTTTCAGACATTTTAGGCACTAAGAAAACAAAGTAAAAATCTAGTCTGCTCTAAAGGCATTTTAAATTATTTCTGTTTATGCAGTTATTTAATTTGCAGTAAAGTCTAGCAGAAATGCACATCTCTAAGCCTCACTGTACAGTCCCAAGAACGGCCGCTCATGGAGGCAGCACAGGTAACCTCAACAGATTTCTGCAGCACCTTCCACGGGCTCCTTCCATGGCCCGTGAAAGTGCCCATGCGCCCTGGGGAATTTGGCCCATCCAACATTTGCCTCATCCAGGCTTTCCCTCAAACACCAGCACCTTGGCTGCTCCTGCTTCTCTTCATAGCACCTCTCCAGTTTCCAGATAGGGAACAGGCCAGAAAGCTTATGCAGGAATTCCCATTTTCTGCTCCATACTCTATTGCTCGCTCGCTACCCAGGAGATGTGTCCAAACAGAGGAAAACACAGAGGAGCTGGCAAGGCAGAACAGGAGAGCTGCTGATTTCATAAATGCAGATGGAAGGAGAGGGCGGATGGGGGGAAAGATGAAGGGGGGTGGGGAAGAGTAAGTGAGCACTGGCACATGGACATAGAATGCTGGAAAAATATCAGCCCAAGTTCACAAACTGAAAACCAATTTCATTTGTCCTCTTCCTTGTTTTCATTTATTCACAGGACTGCACTTTATCAGTAGTAGTGTAGTGGATCTAACACAATTACAGAGCAGTCTTGACAGAAATACCGCCAGCCACCACAGGGGAGCTACAGCAGTGCTGAGCTCAATAAGACTCACAACTACTGCAAAGAGAATTCCCAAAATGGATTTTTTTTCCCTTAAGGCAGGCAGAGTAGGTCCACTCCAGATTTCTGATCACACCACACACATGAAGGACAAAAGGATCTGAGCAACAAAGCCTTCTGCCATATTAACAAGTTATTTCCAGACCTCAGAAACAAGACAGAGTTTTAATTTAAAAAAAAAAAAGAAAAAAAAAGTCTGAAAAAGACACAGGTAGAAGAAAGATTTATGGCCTGGGTTCTGATTTTCAGAGGAACCAAACATCTGCATCACCTGCTAAAGCTAGGGAGATTTATGGGTGCCCAGCACCTGTGAAAACTAGGCCATATTTGTTTTGTCTGCTCTGCAGATGGGGAGGAAGCCATGGAAATACACCTCTGCTTGGAAATCTATTTACTGATTTTTTGTGGGAGCTCTCTCAGTCCCTTCCACTTCCCTATTTGTTCTTTCTCTCTGTGGTTACACTCCTACAAGTGCCAGGACTGTTTACATTCCTACAAGCTCCGAGGCCCAGGGCTCCGGAAGATTTCTTCTGCAGCCATGAAGGTTGCTAGTGCCTTCCTCCTCTGTCCCTCCTGAGCAGCAGCTGCCCAGATGAAAGTCTCTGCTGTCATGTTTCTCCCAAGCTGCCCTGTCATCTGCAAAAAACAGAATTTTGCTTGGCAGAGTAACTTTTCACTCTTAAAGTTAAAAGACATTAAAAATCAGGCTCTAGGAAATGCCCCTTTGACTCTCCTCCCCAGACTGCTCTGCTCTCTTTTCTCAGCATGTAGTCAAATTGCCACTGCAGTGCAGGATATGCCTCACAGGGTGGCTGTGCAGAGGTCCTCGCCACAGAGCCACTGCACTTGCCCCAGGGTGTCCTTGCGCCAGCCCTGGCAATGCTCAGATGCCTCTCTAAGCTGAATTAATGCCTTAATGTAGTAGAAAAGCAAGTCTGAGGGAAAAAAAAGTATTTTCTCCTGGACTGGTGACAGGATTGGGTGGATGGGCTAAAAACCTACTGCATCTGACACCACGGAGGCACAGGACTGTGACCCTCAGAGCAAAGGGACCATCAGGAGAAACAGCAGAACGGGCAAGACCTCTCCTTTTCCTCTGGTGAACTGTTGGATTCAGCAGCTCTTTCACAAAGCCTGGTCCTCAGCTTGTTCCCTGTGACCAAGGGTGGTGGAGGGTTTGCACAAAAACAGGTGACGCTTTTCCTTACCTTGCAAGGGCTTTGCCAATGCTTGGGACCTGCCTCAGTGCCTAAGAAGAAACAAGTGGTGGCAAACATGCAGATGCTGGAAGTCTGCTGGCATGAAGTACCTCTTTACAGGAACATATCTTCTTGAGTAGCACAAGGGCTTTTGCTTACAATGTATTTAATATACGTCAGTGCTGACAAGGGAACAAAAAAAGAAAGGAAATTAATCTCATGACTTAGCATCTCCAAAAAGACTAAGAGCACAGCTGCTGCTCATCCCCCTGCTAGGAGAAGGGACGATATTTACAGGGTGCAGCTATGATCAACAGGCTGCAAGTAGCACATTTTTATGCAGAGATGCTGTGTTTGATAAATGCAGCTGCTAGAATCATGCCAGAGCAGCCACGAAAGGCCCCTATATACGACAGTAACGGCACCCACACTGCTGGGAACTCCTCTCATCCCCGCACACTCGGCCACCCCAGTGCGGTTTGGACTCGGGGATTTTGTCCCCGCAGCCATGTGATGCTGTCTGTGATAAACAAGCCAGGAAAAGGAACTGGAATCCCTGGTCCCTCCTTTCTCACTCCATTTTAAAGTAGGAGAGAAATTAAAGGCAGCATGGGGGAAGATGGAAGAAACTAACCAACAACCCCAATACCAGCAGCTTTTTCAGGGATGGGCCTCTTTGCAGCACATTGTGGCTCCCAGCCAGGTGGACTATGGCCCTCATCCCCTCCCCTCCATTTGGATTCACACTTCATTAGCTGAGAAAAGGTTGTTCCTTGGGGGAAGTCACACTTCTTCCTCATTTGATGCTTGCTTTCTACTACTTCTTCCCATCTGGCCCTGGGAAAAAAGGCAAAGTGATTATGAGCCAGAATAGCATCCAGGACAGTAAAGCAGTATCAGAAAAGAGATGCCCTTCAGTTGGATGAGGAAGGACTGCAAGTTCAGAAATGAAAAGAGCTGTGCAGCCTTGGAGAGGGATTATCTGTCAAACGAGCGCCTCCAGGTGCCTCTGCTGCCGCCTGCACCTGCCTCTCCCAGTCCCACCTCGCGGCTTTTCCAGTGCTTCTCCGCAGCTGAGGGAGGTTCCTGCTCACTTGCAAATGCCCAGGCAGCATTGCCTCCTCACAGCACCCCCCCCAGAGCAGCTGCATCTGACTAGCATCCCTGCTTGCATTTTTGCAGCAGCTTTTTGTGACTCACTCTCCTCACTACAAATAGAGACATTCTCCTCTACACACACACCTTTTTTGCCTCTTCCTAACACGGCTCTTTAGAAACAGGAACCATCTGCTGCCGTGTTTACCCCGGGCCACACACAATGGTGTCCCAGGAGACCCAGCTTCCAATACCAAACACGCTTCCGATCAAATTCCAACTATCAGTTCCCACGAGCACCAGGGCAAGGGCATGTCCACTGCTGCCGCCCCAAGGACCTGGCACACCACTGTGCCCTGGCACTCGCAAACCTGCAGCACCTCCTCCCACCTGGCTCTGCAGCTTGGTGGTTTTGACTGCCGCACCTCTCCCTCTGATACGCCTCCATCCTATACTCAGGATAATATTTCCTGTTGCTCAATCTCAATCCATTGCTCCCTGCCACAACCCCTCTGCGCGAGGGCGCAGACCTGCTCCGACGAGCAGATCAGCCTTTGCAAAGCGGGCATGCAAAACGCTTGTTTGCAGCATACCTCACTGGAGAGGAATCCATCATATTCAATATGATTCAAACACATCGTGGGTGGTTTTTCTGCAATAAGCCAAGGGGAAAAGGCCCTTATTTATTTACTCCCCTATGGAAAGATCTCAGCTGTTATTATTTAACAATGCAATTTTGCAGCAGGGAAGTAATAGTCCAAGGGGAGAATCTCTCTAAATGGCTTGAGCTGGGGCATGTGTGTGTGGAATTTACCCTCCCACAAAGCTGCTGAACACAGCGGAAGCCCAGAGAAACCCCAATTCCTCGTGGCCTTTTCATGTACTGTACAGAGACAAATATTTTTGCCTGCGGTTCTGACATTTGACTGTACAGAAGAGATGAAGCCACCCACTGTGTACAAGGTCTGCTCAGCACTGCTGCTCTTTTAAACCTGATTTTTCCTAAGCTCACTCACAGACCACGGAAACACTATCAGGGGCCTGAAGAACAGCATTTGAATTTGGACTTCCCAGATGTATACAGGAATTTAAAGTTTTAAAGCAATGATATTCACATTAAAAACTCTACTGGGCCCAGAATGAAAGGGCTGAAATCTTTTGCACTGTGGTCTACAGAGTCTCACAACACGCGGCCAGGAGCCCTGGTGTTACTGAAGGGAAAGGTGACCGTAGCCAGATGCCTTTCACCACTCAGTACAATGTGGTAACTATAAAATTGCAGGGTGGGATACAGCCTTATAAATCCGTGTAACCTAATCCCCAGCCTTGCAAGCCACATTCTTGTGCTTCTTTGAACTTGATTTTGTTTCCGTTTTCCCCTGTCATGAGCATTTCCCATTCAAAAGAAGTCAAACGATCTTTTCAGGCCTGAAACTACAGAGGATCAAATACTTGGGAACTCTGGGAACAGCAGGAGCTGCGCTGGCACGTGAGTGCAGGCCTCAGCCTCTTAGGCATTTTAGGCTGGTTTGGGCACTCAGAGCCAGCTGCTGAGAACCCCACAATTCCTGTACTGGCCCTGCAACCTGCTGCTCCTCTGCCCTGGCTGCCTCCCCACGTCTCCTCTGTGCAGGCCCCTTTCTGCTTCCAGAAACAGCCATCCATGAGTAGGTGACTTTGCAGGGAGAGGTTTGCGGCAGCTCTGAGAAAATCTGTCTGCACGCAGCCAGGTGAGAAAGCGTCCTCTAGGAGAGATGTCAATGCCCATCATAGGTACCCCAGGAGCAGGGTACCACAGACCACTGATTTTAAGGTTTTGGATTCAGACACATCTTCCATCACCACAGTTTCTTTTTTTGTGTTTTTGTTTTTGGTACAGGCATCATTTCAACTTTCTAAGAATAGCAATATTTAATATTGCTTTAATCTTCTCCCCTCTCTCCACTCCCCTCCTTCCCCCCACCTTTTCAGTTTTTCAGAAGTAAATATTAAATATTAATTTTGTCTTGGGAAAAGGTGAAATGCAGTGAATTTATTCACTGTGGAGAAGCACATGCTGTGCATCCTGGCTGTTGCTAAATTATAGCTGTGGCACAGGCTGCCGTTCTCTTTGGAGAGCTTCCAGTAGCTCCTCCTCCCCATGAACGGGCCCTGGGAGGCAGATACTGAGCAAAAGCAGGAGCCCAGTCAGGCTGCATCTCTTCTCTCTACAGCCAGCTATACCACCACTAGCCAACAGAATCATTTCACCCCTCTAGCTGCAGGTGAGATTACACTCAATAAATGTTTCAGAACAGAATCCAGGTAGACATCCCAATGCACATGCATTCAAAAAAGAGTGTTACATTCAAAAATAAACACATGTAACACAGACAGGATACCTGAGTCCTTATATACGAAGTGAACAACCACATGAAGAGGTGCGTCTTCTCTCCTTCACAGAGGAGATTCAGACTGAAAAGAGCAACCCATGCAGAGTAATTTAGAAGTGTTCTTTGTGGACAAACCATTCAAGACAGGTATTTATACCAGTTTTCTTGCGGTCAGCTTATAAAAACATGGCTTTTGAGAGAGATGTGCTCAGTCCTCACCATTACCTTTTACTTCTTTCCCTAATCGACAGCTTAGGCTACAACATAAAAAACTACTTTTAATGAAATTTATACCACTTTTACTTTGGCACAACGGGCACAATTCATATATTTCCACTTTTATCTTTTTTATCAGCTTTACAAGCTCTAGCAATACAAAATTTACCAGCTCTTAGAAAATCCTAAAGCTTAGTTTACAGACCTCTCTAAGACAAATACCTGTAATATTTGAAGAGTGTATTCTCATCAACTATCAGTCTGACCATCTCTGCATTACAATCAGGCTGAAGGATTACTTTAAACTCAGAAGTATCTAAAGAAAGTGAAAAACTAGTATTATTGAATAAGACTGTAAAACGAAACAGAACAAGTCAAATATCATCATCTAAGAGAAGATTTACGAGGATGATCAGGGGCCTGGAACATCTGCCTTATGAGGAAAGGCTGAGAGAGCTGGGCCTGTTCAGCCTGGAGAAGAGAAGGCTGAAAGGAGACCTGATCAGTGTCTATAAGGACCTCAAGGGAGGCAGTGAGGAGGATGGGGCCGGCCTCTTCTCAGTGGTGGCCGCTGATAGGACTAGAGCAAATGGCCACAAACTGAAACACCAAAAGTTCCACAGGAACTTAAGGAAAAATTTCTTGACAGTGAGGGTGACAGAGCCCTGGAACAGGCTGCCCAGAGAGGCTGTGGAGTCTCCTTCTCTAGAGATCTTCCAAACATGCTTGGATGCAGTCCTGAGCCACATGCTCTAGGTGACCCTGCGTGTGCAGGGAGTTTGGACTAGATGATCTCTAGAGGTCCCTTCCAACCTTAAGCATTCTATGATTCTATTTCCCCAAGCTTGGGTTTGGGAAAGGAAGGGGGTGATCTCACTTTCTCTTTAAGAAAGCTTGGTGTGATGAGAAGAGCTGTCTCAGCTGCATAAAGCTCATTTTCACTCACTCATGTTTGTTTGATTGAGGGCATAGGAGACTTTCTTTTTTTAATATAATTCTCTTAACTCTGATGTTGTACTAGCTTCCACCAAACTCCTCTCACATGGAAACGAACAGCAGCATAACTCAGGCAGGGCTGTTACATGGTGTTACCTTCCCCACCACCTTACATGGTGTGACTCATGTTTTACTTGCAAGAGGCAGCTATAGAGCTCAGGTATGTCCTGTGACAGCTTGTGGTCTGTTGTGGCTTCTTTCTTCTCAAGCTGCCTGGGGGAAGGAGCATGTTTCTCTCTCCTCTTAGCTGTAAGAGAAGCAGAGGAAAGTGTGACTCTCTAGCTTGGCACATTTCCCCCGCAGCCTCCTGCTCCACTGTCACCAGCTCTGAGCTGCCTCCCAGAACCTCCAGTGGGGAAAGTCACTGCTGGCATGGGAGACATCAGAGGCACAGGCTAAGCCCTGCTGCAGCAGATGATTTCTGCGACCTGTGAGAGTCATCAGCTATTAACGAGATAAAGCAAGCAGGGCAGCTGTAACCAGAGATGTTTATATGGTTCAGAACAGCACTTGCAGCTCTGCTGGCTAGGATAGAATTACCAGGTTCATCTGCTGTCCTGCTTCAGGGCATCAGTCTGACTGCAAGCTGGAGCTACAGAACATGCTCCTCTGGGGAGGCCTCATCTTCCCCTAAGAAAGTCCAGGGTGCAGGTTGCTGCTGCCTGCAGGAGGCACCGGGAGGGGACCTGTTGCCCTAAGGACAGAAGCTGCAGAGCTGCAGTAAGCTAGGAAGCAAAAACCCCACTGCTGTGCGGCCAGGGCTAAAGTCAGGGAGGATTGATAGGCTACAGGGTCAGCCAGATGGGACTGGGTATCTTGCATGCTTCTTTCGGAGTGCTGGTACAGGGAGAAGCAGCACTGCAAGTGGAGGAGCTGAGGTGCTGTTGGGAGGAAGCCGGTCCAGCCTGCTCCTCATCCAGACAGGGGCTTATGCCCAGCAAAGCTCAGCAGTGATGAAGGTTTTGCTCCTCCATGCTGCCAAAACCCGTGTGATCTCTCCATACAGGCCTCTGTGCCAGACTGGGCACCAGGTAAGCAGAGACTGGCACCCTCTGGCAGCTGCAGCGGCCCTAGGGACGATGGAGATGGTCCCCAAGATGAAGCCATTCCCTCACCTCCTCCCACAGAGCAGGTTCAAGCAGGACTCTGTGGTGTCCCTTTTGTGCTGGTTTGTGCATAAGGAGATGTCTTTGGTCATTCTGGCATCTCTTCACAGCACTAGCATTTCTCAGCCAGTTAAGCTATGTTCAAAATATATCATGCCTTTATAACCTGAAATGTCTTTAGATTAATTGGAAATATGCAGAAAGTCACCAGAAATCACAACAATGCAGAGGAAGGAACCAAACATAGCACCTGTGCTCAGCCCCAGCTCAACTTACACCAGGAGCCGCTTCATTAAGACCATCACAGTGTAGCACGTAAAGATTAGCAGATTAAACACCGACAGGCAAACTGGATACTAAATGTGCATTCATGCATCTACACTATTTCTTTGCTCTGATTTTAATTTCATGTATAAAGGACAGAAAGGGATCAAGTGATTGGTGGCACCTAAGAGGAACAATTAAAACACCTTTCCAGACATTGGCCTGATGAAACGGATTCTGAAGAATCGGGAAAGGCAGAGTTCTGCATATATTTATATTGCTTTGTTTTGCCTAAAGCTTTCATTATTTTTGGCTTTATGAGAGAAGACACTGAAGGCTGCCAGCCAGGGGAGCCCTCTCAACCAGCATTGGCTTCCAGCTCCTTAAAGAGATTTGATGTGGCCATCAGAAGAGAGTCAGTTCCTATTGTGAAGGAAGTTCCTATACGTGAAGCCGGGGGGAGGACGGGAGGGAGATGAGCGTCTGGGAACACAAGTACAACCTTGCAGGACTAAAAGTTCGAGGTATGGAGCTTTATGAAAGCTCTGAGCTCACATCAGAGCTCGTTACGCTTTGCTGACTCCACTGGGGTCACTCCGGCAGCACTCCGGTGCAAATGAGATCAGCTCTTACCATGACATAGAGAAGATGGTATAAAATCAATGTATAACATACTTATTATTTTTCATTCCAATAAAAAGGATGTTTAAGAGAATCAGTTTGAAGCTGTTACATTGCCTGCAGGTAAATGAACCTCTTGCACATTTCTACCCAGTTTGCAAGAGCAACAGCCAGGTGAGTCTGGCAATGATGAGGGCAGCAGTGGTTAAGATGTATTGGAAGACTGTTGCTTTTTTTTTTTTTTTTGTCTACTTCAAACAGAATTTTGTCTTGTGCCTACCTTTGTAATTAAGATCACTCAATTGATTGCCTCATTCATTGCCTCCCCTCCCTGTAGAACTTCGACTTACACTCTTTTCTTTCTGCTAGTGTCAAAGAAACTGCTTACTGAGCTTGGAAAGCAAAAAACCCCAGAACTGTTTCCCTACAGTGATCTATGTGAGCACAATGCAGATTCAAAATACAGAATTAGGAAATGCATATGCACAAAAAAACCTCTCCTAAAAAACCCTGCGCAGGGTTAGGTTATTTCTGTTACAAAGGTTGTTCTATCCTTGAAAGAGCCTGTAAGCCATTAATGGTAATGCTGATATTGATAATGCTTCAGTCTAACAGGCCCTTTACAGTAATCTATACGCTCCTGAAAAATAATCTACTAAAGTAACACACTATTGTTTGCCATTTGGGACATGTGGATTATTTATGCTTTTTAATAAATCTATTATTACAGTAAAAGCTCAAGGCAAACACAGGCAAAACAGTAGATTTCAGGCATTAGGGAAGAGGTTGGAATTTGTTTTTTTCTTTTTCTTTTCTTCTTCGAGAGTTATGAGGTTATTTTTAATTTCCAAGCCAGAGAAATGGCAGGCTTTGAAAAACATACAGCTGTTCAAGATACCAAAAGCACCTAAATGTTGCAGGGAATCACACTAAATATGCATACATATGATCAGGCCAAAATACCTTTCTAAATTTGGTTATCTAGCAACTCAGGAACAGGGTTTTTTTGTTGTTGTTTTTTTTTTTTAAAGGGCAGGGGAGGGGGGAAGGAAAGAATTACATCTCTCTCATTGAAGTAATTAAATATCCTTGTCTTCAGCTACTTAAAATTCCTGAGAATCTTTCTGGTCTTTCTTTGGGAAAACGCCCTTTGATAATTTTGATTGAGAAAAGATTGAATAAAATGGGGTGGGATGTCAGAATCTGGCCTTTCATCCTGCAATTGGATCTACTGTCTTTTTTCCTGTGTGTAACACCCTCGGCACCACAAGAGGTCTGCAAAAGGGCAGACGTCTGTCTGCTCAAGCTAACTATAGAGCAGGAACTACAACTATCAACATTTGCATTCCCCAAATTCCTTTGCTGATCTCTGCTGGGATAATATTATAGTTATTCTTTGTTTGGAAATACAGATATGTTACCAGACTAATTAGCTGGGGAGTAGATTTTAAACTGAAGCTACCTAATAATTAGTTAAAGTTTTTTAAACAGCCATCTCATTTTGAACAGCTATCTTGTGGAAAAGTAACCTTCACTCTGTAAGCCTATAATATAGATGACTTGTGTTCAGATATGGAAGGAAGGAAAATTGTTAGCTGCAAAATCAACCCAAAAGTTTACAGGAGTTAATGTGTACTACTGTGAAACCATTTTATTAAATATAAAAACAAACCCACAAACAATTATACCTTTGGTTCCATTGAACAGAAGGAGACACAGAGGCTCAGGGGAACAATGCTTGAATTAAACTTCACAGTTACCAAATCCTCAGGCCAGTCCTGGCTCTAAAAATAATAATAATAATATTTTAAAACCTTGTAAATTAATATACTGTTTGTTATTGAAAAGTACAGATTGTATTACTTTTCTATAAACCCAGATGCTGCCTCTGTGTGATTGCTTTCCCCTGCAACTGGTGTGATTAGGAACTGAGCAAGGATGGTTTTTATGGGGGTAATCTCTAAATTAAGTAGCTCCCTTAAGTAGCTGACTAATTTTGACTTCAATGGTAGTTAAGATCATGCTTAACTCTAAGTACCTAGTCAAACATGTGTCTGTATTAGGGCTTAGTGAAGACTCTGTGATACTCCTGACTGTACTGGAGAAAGTACAGTCTGCCCAGGGAATCCTCATTTAGTAATGCTGAAATTAGAGACGTGCAGCAAAACATTAAAAGAAAATCCTACTGCTAATAACTTACACTGGTTCCAAAGGGTGTTTTCTTGCCACCCAGGGCCTGCCACACTGAATTGCAATTTCTGGAAATGACAGGCTGCTTGTGTAAAAGGTCCCTCCGTTGCTCAGTAACAACTAATTGGTGACACTGGCAATTATGCCTGGATTGATCACTCTGCTTCTCAGGTTCATTCAGAGGTAAGCAGTGATGATATGACATCACATTCTCTGGTTATGACAGGAGATTTGAGTTGTGGTCTTTACAGAAATTAATTGAAGTTCAAATCAACAGCCTCAGAAACTAAACGACCAAAGAGGTTCATAGTATCTGCGCAGAGGTGGTGAAAAGCTCCATTACGGTGGTTCCGTTCAATGCATTTTTCCAAGTTTATTTTTTAACAACCATAATCTTTGCGACCCTTCTTGCTCCATCCAGTTATATCAATGCTGCAGGAACGACAGGCTCCTCTCCTGCTGCTATTACTCACATGGGGACACAGCCACTTAAATGAATTGTGCTCAACAGGAACGCTGGGTCTGTTTGGTTAGCAACCACCAGCTCTATTCTCCCCTTGATTCATTACAGCTGATGCTACCTGCTTCCCCAGCAAATTATTTCGGCAAGCAATGCAGCCCGCATCAAATCAAAACATAATTCGGTACAAATCTGAGTAATACGACAACACTTAAACAGAATGGTCTAAGAACTAAATGGAAACAATGTGATTTTCATGCTCAAGGACTAACATGGTACTGTGTTGTTTATGGGTACCTGCAACCGCAATCATGGGAAATATAGGATTTGCATTGAGAAAATGAATAAACCAGAAACCCTGGGCTGTTCTGAACAAACCATTGCTCTGCATTTAATGTACTTGCTGCTTCTGGTTTTATCAGGTGTCCTAGACAGTAAGAAACTGTAAAAAAAATCAGAAGCCCTTCTTAAAATTACTATGGTGCCTCTTTTTGTCTGGATTACTGATTTTTACAAAGACAGTTTCTAAATTCTAGTCTTTATTGCTAGGCAAATTTTGATTTATAAAACACTGAATCATCATACTTCCTTTGGAATTTGTCATATCTCAAAACCTCATTAGTTTATGAGAAAAAAAAATCACAATCAGGCAGATGATTAAAAACCACATAAATGCACCAAATGCTATACAACCTACATTACTTTTAAGGAGAGAGGGGATGACTTCCTCTAAAACATTCAGGACTTAGTTTTCCTCCCTCCTACCTATCAATGGTTTCATTGATCTTACTGTCCACATGGCTACCAAAAAAAAAACAAACAAAAAAAAAAAAAAAACAAAAAAAAAAACCTCTCTCAACTTTCCCATATAATTTCAATATAATTTCAAGTTATTCTAGAAACTGTGATTAGAAACAGCAGTTTAGAAAGTTGTTAAATGCTGTTTTATGTTCAGTCTAATTCACCACTCACATAGGACTGCTGCCTAACTTCAAAGAGGTTGGGGTGGCCAGTGAATTTGGCTCCAGTCACCCTTCACAGTCAACAGAAAAGTAGGGGTATAAACAAAGTGTACAATGAACCTTGCAAAGCAAATGAGAGGAGAAAGCCTGAATAATTTCCATATGTATAGTCTGGTCACTCCAAAGTCTGGACAGTACATCTCATATAACACATGCATTCCAGCTGTAACGTATGTCTGCAGTGTAACCTACCCATCTGAAATACAGACGGGAAGTAAGATTTTTCCAGTATATTTTTGAGCATAACAAGATTAAGCATGGGAGTTTAACCCTATCTACACTAACTCTATTGCAGAAAAAAGTGCAAAGAATTGTTCATATGCTTAAAACATCTTGCTGGATCAAGGTCCAAACTGAATTTAGCTGAGAGATGTTTTTACCCTTCCACAGGAGAGTAAAATCCCCAGCCTAGGGTCAGCCCCCGTTCACGGCATGTTTATTATCCCTTTCGTAAAGAAACAAGTCTCTTCACATAGGATGGCAGTCTCTTTGTTACCAGGGAAGACAGCTCTTGCAGGAAGAAACAGACGTGGATGGACGGAGAACATTTCCAGATCAGCCTGTGCACAGCTGAGAAGCGACACTGTGAGCAGGCTCAGGCCTCAGAGGTACCGACGACAGGGCTGCTGAGCAGTGCTGCGACCTGCCACACACAGCTACCTCAACACTGCTTCTATTTTAGTTACAGTTATCACTATCTTGAGCCTAGAGTCCAGAAACACCAGATCACCATGGCCAGGTTTGTGACAGAATGTTCCTGTAATTCAATTTCAAATATTTTATTGAGACAAGAAGTTTTAAGAGGTGAAGCTCTCATCCTCAACACCAGGGAAGTTTCTCTGTGAGCAGAACACAGTGAAAACTATGGGGTCAAGTGTGAAAATGCTCCCTGGCACAGCACTAGCAAAGACAGCAGAGTCATGAACCCAGTGGGGTTACTCATAGCTAGCAGTGGGTTTATAAAGTTTGTAGTTAAGATTTGCAGGTCTGGACTCTAATGCTATGTGTGGCCCTTTAATTTCAAAGCTGTTTTGATGCCCTGAAACCAGTTCAGTAAGCAGGGAAGCAGGCCTGGAACTCACGGAAGCTTTGGGAGATGGAGCAAGGAAGATGAAAGTGCAGCTTATCACTGCAGCTACCCAGGGCTGCGCTTTGCCCCGGGGAGAGTTCCCTCCAGCAGCTCTGCTGTGGAAGGCAGCAAGTGAGACTGCTCCCTCCCTTGCAGTATTTTGCTTGCATGCTGTGATTTCCTCCCCCACTTACCCTGGAGAACCAAGGAGAGGATTTCCTTCAGGCCCATCCAGGAGGCCCCGTGCCACGAAGAGGCACTTTGCTGTGAGAGGAAGCGGCAGGCAGCTCTTGGGAAAGGCATCTCTGGTCCTGGCAGCACCTACGACCTGCGGCTGCATGTGCAGGAACTGGCAGCAACATGAAGCCACCGGCTGCGGCAGCAACTCGTGTCAGGGCTGCCATTTCCAGGCTCTTTGGCTGGATCTCAGATGGCTTCCCTCACTTTACATAGTTCTCGCTTAGGATGTATGTTCCTCCTTTTACAAAGCAGGCTGAGAAATCTTAGGACGCAATGGAGTTATTATACTGTAATTCAGGCAGCATCTTTCAGGATATACTAAATTAAACTGTTAACTATACCCCTGAAATCCTTTTTGTTGAAAGACCATTTCTGCCTCATATCATTTATTAATCTCAGCTGCACTGAATTATTAAACTGAAATCCTCAATAACTCCTATCACTAAAAATACCAGTGTGGCTTTTAGACTCATATTTCTATTTTTTACTGTAATGCATTCTTCATTTTAATTACTGGTACCATATTTTCAAAGGCCAGTGTCTTATCTCTGCAAGATATTTGTCAACCTAAAAAAGGCTGACGAGTGAATAAGTCATTAGGTGTGACAAGAAGTGAATTCCTGAAGGAGAAGGATGGTGAAGAATCACATTATCTAGGCGAACCAAGGGTGTGGGAAAGCAGAGTAACAGAAGGAAACATCAGCTGCTGCTCCTGTTGCAGATGTGTGGCGCAAGACTCTTTCCTTGTGTTCACCAGATAAAGCCTGAGTACAGAAGATCTTTCTATGAAGTGGAAAGAAATCTTTTGTAGGTAAGGCCCAACCAGGGAAGCAGGAAGGAATGTGTCCCAACAGGGTAACAAAGGTTTTCAGGCAGAATTTCAAAATGAACAAACCAAGATAATTTCCTATCGATACTAATAGATGCTCACCAACAACCTGAGCCCAAATTACACATTCTGGGATGCTCTCTGGCCGATGGCACCAACAGTAAATTTGTTGTTGGCTCACGCTTAAGCTTCTAACGCCACATTTCCATTTTTGCCACTGAGGCCAGTTACTTGTTTCATAACCAGCCCTTTGCTCTGCTGTGGGGACATAGTCTCCATCCTAACTGCAACACCTCAGAAGTTATGACATGGGCACTGCCTCAAAGGAGAACTGGCTTCCTCTAACACTACCCTTATCAGCCAACGATCAAAAAATAATTGTCTCCAAGACTCATGTTGGAGTGCAAGTGAGGAGTCAGTAAAATGCATGGTACTGCATCCTACATCCAAATGCAGTAAGAGTGGTTTCTTCCTCAGGGAGCACCAACACATCCAAGTCCTCATCTCTTTAAATTTACTTCCATCTAGTAGAACAAGAGCCATTCTTTTTCTCTCTAGTTTCTTTCTTATTTGTGCACTTTCACTTTAACTGCTTGTCAAAACATAGACACCAGCAATGACTTCTGCAAACAGAGATCAAAAACTTTAACCAGCAGCATATGCAGTTGTGTAAAAGGCACTATGAAAAGTATTTCAGGGACCCCACCTTCAAAGGGATGCTTTGGAGATGATTTACCTAAGATACTTTCTGCTGTGTCACCTCTGTCAACAGGCTTCAGTTCTGATCTTGGAGCTAAGTCCTGGAAGTATGAGAAGGGATTTTAAGCTGCTGCATATCTGGAGTTACTGGATCTCCTCAGCCACCCAAATGCTTCAAAGTTCAGCCTAGGAAGTCTCATTAACTTACATGTTGCCTTGCTTATTTAGGATCAGGCAGAGAGACGGCATTTTGATAAACAGACATGATCACATTTCCCTGAAGTGTTTCCCAAAGTAATTTTAGCTTACCAGTCAGTGGAGGAAGAAAAGGTAAATTCTTGCAACTCTTTACCTTTTTCCTCTTTTGAGTAAGAAAACAAGAAGTTGAGATTTTGTCCCACACAGATGAAGGGTTCACTACGTCCACCAATACAATGGGCAGTGCCCTGGAAAACTGCCCTCCAGGTAACTGCCTCTAAACTGCTGCATGAGGTTTACCACCTAGTTCACACTGTGGAACCAGCTACCAGAGCTGCTCTGAAAAGGCTCAGAGGCACGTTCTTTTGCTGGGGTAGATGTGCCTTTATATGCCTGGTGTCCCGGTTATGCTTAACAAAGCCATATGGTCTCCTACAGGGCTCTCTTGCCCTGGTGCTGCATTTCTGTATAGTTCTGATAAAAGCTCAAGTTTGCTTCTGATTTTAGAAGAAAAAAAATACAAAAAATTTGAAACATAGAAAGCATATAAACAGGAAAAATATCTCCAAAGATACAAAGTAGGGCTGAATTTTCAAGGACGATTAAAATTGATGATTTGATACAGTCAGATCCTTCTTTGCAATTCTCAGAACATCGCTGAAGAAGGTGAATTTAATTTTAATTAAAAAATGACTCTTACTGCTTATACACGTGCTAGATATCCCTCCATTTTTAATAGCCACTGTTGTGGCTACAATGGGAGTCATCATCTTCCAAACCTTGCTTCTAGGAGAACAAAACTAACTGCGTCCTTATTCTAATCTGGTCGGTCAACTCTTTTCACTTTATCTCCCATCACTTTGTAAAGCTCCATCTTTCATACTATGCAGATGGCATTAGAGTCCCACTGCAGTCCTTGGAAGTAGCTCTCTGCTATTCAGCACAGTTGGCTTTTGAATGAAACATGAGGTTCTTTAGCACCTCAGGAGGCTGAGCGTGCTTTAGCAGCCCAGACCCAGCCTGAGCACAAGCACTGCCCTTTAATTCCACTTAAATAAATTCAGTGTTGTTGGTTTTGCCCCTGCTCAGAAAGGAGCTTAGTGGGAAAGTCAAAACAGATCTCAGCCAAAAAGAAAAAATAATAAAGCAAGCCCATAAATTAAGTCAAGCAAGTGTATCCTAAGAAAGAGCTCATGCAGATGAGGCAAAGCATGCCATGCATAGAAAGCAAATCCCCACTGCTCATCCCCCCCTTATGCTATTCCAAATATCTCTATGCGAAGTGTTTGTGAGCAACCTGGAAACAGAGGGGCCCTGGAAAAATAATTAAGAAATAAATTCTATGTGGTGGCATTTGTTTCAAAGGAGACAAAATGTCTTTTGTGAAACTCTCCCACCAGAAGCCTTGCAGAGCTTGAACTGCATCCACGACCTCCACTGGTACTAAACATAAAGTGAGATCTTGTTGTTCTCCTTTCCTTTTACTAATGAAAGCAAGGGTGGAAATTCAAATAGGTTTAAAAATATACAACTAACCAACTAAGTCTGAGCTGCACTCTTCCTAGGATATGAGTCAACTTTACTATGATTTCTTTAAAAAAAAAAAAAAATCTATTAGCATTATCACAGCAAGAACAGTACCCCAGAAGACAGGGAGGGTAAAGTGCTTAAACATGGTGAACGGATTATCCCTAGACTCCAACAATAAATCACTGCTCATGTGTCATATCAAGTCTATCGTATTTTTTGTTAGCTAGCATATATTAGGTAAGGGTAGGATTTTTTAAAGAAATTAAACCCCTTCCAGAAACCTCCTCCAACTCAAGAGCATTTGGAAACCCAGCTAATGTAATGCTTTATAAAATCCCCAGCTAAGAACCTTCATGTTTTCTTTCTTTCCTCTGAAACTCTGAGGAGACAATGTAGGCCAGCCACCACCTGGCTTTATGAGGTGACAGACACAGGGAAAACCCAAATCCAGGTTGATTACAAATCTTTCCAGGAGGAAGATTGCACAGGAAGAGCCAGGCTTGCAGACATCACTTAAGCAAAGGTCTTGGAGGGGGAAAAGGTGAAATCACTGCAACAGCATGATTCTTTTTTTTCCCTCCTTTTTTTTTTTTTCTTTTTTTCTCTTTTTTTTTTTTTTTTTTTTTTTTTTTTTTTTTTTTTTTTTTTTCTCTCTTTTTTTTTTTTTCCAGTGAGGAAGGAAAATGTAGGTAAGAGAAATGAAAGATACCTGTAAAGTACCCATTGTAGCCGAACTCCTCACTGCCTCAGCAGGGCCCATTAGCCAAGAATGCACTGTCACCATCATCTTGCCCTTCCTTCTGGGAAGGAGAAATGGGAGGAAATGGATGAGCTTGGTAAGCAAAACAAAGCCAAGAATGAGAAAGAGCTGAGAGACTAATTAAACACTGTGCACATGCAGGCTCCCTGCAAGGCAGCTGACCTACAAAGACTATGCAGTGTACTCAAAGGGCTGCAAATTGAACTGATAAAGTAACCAGGTGCAGAAGCAGCACAACATCAAGCTGCGTTGAGGGGGCTGGATTCCCCTCAGTCCACTATAAGGACATGATTAATGCTGCAGAAATCAAAGTAGATCCATTGGAATAAAAACTCACGAGACCTGATTCAGCTCTACTGCCTTGCAGGTACTTGTTAATATGAATTGGCAACACTTTAGATGTTTAAACTGAATGAAGCTGGAAGAGAACTGCTTCTGGGAAAGAGAGAAATCCTGTTTGCCTGCCACCCTATGGGAAGGCAGAGCTGAAATAGGCCACTGCCACCCTGCAAGCACAGGACAATTTACCTGTTGAGCTACTTTTCTTTCTGCAAACTTCTCTACTTTCAATTGTTGGGAAAAAAGCAACAGGTGAAAAACTCTTCAAGCTGCTCCACTGGCTGGGACTGAGCAGGAAAGGCAGATGTGGGAGTGAATTCTTAGTACTGTATTACGGGAATTGGATTACATGTGAGCAACAAAGTGTCCCTTGATGGACAGGCACATCACAGTGAGCAAAAAAACTCTTATAACAGTATAACAGTCTTCCATTGTCATTTGGGATGTAATGTGAACTCTAATGAATGGTTTCTTAACCTCATACACTGACAGTACCATACTTACAAATCCTCCCCTTCTCTTTAAGAAACGGTTCCACCCCCTGACTTCCTCCTCTCAAGACAGGACATAATGGAAAGATATGCCCTCTAAAACCATTTACTTCCATGGAAATCTTTAATAAAAATGCAGTGACTGGAAATTGCAAAGATAGAGTAGTCTGAAAAACAGGAAATTTAGAGATACAAATATATAATGATACAAGAGATGCAGCCAAGACAGCAATTTCAGAAGGAAAACAATGCTGTGTAACATCATTTCCCCCAGTAGCTGCAAGTCATTCAGCAACCTTGAATTAAGCTCACACATCTACTGTCTCTCTACAGCCTCATGAGAGGGGAATGAGGCTCTTTATCAGCAATACCAAAAAAATCTTCAAACAGCTTAAATATTAGAAGGCCCAAACAAAGTTAGTGCGCTGGCAGCTGCCCTGCAATGATTAATGAGTTCACATATCTCCCTACGCCCTGGCTCAGCCACACTGAGCTCATCTTTGAGCATTTCATAACCTGAGCAGCCCCTGTGCTTCCAAAACCTCAGTCTTGCTTGGATGGTGATTTCTCCAGGAAACAGGCAAATTGAGAGCTTAGTTTTGTTTCTTTTCTTTCTTTCTTGAAAACATCCTTAAGAATAGGGCATTGAATAACTGACTACTGGCTCACTATTGTAAGCTGAAATAAAGAACAACTGGACCTTGCTAGTATTGAGAACAGAGAAACTGTTTTTCATAAATAAGCAGAACTAGGAATAGAATCTGGGGACAGGTTTAAAGGAAAGAATACTACATTATCACTAGGCAAGATACAAAAGGAGGCAGGCAGGCATCTGCAGACACAGAGTAAGTCTCCAGAAACAATCCAAAGTCTGTTTTGCAACTAGGTCTGCTTGCTTTTGTGAATGGATGTACTCATCTCTCTGCTCATGCAGCAACGTGATGGATTTTGTGCTCAGCAATAAATATGCTCAGACATCTACACACATCTACACTCTTAGGATGCTCACAGAAAATAAAATAGAAATTATCAGGAGGAAGTTCGGCAGCAGTGAGGACAGATTCCCAGGTAACAAATGAAGACAGCACCGCCCCACATGTTGCATTTTATAACTCTGCTTGTGATTTGTACCCTCAGAACCAATTTCTAATCCACAAAGATAAACTCATTTGCTTCTGTTGATGCCTGACTTTAGAGCCACCGAAACATGTGCTGACAGAGCCCTGTCATGAGGCTGAAGCCTCATTAAGCCTTAAAACAAGCTCAGCCTCCCAGCTTGCACAAATACAGACCTGCAAAGAGTGCCACCGGTGAGAGTTGAGCATTCCGGGACTTTCAGTCCTTAGACTCTGCTGTGATAGCCAGCAAGAGCTAATGAGCGTCACTAGGGGTGCTGGTATGATAGCTACGTACCCATTGATTCACTGAGGATTTTGACAGGAAATCACAAGTTCAGGCAAACAGATCTAACATTGTCTTGTTCTTAGCCCTTCTAATCTAGCAAATTAAAAATAAAAACAGCTAGTTCCCTGTGCAACAATGAAACCCTTGAAAGGAATTTCTCTCAGTATCTTGGTTGTGCCTAGAAAACATGTTCAGACGCCCACAGACATGGGATGAGCTATGAGATGTTTGCTCATGCTGCCTTCCCTGCCTGCCGCCCCGGGTAGCCTGCGCATGGGAGCGCCTCAGCATGCGCAGCGGGAACGTGGCTGATGTGAGGTGCTCTAAGGCTGATTCCTCCCTGCAGAGGACCCCAACATTGACGTTCATTGACACCTGTGCTTCTTTCAAAGCCACTGCTACTAAATCATTCATTGACTACAACTGAAAAAAACCATCTAGCCGTGACAAATGCAGAAGGCAGATAGCACTGCCTTTGCTCTTCTGCTGGGCCTTTCACCAGAAGATTTCAGTGCTATGAAAAGGGCAAGAACCCTCACTTCCATTTTGCTGAAAAAAGGGCCAAAGCAACAGACCCACTGATCCGCCTAAAGTCACAAAACAAGCCAGTGGCACAGCTCACGCTCTGGGCAGCCCTACTGACCAATTCCCCCTTCCTCAGTAAGCTATAGAGCTCAAGAAAGCTTAAAATCTACGAGGCTTCCCAGTCCACTGTAAGCGAGCATATGGGACTAAAGCACAGTACATGCTGGATAAGCGACTGTCACATGATGCACAGGAAAGCTGGATTGCATGCATGCATATGTATACACATTGGTATCTCCATGGCGCTTATTTCTGCTGCAGAGAAGTGCCCATTGTGCTCAACACCATTGTGCAGCTATTAAATGTGTGCACAGAAAAGGTGCTAATTGCTTTTCCATTCACTAAATATAGTCTCTGACTGGGTAGAAGGTGCATTCAATACAAAGCAAATCCATGTTTAGAAAACAGAGTTGCTTCCCAAAGCCTACTGCATTTTAATTACCATCTGCATGGATGTGGGATCCTCTGTTTGGTAACAATGCTGCTGTTTCAGTTGCCTTTTCCACTCCTTTAATATGTAGATTTTTATTGTTGGCCATATCTCTTCGAATGACTGTGGTAGCGCTGTGAACAGGGCGTTCAGGTACTTCACACACACAATTATTGAAGGCGTGACCGCAGTAGTAACCAACAAAATATGCAAAAATCCCATCAAAATATACAAAAATATGCAAAAATATAGAGGGGGTTACAGGCAGTCACAAGGGAAAGCAGGAGGCTGGGCCTGAGCAGCTGTGCTGAATGGCAGCAGAGAGGCTCACTACTGCGGTGGGGACTCTCGGGAAGTCGCTTCCAGTTTGCGACACACGCTGAAGTCTCCCCCATGGATTTATCTTCTACACTGTCTATTTTGCAGCCTATCCATCACTGGAAGATACCTGAGAAGCAATGGGGGCGGGGAGGAGGAAAAACAAACAAGTAAAGCCCTCAACACACATTTCATGCAGTGCCTGAAGAGCATGAGGGCAGCAAGCATAGTGCTACAGCTGCAGGACATTCTGAGCGAGCAAGAGGCAGTGAGGGGGAAGGAAACACTGCAAAGCTCACGGGGAGGGCGCAGCTTGAGAGAAAGGAGGGGAGAAAGGCAGAAGTGTCAATTTTGAGTGAAACCTTTGTTGTCGGGGCTCAAGTTTGCAGAGATCATCTCAGGGCGCATCACCTTAAGGGCAACTGGAGTGGAAGTGCTCCCCCCTTTGTTAGTTCAAGCAGTTTTTGTGCAGTCTTAACTGATGAGCCACTCCCAAAACACAAGCAATGAAGACATTACAGCATCCCAGACTAGCCTTGGGCTTCCAAAGCTCACACAGTAGTTTCATATTCAAGAGTACACCCAATAAATCTAACTGCTCTGCGCTAAATCTCATGCAGGACTAAGCTTTCCCCTTCAGTCAGACCCACTGCCCTTTCTCAGAGAGATGTACCCACAGCTTGAAGAAAGCCATTGGAGTCAACTCTTTTAACATTCCAACTTCTGCTTCCCATCTGACAGTCCCTGGGGAACAGATCTGCTCTCCAATCACTCTCTCACTCAAGCAGAAAAAAAACAAACAAACAAACAAAAAAACCCTCTGATTGGAGTTATTAGTGTTAACAGAGATCTCCTGACTGTGTTCGTTCAACTTCATACTTCTGCACCATTACTAAATGCATTTAATTTCCTAACTTTGGCTTGAAGTATCATGTTCGACACTGCATGACTCCAGCCCAAAAAACAGTAAAAGATGAGGTGAAATATTCAGAGATGAAAGGGCCACCTTATCTTGCAGAGGAAATTGACAGCCAGACTGCACCGAGAGCCCTACAGGAAAAAAAACACGTCTGAGATTCATTAGTTCACTGTTTCAGTTTGTGTTAAATTATCACAGACGTTTTCAGCATGATCCTGTTGGAGGCAGCAAAAACACAGACGTCTGAAAGCAGACCACCCCCCCCCGCCCCGGTCAAGTTACACGTTTACACTCCAGGGCTCTTAAAATCCTTCTACACAAGTGGAAAAGAGGTTGGAATGACAACACATGCACCAGTCATCAGGAAGACACTGGGAAAGGTATCCTGAGAGATGAGCCAGTAATAATAAAAAAGCAAAAAGAAAGTCTTCAGTTCACAGAACTGTTATTATTATCTCCTCATTTGCCAGAGGTTTCACACTTGCTTAGGAAAATTCAAATTCTGCCACCTTCCCTGATCACATCAGGCATGATTTAGCAAGGAAGCCAGGCACATCTCTTCTGTATTCCTTCTTAATTTAGTGTTCAATAAGTACCAGGGAGAAAACACAAACAGCTAAGCTTCTTCACACTAAGCAGATGAAATACAACCTTGATTTCATGTATTATTTATACACCTTTCTGTAAATATGTATAACTCGCACACAAGCACATTCCCTGGAAACAAATGGCCCCTTAGCATAAAAGTAGGCAAATGCAATCTTCCTCCCCCAAGAGCCCGCTCCCAGTGTTCTTGAACAGGGCTGCTGTTTCAGCAGCTGTGCTGAAGGACCCTGCCAGAGATCACGCCCTGCTCTCCTACAGCACTGTATAAATAGTCCCACACTTAAAGACTTTGCCTAGTGAGCAGCCTATAGCAAAAACCCACAAAGAGAAGGAACAAAAGAAAGGGCTCCGACTCTCAGCACTCAGGCTGCAGGCACAGACACCTTTTGGCTAAAGTGGTTTCCAATTCCAGCTGCCAGTCTCACGCTCGCAGAGGTCGTACAGCCAACAGAGACGCAATGGCTGAGGAGGATGCACAGACGCTCCTTGGCTTCAGCAGTTTAGTTTTGGGGTTTGCTTTGTCCACGCTAAACCAGCAGGCTGTGGACTAGGAATGTGCCCCATTCAGCAGGTGTTCTAGCATTAAGTTCTGGCAGGAGACAGGCTAAAGCTGCACCATTTCACCAACATTTCTGCTAAAACAGACTGCAATTGTTAAGCAGGGTCCAGAGAGAAGTAAGCTTAAGGTCAGAGGAAGAAGAGATTCCCAGGCTAAAGTCCCAACCCCCTGACTGTCCTTCTTGTTTTTTTAAATCCTTGGGTATTTAGCAGCACAAATGACCTGACTTCCAGAGCTTATTTCACATTAGGAGGGCAATCTCAAGTGGTGGGTAGTCCTATGACAGGTTTTGTTAACATTCATTTGCCTTCAGACGTAAGAGCTTGCCCGGTCCTGGTAGCAGAGATGGTGAAAGATTATCAAACCCACTTCCAATAGTTCAAAATGACTATTTATTTCACTGCATTTTCCCCTTCTTTTAATCCAGAAAGGAAAGACAAAAATATGGTTCAATGTAGAAACAAACATATACAAAATACTGCAGCAATAGAATAAGATAAAATAGGAAAAACATATTAAAGTCACTTGGAATATTAGCTATAGCATTGTAGCCTCTTATTAAGGGACCAGAAAGAAGAATAAGGGAGATGACACACACATAACTATTCTTTATATCAGAATGTCTGCACAAGTTAAGACCTTCAAATGTCAGACAAATACACATCGAGTTTTTGGTTTATAAACATATCTCATTTCTTTTTCTCCCTGCTCTTCTCCTCCAGGCCTTTAAAAAGTATAGGACCAAACACAATTTCCTCTCACAGGTTTGATTCATTCTTGAGAAGGTGGATTAGAAGCAGGAAGCCGAGGAGAGCTTGGGATGATTTTAATTGCCTGCAGATTCTTTTGGAAATCAGGGAAATAAGATATGCAGGCTCCTCTATGAAAGAGGGATGGATGACTAAGGTCTACCTTATTAAAAGCTGCCACAGCACCAATTTGGCACAAGGCAGCAATCATTTAACTATGCACACAGTCCTACCACCTCCTCACAATAACAACATTTGAGTCTCTTAACAGCCTGACAGCAAGTTGCTGGGATGAGACCATGGCGTGAATGCAGAAGCCACAAAATGAATTAGGACTGAACAACGGAAAATGGAGAGGAAAAGGGCAAAGTCCTGAAATCATTCACTCCTGAGATTCAGCAGCAACACCTGTGTTCCCCCATTAAGGTACCTCTGACTCGATTCTGGAGGATTTTTTTCCTGCGACTCTGAACCCCTAGTCTGTCCTTTATCTCACACAGAGTCTGCTAGAACTCTTCTTGTAATACAGATTCACATCTCGCTGGCAACCAAGAGGATGCCACAGACTCCTTTCACATAAATCACAGGGATAAATCACTACTAGTAGTTCACCTCACACTGGCAGACAGGAGATACAGTGGACCCTCAACTCTTTTAAGCTGCGCTTGTTTTAGACAATAAGCCCATTGTTCCTTGCTCTGTAAGTTTGCCAGGATGCATAAAGCCCCATTCCTTTGGTGTCTGGTTACATCTTTGTTTGCATTAGTTTTTTTTTGTTGTTTTTTTGTTTTTTTTTTTTTCCCCTTTGTCTATTAAAGCATACTGTTGATGAGAAGTATGAAGAGGAGGCCAGCCCTAACTTTGACAGGTTGGCCCATACAGTGTTCAATAGCAGTAACTGGTCTGCACCAAAACTGTCACTGCTGCTATCACATAAAAAACTTCCTTCGAGGGACCTTTTAGGGCACTGAGTGTATTATAGAGTCCATTTGTGACACCATCTTTATGACTCCACAACTTCTGAAATTAAATTGGATCCTTGAGCTTAGGGCTGATGCTTTGGTAGACAAGGAAGGGGCAAGTGTTCTCAAAAGAGCTAAAGTAAGGATGCTGCTTTCCCTTTGGATGCTACTTTGCCCAGCAGATGAGGTCAACTGAGTGGTTGTTCACTTGGATTGTCAAGTAAAATAAATTGTTCATTGTCTGATTTATAATTTAAAACATTTTTATAAATTCATGAAAGAGCAATTGGTTTCACTGTTCTAAGAATAAGCAGCTATATATGGTCATGTTTAAGTTTTTAAAGAAAGAAGGATACTGTCAAAGACAGCTCAAGAAGAGCAACATGAAGAGTAAATTATATATGGGGACAGGGGACATTGCAGTCTAAAGAAGCCATTGCGATGTCAAAAATATGAAATGTCTGGTCTCCTCCCAGCAGATTCAGTGTTAAGAATATACCCATGTGGTGTTTTATCACAGCATGAGGCAGAAATAGGGGCTCAGATAGGGAGATACATGGCAGGAAACCAATCAGTTACTAGAGGGGAAAAAACAAATCATCTTGTTCAGACAAAGAAGGACAAAAGACTACTATGAAATGATAATCAAACTACTTACATGAAAGACTAAAGTCACCCATAGAAAACAACGTCTATCCTGTTCTGCTGCTACTAATGTAACTTGAGCATAAAAGCCACTGTACTGAATCTACATCTTTCCAAACAAGGGTGAAGTGGCTACGTGGAAAAGCTGTTCTCTAGTTTAACGTCTGGAAAGTAGTAAGGTGGATGCTTGTTTTTATTAACTAGTAAGTCAGCTCTAACTTCCACAGCTACGCTGCATTACTAGCACTGCTGGATTATGTAATATTCCTTGATCCACTGCAAAAGGCCACAGATGTTTCACTGCCTGAGGGCGATGGGCAGAGATAGCGAGAGAAGAGGGCTCGCCCTGACTGCTGCCCAAAGCTGGCACAGTCGGGCAGCCTGCAGAGCTCTGCTCTCTCTTTACACACTGGCATCCAAGCTTCATGCATCAGCTTCACCTCCAGTGGGTAATTCTGCTCCTTGAATCAATATTCACTTACTAGTAATACAAAAAAACAGATGGGCACTTAAACATTACAAAGCCTTAAACTGAGGCCATACTGGGAGAAGCAGCAGACCTTATTTGGTTTCCTAGTGAGCACAGGAACTTTGATTCAGGAAAAGCTCTGCCAGGACCAGCCATCTTAACTTTCTGGCCACACTACAGAGCATCATTACATAATTAAGTGTTCAAATACTGGTAAAGTTACAGTTGGGCCATGATATTAAATTGTGCTGTAAACAAGAAAGTCTCAGGTGGAATTGTTGAGGAGTCAATACAAGTTTTGGCTAGATACATTACATGGTAATACAGAAGTATGCTGGAATACGCCCCTAGAACCAAGGAGATATGCTGCATTAGCAAGGATTTGGAGTGTACCACAGCCCTGCATATTCCCTCAGTACTGCTTTCTTCCTTGCAGCACTGTGTAAAACTTATCTGTGCTGTAGATATTGAGCTAGTTTGAATTCTTTCTCACTCCCTGACATAAATGACCTGCAAGAAGCAGCTGACGAGCAGTCATTTCATTGCTTCATGAAAGACAGCCCTATTCTTTGTCATTCAAGTTTGATTTTTTTTTTTTTTTTTTTTTTTTTT
>VZSV01000001.1:5414422-5442330 GCA_013398735.1 Nothocercus julius | reverse complement strand
TGGAAAAAAAAAAAAAAAAAAAAAAAAAAAAAAACACCCACACCTTGAAATTGGGATTTGGGCTAGTGAGCAGTGAAAAGTTATACTGGCTCTTATCCTTTCAGATTCACCAAGGAATATCCAATGCCCAGTCCTCACTATTTAGTGCTGTTTTAGCAAAAGGATGATGAACAGATATGACAGCATAACTGGAATTCCAGGATGCTTGCAAACGAAAAAAAGAAAGTGATAAAATACAGAGTCAGAAACAGCTCTCTGTTTTCCCCTTCCAAAAGTAAGAAAAAGAACTATTTGCATCTCAGCTGAGATGCACAAGTATAATAAAAAGCTGACAAATTTGAATTTTTTCAGCTTTACAGTTGTTTCACTCTGGGACAAAAGCTTATCATGGGCACTTGAAACAAGTATTTTGGGGAAAAAGAGGAACTATTTCTCTATAGTACCCAAGAAAGATAATAGCGGCACTAACAGGATGATCATAAGCTCTCTCCTGCTCCTATCAGAGTTTTTTCCCTCTCATTCACTTGCTTATCTGTTTTGAATATTTAAATTACACAGGACATTTTTTTTTTTTTTTGACTTTAAACTACCCCTCAAGAAGAGTTTATTGGAAAGAGACAATCTTGTGCACTAGGTTTTAAAGAGGTCATGCAAAATGATGTCTACAGGCATTCTATCTTTTCTCTGGCTGAAATCATATTAAGCACAAAGTGTCTTAAACAACTCAGGACGTTATTAGTATACATGGCAGAAGCAAAAGCAACATGACTAAAATTTACTGCACCACTTCTACCTATATATGGATGCATATGAATAATAAGAACAATGTTACAAATAGGTACTATCTAGCTCACAAATTGCATCAAAATATACTTAACTGTGGCTCATTACCACACTGCTGAAAAAAACTTTCAACCTGCATAAATCTAAAGTACTCCTATTTCTGCATATAAACTGGAAGCTAAATAAGGTATCATGAAACCAATAGAATAAGCAAAATTTTATTTATGTTTTAAAACTAAAGCAGTTAAACACTGTGTACACAAGAGAGATTCTGAATTCCCTTTGTAAATTACCAAGGGATTTTACACAACCATATTCCATTACAATAAATCGGTGCCTTCCAGGTAAAAATTAACAGTGACACTGAAGACTCTACCATCTGTCACACTGTCCTTCTTGGGTAGAGTTTACTTGAATTTTTAACTTTTAAAATATTTCTAAATAGTGTAATATTTGCTACAGAAGGGATATCCTAGGAGTCTGTTCTTGGTGGGTTTTTTTTGGTTTTTTTTTTTTTGTTTTTTTTTGACAAGGGCTCAATGACAGGGATTCCTGACCCATAACAGATTCCTCTGCAGAACAGCAGCACTAATAATAACTATCAGCTGGTTTCTCTGTTCAGCACTGGCCAGCTTATCTCTTGCGTTATGTGGCAGCAAGAGACTCTCACACTCCAGTTTGAAAAGGGAAAGTTCTCAAGCTTTCAGTGTCCTGAAGGTTTCAAGACAATGTTTACAAGCAACACAGTAGAGATAAAGTCAAAACAGATGGCAGACAGATGTGTGCAGCATCAGAATGTGGAAGCTGTCTGGAAATGTTTTAAGTGGTGTCACCCTCTGGCTCACCCAAAACCACCCATACAAACATCAGCAGACAGAAGAAGAAAAGTCTGACACCAGCAGAAAAAGCATCTACACTGTTTACACAGCGTCCCACGGAGACCTCTTTCAACTCCACTGTGTCATCATTTGCACTCTCCCTTAGAGCACTACAGGCTAAGAGCAATGACAACACTTGGGCTCCCTGACACAGCGACCAGTCCTTTCACAAGGAAACCTGGAGCACTACAGCAACAGCCATTAACCTTCGAGGAGATCTGGGCAAGCACTATCTGCATGTTAGAGAGGCAGATGGTGCAGGATTACTCTTACACGAATCCAGAAGGCAGGCGGCCGACCCACGGAGAAGTTCCAGAGCAACCTGGCAGCCCTCTGCCACGCTGACCGTTGTGCTAATGCCCACATCTTCGCTGCTGTGATGTACAGCAGCTAGACAAAAAGATGAGCACAGGTTATCAACTAGCTACCAGGGAAAGAGTAAATGTCAGGTCACCATCTTTTTAAATGAAATCTACTCCTTTATGCCCTCACCACACAGCAGAAGATAATTTATTTCTTTGGAACAAAAGCTTGACTAAATTGCCCGAGCAACCTTCTGCATCACGACCCCCACACTAATCTTATTAAGAAAGAGGTTATTGGGCTCTTTGTTGGTGAACAGCACATTAATGAGATCTCCTTGAAATAATCCCATCTCTAATATGCAGGGAAAATTACATTTTCCAGCAATAATTACTGTGTCAATCAAAACCCCCAACTCCAAGATTAATTGCTTTTCTCAAGATTCCAACAGCCTCTTGTTAAGTGGCAAAACTCCAGGAAGAGAGGGGAGGGGAAAAGCAGGACATTTATCTTATTTGGTAAAACCCACAGTGGTTCTGCGAAGCTTTACCTAGACCACATCTAATGCTATGAAAGGTGGGCTGCAAACAGACGGCCGCTGGGGCAGCAGCAGGTCCCTAGGAGATGGCACATCCTTGCAGTGCCTCTTAGCCCCGTGCAACCACTGCAGTCACAGCCCATCCAGGCTGCAGCCCTTGGGCACCCGAACAGTGTGGAGCAAACTCCTCCCCAGCAGCAGCTCACAGAGCCAAGCCACTCTCCACGCAAGCCTGCTGCATTTCAGCGGCTAGACAGGGTCAAGTCGAGTCACGTGCTGCAAGAAGGGCTGCCAAGGAGAAGCTGGTGCTGGAAGCAAGACTGTTGACACGCTTGAAGGCAGCAGCCGTGTCCTGATCCCACCCTAAAACAAAGAGCAGGGCAACGGCGAAGCAGTCGTGGGAAAGAGCTACAACAAGCAGTAGCAACAGGCCCTTCAGAGGCAAGACACACAATCCGTAGGCACTGTGTCACGAAGACTATTCCACCTAAGAGGTGGCTATAATTCTTATCTCTCAGCCCTGACACAACACCCAGTGAACACAACTCTGTTCTCCGTTATCCCTAAGCAAGCCCAGACTAAGTGTGCTGAAGCCAGGGACTTCACAGGCCTAGCAGTGCAGAGAGCTTGGCTAGCAGCCAAATTGTGCTCCAGCATCTGCTCCGAGCTCAAGCAGCACATCTCCTTCAACGGCAGCTTCATCGTCAGTTCCCTGGCAGGTCTGGCTCTCTGTCCAGGCCAAGGCTCTTGGAGGGCTGGCTGCACCCGCCTTGTTCTGCCACCCATGGTGGCTCCCCTGCCAGCCGGAGTGGCCCTGCTGGCAGCGCCTGCCCCAGCTGCACTCTCCTCACAGCTTGGGTCCCTCCTGCTGCAACCAGCTCTCTCCCTCCCCTCAGCTACTCAGTGGCCTGGGAAGGAAAGCGCTTTCCTTGTTCTCCCCTCATTGCCATGACAGCTCCACACACACCTGCCGTGGGGTGAGCAGCAGCACAGGGACCCATCCGTGGTCCGCTCCCTTGGATGGCATAGGCAGGCAGGGAGCAGACGGAGGTGGGTGGGCGGGCACAGGGGGAGCAGGAGGTGCCAGGGCAAGAGCGGAGCTGCCAAAGGATTCGTACCCTAGTGACAATGGGGTGATCCTATGCCCATGTTCCCGCCACACACTCTCTCAGACCAGTAAAGCAAGTTAGCTCCCTCCTTAAATTCACATCTTGCCAGTTTGTTGCCACAAATTTCAAAGGCTGTGGGCTCCCATCGAGTAACAAAAGGCAGTTGAAGATCTCTGCATCTTTGTAAAACTAAACACAGCCGAGAACAGACAGGGAAGCTCAAAGTGACCGCTCTCTTTGGAAAAAACACATGCACCACCCGTGCGCTATCATCTGCAGTAACATGCTCCATCTGAGAGGCATCGCAAAATAACCCAGTGGTGGTTTACCATAGTCACCAATAGAAAAACGGGGGTTATACCAGGAGATTTTAAGTAAACATGCAAAGTTTGGGACCTAATAAAGCATTAATCACTGTAGATCAGTAGTAATTTGTCAGGTACTTCATGCTGGAAGAATGCCAAGCCTTGGGGATTCTTCCTTTAAAAATAACTGGCATGTTGTTAGTTTTAGCACAGAAAAGCACAAGCTGATGCCAGTTTATAAAGAATTCCCAGGATTTGTTAATTTTGGTAATGAGTTTTGACATTAAGCACATAGCTGGTACCTTACAGAGAGCTTCCTCTCACCAGGGTAAGTATGGAAAACAAACAACAACAACAACAACAAAAAGTATTTCTAATGAACATAGGTTTACTAACAGACAAGCAAAGGCAGTAGCAGAGAAACTAAGATCCCTGGGACGGGAATCAAAAGAAAACGAAATTATGCCCTTTTAATCAGTTTTCACTCATAGTGAAAACAAGACAAAGTAGAAAAACTAAGAGCAGAAAACTTGTATCCAGCAATAGAAAGCTTGCCAACAGGGAATTTTGGGCAGTAAGAACTGTAAAACAGGCTCCCAAGAGGAATGGAGTGACCTGGACACTGAGATATTTGAAAATAGACAGGAAAAAATAACAACAGAAAATACATAGTAAGAGGTTCTGTCTGAAAGAGGACACACATATCCAGCTAAAAGGTTTCTTGTCCATTCTAGTATATGCTGAGAATCCATTCTGCTAAAAATAAGCAGGATTCTTGGTTAATGTTTACCCCATAAATTTTCTGCATCTAAAGTGCAAAATGCCACCACATAGAAACTCTCCCAGACAGCAGCAGTATATTCACAGATTGAACCACTTCTCTTCCTGTCATTCAGTCTTCTGGAGTTTCTACTTTACTTCACAGAAGTAAAAGAAAAGATACCTACACCTCCTCTTTTTTCAAGGCAAAAAGGTCTTTGCTCAACTTTGAGTGCATTTGTCACATGAGAAGAACAAGGGCTGAAGAAGGAAAAGAGGTGAAGTCTTGGCTACAGAGTGAGACTTGTGCAAGATCCTCAGGACAGAAAGAAATGGTAATAGCAAAATAGCAGGCAGCCTTCCCCAGTGCTCCTGCCCAGTATCCCATTACCACACAAGGGCTGGGTGCCTACTATATGTAATTATAAGCTGCATTAATAAAACACACAATGCTGCATCAATCACGGAACTCTAGATTCTACCGCTTTAACAGTTAGTAAGCAAGCTCCAGAAATGTAAGACATACCAGTCTCTCCCAGGGAAAACAAGAGCAGGCCTGTTTTCCCCCATCTCTGTGGGTTTTTTAGTTATTTTTTTCCAGGTGTTGACTGAGCTGCTCACAAGGGTACACCTGGGCGAGAACCAAGAGGCATCTCAGCAGTAGCCTTTAATCAGAATCACTTTCCCACTGAGAGTACCTGACCAGCCCATTAAGTTCTCCTGCACTGTCTTTTATTACACTGCATCTGAAACAATCTGCTGGGAGTCAAAGAGAAGAAAAACATATCAGTGGGGTAACAAGTGACCTTTCTTTTGTCACGGACCATTCAGCCTCTGGGAAACAGTTACGTGGAACCAGAAACTCAGCTGGAAAAAGAACAAGCACTCCACTTGCTGAGACACTGTGAGGACAGATGATTTCTTGTGGTCCCAAAAACACGCTCAGATTAGTAAAGAAGATAACAGTCAATGGACTGGGCAAGGGTTCAGGACTGTCCTACACCAGCATTTTGCTGGATGCTCAACACGCCTGTCTCTTCCTGTCCCCAGAGTCGACAGAGAAGTTGGAATAGCCTTGAAAAAGCACTACCTTCCTCCTGTGCTGCTAATCTAAGTGTACCTGCCAGCATCAGCTTTCAGAGCCTCACCTGGACTATATGCTCCAAGAGATGCTGCACAAATCATTGCTAGGATATTAAAAGACACTTCCACAAGGCCGGAGAAACTCAGTAACAGAGAAAACAGTACCCAATTCTGAAAAAAAATATTAGCTGCTACCATGTGAATATTATTTACCGTTTAAATAAAAGTATTCATTTAAAAATGTATATACTCCAGATATAATTCTGCCATGACAGATGACCCAAATTCAGCAAATATGAGGTCTGGACAGAACTTGCAAACAGGGAAAAAAATGGATTTAGGCCACCATTGTTTTTGTAGCATTGGATTAGGCAGGAGACACAACAGCCGCCTTCTAAGAGGCCTTCAGCCTTTTGTAGCACCAAGACTTCACCTCTTTTCCTTCTTCAGCCCTTGTTCTTCTCATGTGACAAATGCACTCAAAGTTGAGCAAAGACCTTTTTGCCTTGAAAAAAGAGGAGGTGTAGGTATCTTTTCTTTTACTTCTGTGAAGTACTACAAAAGGCTAAGTACAGAGCATTTATTTTGGGAAACAAAATCCCCAACAGAGGGGGAATTCTCCAGGGGCAGACAGAAGCTTTGAAACATCAGAGCTGAATAAAGGTATTGAAACAGGCCACACTCTGTGCATTTTTGATTCATTAACTGCTTTATTAGAATAAATCTGTGGGGTTTTTTTTGTTTTTGTGTGTTTGTTTTTTTAAATACATCTGAAGGAATAACTCTGTATCTCAGAATTATCAGATTTCTTTTAGTTAGTACGGAATAATGAACATATTTAAGACCTCACTTAGTCCTGTACTTCCTCAACACAGAATGACAGTATTATGACAAAGATGCCACAATGAAAGCATCGAGGTAGATTAAAGTTGCATGATTTTCTCTGATTTCTCTTTTTCTTTTTGCTCAGCACAAAGTCCACCAGCTGGGCTTGATCATAAAATGAATACAAAATTTTATTATGAACCATATGATACCAGCAGGAGCAGAAAAGGTTGAAAACTGCATGAATGTTTAAAATCGGGCAATAAAGTAAAACACCTCTCCATCTCTTATTTATTTTCTTGGGCTTCTCTAAAGTTAAGCCTCAGCCTGCCACAACTGCTATCATGATGCTCTAATGAGGGGGGCAGCCCCACAACCAAAACCATACAAATCAAGAGAGTCCCCTGGCCAATAATTAAGACAGGTTAGACCTCATTAGAGGTCTGTCCCCTCCATACTGTGAGCACAAGTATTCAAAAAAACTCCTGGAAAGTAGTGTTTTAGTTACATGCAAACTGGGTCAAACAACACCAGAGGACTGAAAACGATGCCCTAAAAAAATATGCTGGGCATTTGAAGAATCAAACACATCAACGGCAAAAATAAGATTAATAACAAAAACACAGCACTCTCCAAGGACTTTCATTTTATCTGCAGGAACGTGTAGGCTTTCATTTCCCAGCTAATGTATTGACTATTTTTGCATGAAATGCCTCATCGTTTGTGGCTAAAGCTCTACTCAAATATTAAAATAAGAATATATCAATCACAAAGGTCAGAGCGAAGTGCTTTAGTCAGCTGACTGGCTGTTAGCTGACAAAGAACCAACACATTCTAATTCCTCAGTAAAATCCTGCCTTTAAATCAGGTTGAGAAAGTAGCTCATTGATTCCTGCTGCTTTGTTATCAGGAAACAACAGATGTTAATGCCCACAAGACAGGGACACTAGCAGCAGCTTTTAAAAGGATCTGTAGGATAGCTGATTCTGTATTGAGTTCAGTGATTCTAGAGAAATGTGTTTCAGGGCACTGAGCCATTCTCATTTTTAAGTAATATCCAGACTTCATAAATAATTATCAGATGCCTTCTGGCACAGGTCAAGCTGAAATCAATAGGAATACCCAGAAATAGACATTTACCCTATAATTTTTCTTCCTATGCCATATCTCCTCTTCATGCCATCCTGGAACTATCAACAGCTCCCCAGCTTGCTGTATCCACAGTGCTCTTTAGAAAGCTTCTAAAGAATCCTAGCAGCTGCCCAACACCACATCTACCTGTTCAATCGCATCCCAGTGACTTTCCCTGGTGTCCTGCATAATTTGTAACTGTAATTTGTGCCTTTTGCAGGAAGAAGGCTACAGGCTCAGGGGCCAAAGCTCCTGCACTAACTTTCCACTAGTCTTCAAGGTCTGTGTGTACCCATCTCTAGGAGCTCACAAGGGCCAGAGAAATCAGCTGCACAGCAGTTATTACTTGGTTCTGTTAATTAAGCCAAAACAAAAACTGCCTGTCTACAAAACATCTTACCTGAGAGAAAAAACATTCAGCTTCCCTGTGCTGCAAGAGAACTTCACACGTCAGTCTTGCACAAATGCCTAAGCAGGCCTTCAAGTGACACGTGGCTGTATGCTCCCACACCCCTTGCCTTCCCGTCCTCATGCCATACGTCTCTTTCTTCATAAGTGCGCTGACATTAAGGTAATGCAACAACAAAACAACAAAGCCCTAAGAGAAAAGAGGAAAGGAGGAAGTAATGCTGCTGTTCTGTGCAACACAAGCTGACTGAAGAAGGACTCTGTTTCCAGCATGCAACAATGGACAAAAAATTAATTAAACCAATGTTTCAAAAATCAAACATGCTGCTCAGGTCACCAATACAAACGCTTGACTAATTGTCCCTAGTAAAAATGCTAATGGTAAAGTGAAAAGAGAAACCTGACTTGCCTGCAATGCATACTTAAGGAAATCAGGAATAATTTTGATTCATTTAAGAAATACATTATTCTCACCTCAGTATGAGATAGATCAGGCCCTCTGTTCCTAGCATGTGATAGAAGACCAGCTATAAAAGAACATGAGAAATGCTGAAGTTCTGCATTCTAGTAACCAAGATATGTAAAGATGTTACTTCTTGAGTTTCCAATCATTTTCTGCCTTTCTAGTATACGACTACTACAAAAGCAAAGCATGGCTTATACTGAGAGCAACAAAAGTGACAAAAGTAATACATGGAGCCTGTAAACTATAATATTGCTTTTTAATATTTAAAGATAAAGCAAACAGCTTGATTTGACAGGCAAGTAAAATAACCACTTGCATTTTCATCATTGCAAGATGACACGGTGTTTGGACTGGTAAGCTTTTCCATGGTATTTTCCATAGTTTAGCACTTTCCCTTTGCATGAAGCAGGGGAAAGATAAAGCCATATTGTACAGAAAGAAAAGCCAGGAACAGGAGAAAATACAAAACCGCTCCTTTGAAATAGCAAGGGTCTGTGTTTGTTTGTTTGTTTGTTTTTAAAGCATCTATTCTCCAAACTTATTTTTTGGAAAAATCCTTTTAAAATGACTAAATATTGCTTAAAGCTCCATTTCCAGCCCCATCAATATGTCCCCACTCAAGCCTTTTCTAATCAAGCTGAGACAGAAGCAGGGCAGATGGAAAGACAATGGATTACCACTCCCCAGTGGCAAAGCCACACTGTAAGCTCAGCGTTGGTCTGTGTGAGGTGAGCAGATTGCTCTGGTTTGCAGTTTATTCTTCTGATGGGATCCTGTTACCATCTCTCTACTGTCACGGAGAATGCTTTAGCTGGGTTCGGACTCCCCAAAGGCTGCCTAGGGTTGAAAGGATGCTGAAGGTCACTTTTGGAAGCTATTTTAGCAGAAGGGATTGTCCTTGATACATAAAATTGAACAGTCTTCTAAGCAAATCTGCAAAAGCAACCCATGACCACAGAAATCAGAATTACTGTTGAGTATCGTTACAATCCAAAGACCTCCTCACAGGCTACACAGAACATGCAGCCTACCAGATTAGCGTTCCAAGTTCATTTTGTCCTTGTCCAATTTATATCAGTCTCCTCAGCTTTCCTAAGGATGTAACTTGCTGCTGTTTAGAATAACTAATCGCATCCCGGGGCATGAGCAATGTGGAAAGAAAGTATAGTTTCTGACATATCCTAATATAATAGCATTGTCAGCCCAGAAATGGCTAAAGAAAACACTGCTCTGAAATGAGATACTAAACCATTTGTTATGTTGCAGAAAGGACTGAAGATAAATGGCCAAAGCAAAGTCATCCTGAGAAAGCCATTAAGGCAGAAAAATTACATTTTGCATTTTCAAAGGAACTTTCATCACACTACAGAACAAGGTTAGAACACAAAGCCTGTATAGGAGGCAACACAAAAAAAGTGTAGAGAAGGGGAAAAAACAAGGACCTCACAGAAAAGTCCCTCTCACACAGCGGGCACGTGTTAACATCCTAACAGACTTCTGACTTGAAGAGTTTTCATCAAAACCATACATTTTTGAATACAGTAGATAATGTAACAAAGATCCCTGGAAAAAAAAATCTCTGCTCACAATAGAAGGTTGGTACTATGGCCCATTCCCTGCTGGGATGATGGAAGAAAGCACATAAGGTACATAACCTGGGAAAGAACTAAATGGCTTAATTCTTGGGCCAGCACTTCCCACTTTCAGGTAGGCTTGAGTTTATCACAGAGGATGTAACCTCTATAAAGGGCTATGTCCAGGTGAAGGGGGTAGAAGTTATGGCGGCAGGAAAGACCTTCCACATTTCCCAAGCTGGAACAAAATCAGCCTTGGTCTCCCCAACCACATTCTGCCATCGGCAGTTGCAGACCCAGAATGCCTTTTGCACTTGCTCCATTCTCTGCTGTAGTAGCCAGTCTCACTGACAGCTGCCACAGACTAGGTGTAAAGGTGAAATCTTTTCTATAGCCTGATACAAGATCTCTGGATGCTGCAACCTCTGATGGAAACTCTGCAGTAGTTTCATGCATGTTTCTATTTACAGGGTTTATACTAAACTAATACAGTAGCTCTAGACTGTTTTTTAAACAATTTAAAGTCTATATTTAAGCCTCTGAAGAGGCAGAGATGTAAATTATAAACACTGCCTATGACTGTCTGCAGCAGATAGAGTATCACATAGTCTGGAGTTCCAGCAATTCACACTGTTAAGACAAACTGCAGTTGAAATTCCTAGTGTCATTTTTAACTTCATTCTTCCACTCAGACTAAGTCTTGTCAACCTGTCTCCTTTGAGAAGCGTACATTAGACCACAGTCCAATAGTGCTATCAGCACTATTAGTCAACAAAATATACTTGGCTCCCCAAGACAGTGTGTCATAAATGAGTGAGACTTCTGGAGTTCAGCAGCAATCTACAGGGAAGTGTTAATTAGAACAGACTGAGTCAAAAGGAAGCTCAACATAAACTAATTAGTCCCAACAAGTGTGGCAGGACAGCTCTTTGGAGACAGCATTCCATTGCTGGCTCCTGAGAAGTTAGCACTTTCCCATCTCCAGCCTTTAGTCTCAAAGAAGCATTAAAACATATGCCATCAGACCAAAAGTTCCATGCTAATATACCATAAAGAGATGTCTTTCCTCCATCACTTGGTTACCTTAGACAACTTCCTCTGTGCAGCACTCAATTCGGTCTATCCACAAAGTCAAAGATCTTCAAGATTGCATCCACACAGGAGAATGTGAGAATACCTTTAGTAAGGTATGCATCCTCCTGAGTCTTGGTTGGGCTGGCAGGCTATAAACGCTATCCTCTGAATCTTAGAATCTCTATTTTAAGAATGTCAATACAGAGTTAATCTAGATAACTCCAGCGCAGAACAGTAAGGGGCTGAAAAAGTTTAGAGGGAAGGCAGCAGGAGGAGAACCAGAATGAGCCACTCAGCATGTCAGTTTACAAGCTTACAGCCTAAATATTGCTGCCAAAATGACATTAGTCAAGAAAAGAAATACTTTTAAGTATTGCATTAAATGACGTCCTGATAAATTCCCATTTTTCCAGATGCAGACTAACAGATGCATTCGTGCAAAAGAATTCTGTAAGCAAAGAAATAAGAGGCTGAAGATACCAGAAGAACAGGATAAAAACACTAGAAAGCAGTAGAGAGCATCTTTTTTTTTTTTTTCCTTTTTCTCCTCACATTCCTGTGCTCATTAATCTTCTTGTGTTAAGACACAGGATTTTAGATCGAATAAAAGTCATCCACAATATTAGTAACCAATGAGTCAGCATCCGTATTTTCCCCAGCTTCTGGCTCATAACTGGAAAAGGAAGAACTGAAAGTGATACTATAACCTAAAGAATTCATACCTACAAGCACATAAGACTAAGAACTGCATCTGCTACCTTCTGCCTTTATACCATGCCTGTTCACATCATTAATTGCCACCAGCTGCATGGTTAATATCTCCCTCTTTCAGCAACCCAACTTCCTTCTCAATCTAAGCATGTAATTCCCCTAACAAATAGAATGATACTAACACTTTTTGGTATCATTTTAGTTCTTTTGACAATGACTCTACCTCACCTCATGGTTATAAGCTTTCTTTTCCATTCTAGCCTAAATATGCTTCACAGGCATGAAAATGTAGTATTAAAACACGTTCTTAAATAAACAATAGTCCAAGCACAGGTCCAGTCACTGCTAACAAAAGCTGCAGATCAACAGCACGTGAAAAGGACAAACTATTTAGGAACATTTTTAGGCCCATGCATTTGAGCATTTTAACCTCAAGCAGCTTTTGATGCAAACCGTATTAGAAGCAAAAGGTTTCTCAGTTTTAATCCTATGACCAATCCATATTAACCTACAAAAAGCATTTGCTTTCAAAAAAAAAAAAAAAAGAGAGAGAGAGAAAGAAAATGTTATATGTTCAGCACTTCAGAAAACCATTCTTTCTGAACCAAATACTACTGCAACAGGAGTATACATCGCCTGCTGTCTTTAAGGGAGTCAAGACCTTAAAAGTCTGACAGCTGCAGGGCCATCACAGACTTGTGGAATCACAAAATACTTGAGGTTGGAAGGGGTCTCTGGAAATCACCTAGTTCAATTCCCCTGCTCAAGCAAGGTCACCTCAAGCAGGTCGGCAAGGACCCTGTCCAGTTGCTTTTGAATGTCTTCAAGGACAGAGACTCCAAAATTTCTCTGAACAATTTGCTCCAGTGTTCAGTCACCCTAACAGCAAAGTGCTTCCTTGCGTTCAGGTGAAATTTCTTGCATTTCAGTTTGCTCATTGCCTCTTGTTCTGGTACTGAGTCCCACTGAGAAGAGCCTGGCCCCATCCTCTTGACATTCTTTCATCAGGTATCTATCTATACCTATATCTATATGCCCTGAGCCTTTTCTTCAGGCTGAACAGCCCCAGCTCTCACAGCCTTTGCTTATCTGAAAAGCCTACATTTTTTTTTTTGGTCTTTTGTGGCCCATCATCCTCACATATGAACTGGTTCAAGCAGGAGCTAACAGGCTAAATGCTTTTATTACTGTATTTTGATAGCACAGCAATATAAGATCTCATACAAAGGATAAAATATGGACACGCCCTCTTTAGTAGAAAACTGAGACTAATATTATTCACTCATAGTAACACCATGGTACCACCTGCTCCAGAAAGGAGCTGAGCAGTTACCCAACGCATACTGAGGCATAATGATACCTAGTGTCTCAGAGATCACAGTTCCTTTTCAGAGTAGAGTTTAAATAACTGCAAATGCTGCAAAACACGAGGCAAGATCCTTATTTCTTAAAATTTTGTAATAAGAAGCAACTGCAATCAAGTCAACAAAAAACACAAATAAGTATTACAAGAGAATCACTCTTCATTAAAATAATATGTGTTATAGAGGGCATCACAATTACTTATATCAGATGTTTATAAAGCAAAGGACACTGTAACAACATCAATCACACAAGATCTGTGCAGACTATGGAATTTCTGTAATAGGTACGCACAAAAAATACCATCTTCCTCCTCACCACTGCTTTCACCAGACAAAAGCAGGACAGAGCTATATTAAGCAAGCTTTGATTTTTAATTGCCTGGACAATCTATAAGGGAATTCTATTATGTAAACCAAAGCAGTCATGCAAATTAAGATGCTTTGCATAACTAAGCCACTAAACATATACACTATAAATAACCTCAGTACTCCTTAGGTCACTTCAATCATTTGCCTTAAAAGTCACCTGAAATCTTGTCAACTATAGTTTGAAAGAAATTACATTAAGACACTTTTCCCTACAGATAATTTTCTTCTTACAATTTTGGTATTTACATGAATTACGATGTTACTGCTATCTCCTCCTGCTGCTAAGGTTAAGGACAGAACTACTTGTCTGGATTTATCCACTCAATCTTGTCCATATGATGTCAGCAACTACTGGCAGGCTTGCAAAAGGCCTGAGATGTGATTAAAATACAAAGGCTATGGTGACACTAAGAACGAGTTAGGCCTCTAAAAAACAAACTCCGTCTCTGAGACTATTTACCAAATGGCTGGCTATGAGTAAAATTTCTGAAAATTGATTTTCCTTTCATTATTGTGCCACTTCTTCTTATTTAGCCTTTCCCAGGAAATGATATAAGTATGGAAAAACACCTTAATTTCCTTCATAATTCATTTTAATTCCAATCTCAACAGGCAGGATGGGCAAGATCAGAACCAGGCGTGCAATATATTTCATTATGAAGTTTTCCCCATGAAGAACCAAGAAATAAATAAATAAAAAGGGTGGGGGTGTGCTGCAAGCATTACTGTAAGCATCATGGGGACAGACTTGTTTGAATGGTGAGACAAAATACAAAAAGACACCACTTCCCTCATAAAACCTACCTACCATTAAAAAAAAAAAGTTTCTTTTCCTCTAAAGGAGTAACAGCGAGTCATTCAGCATACCCTGAATTACACATGTAGGAAAGCAAGACACCAGGTATGAATACAGTTACCACCTGATCAGAGGCAGTGTAAGAAAATCCAAACACCAATTCCCAACACATCAAATTGCCAGCTAGTAAGACAGTGATTACTGCAGTGCTTAGATTTTAAGGCTGGAGTGATTTGCTCCTTTGGCTTCGGAAAGAGCAGGCCAGCTCCTCCATAAGCTGGCTGACCTTAACTTCGTTACAAAAGCCAAAGCAGGAACAGAATTCAGTCTGCCTGACTTGCTGCAATGTATTTTGAGCCCAGTTTAAGCATTTACAGTTGCACAAAGTGAAACGAAACATGATGATGAAACAGCCAAACTAATTACAAGCTCCTGGATCAGAATGACTGCTTTTTTACTCACTTTCACTCATGTGACTAGTGACCAATTGCCTTAAAGTTTCTTATGAGGTCACCATGTAATAGAGTTGCTGCGGTTTTCTAGAGCTACGAGGGTAATTTAAAGACCTTGCACAGCACCTAGTCACTCCTGTCTTTACAGTGGGGAGAAGTGGAGAATGAAAAGTCAGCACTTCCCGGTCAAATGCTTCAACCAAATGCCCCAAGTCACCCTACTCATTTCTCATTCTTTCAGTCAAACCAGGAAACTCCCCTCATCATTATTTTTAGTTGCCTTTTTATGTTGTGGCAGGTGTGAGTACCTTAGTGCCCTGTAGCAGATTTTAATGGAGTGGCTTGTAAGCCATCTGCCCATGCCTCCATACTGGCTCAAAAACCCATGCCCCTACAGCTTCTAGTCAGAGGTAGTAAAATAAAGGCAGTAAGGACCAACTCTGTTTTTCCTGAGCATTCCAGGATGTTTATAATTCTAAACTGTAAGAAGCACTTCAGGATGCCTTAAGTTGTTCTTCTTCCAGCATGATGTAACTTCAAAGAAAGTTGACCGCAACAATCTAATCTGGTGCAACTCAGGAATTATATCCTGCACATAAGAAAACCTAGTTTAGTTTCCACAGCTGCCATGCAAAAAAAATCCAACAACACATTTACCAAGTTATTAATTACTTGTATTAGGGTAGTATCCAAAGTTCCCAGTCCCACGCAAGGCATGTTTCACCTAAGACCTCTAAATATCCATAAATCCATAAGTAAGTTTCATGAGCTAAAATGGGACACCCACCCTTACTGCTTGGAGCCAGTTACTTGCTACAAGTTCTACTGTGCAACCTTCACTTTAAATGCAAACCCACCTGGTCCTAGTATAATGATGTGGATTATCACTATGCTTCTCTTACTGCCAGGGAAATCTCATAGCACCACTATATCGTTTCTGAGGCAACTCACTGAATAACAATAAAAGCAGCTGCAAAATAGCAAGCGAACAAAGACTATAGTGATATAATGGTGACTCAATCACCTTTCAATCCAGCTATTAAAGTGCCTACAGCTCCCTTTACGCTGCAGGTGAATCAAAAGCAATTGAACAGAATTAATCTCTTCCTGGAACATTAAAAAAGACGTTCAAGTTTCAGTGCAGACTTGTTGGGCTCTTTCAAATTTGAGTTTCTTAAACTCAGTCCTGTTGTAACACCAAAGTACTGGCCCAGTGAACCGAATTTCAGCGGGGCCAGTTTTAGACTCCCAAGTAAAAAGAACTGCGTGAATTAAAAGTGCACATATTCAGACGATGGCCCTCAAGCTGAAACACAGGAGCCTCAAGGAAACACCCGTAGCGAAGGGTAAACTCTTCGAACTAGGGAACTGCATCTGTGCAGTGCCTAGCCCATGAGAACACAGGCAGAAACCTTGACATAATTAAGGATAACATTGGGACATTTGAGGGTTTTGTTTGTATAAAGTACCAGCTTTAAGGACAAGTTTATTAGGGCAAGATGACTAACAAAAATGCGTATTTGCAGATTAACAAGAGAACCAGCTGCTTCAGCTCTTAGCTGTTGCTGCTGCCTGAAAAGTCCTTCATTTTGAATGAAAATTCAAAATAAATATTTTGAGTGAAAACTTAAAATACCTCTGCTAGCCTTCCTATGTGATAGACAGCTGAAGAGAAAAATTAGCTCTTCTTTACCCAGAACTTTCTAGAATATCCTAGTAACTTTTGGTGCAGTAAGGAAAGGAAGAGAGGACTTTCAAATAAAATCATGAAGTTCTCAGAAGTCATGAACAGCTCAGATCTCCATGCAATTGGAATTATGAATCTTACTATCCCCTTAATCTCTTTAGCTCTATTTTCTGAGGGACCAATTTTATTTTTGCCTGCCTTGGGTTCATTGGAATTTTTTCATACTTCATATATCTAGGCCAAAACTTGGTTTCTAGATATGCAATTACTCAAAGCGATGCACAGCCTCTGTGCGAAGAGCTCTATTAGAGTTCAACATCAACAGCCGTTTGTCCAGATAAGAGTGTGAACTGCTCAAACATACACTTCATTCCTAATTTCATTTCTACAATGGCCCTAAGTAGTATTAAAATGTGAAGACTTCAAACTATAGTTGATCAAATTCATACCCAAACTCTGGCCTGTAGTGTCACGCTTTGTTTATTAATAAAAATATTGATCTACTATCCATGTATAACCAGCCAGGATCCAGGGAACAAGGAAAAGACTTACAGATGCCCAGACTTTTGGGAAATAAATTAAGAACTACAGCGGTAACAGTAATGACTGATTTGTTTCTTTTTCTATGGAAACAAATGCAATATTGCATTTATAATAGCTCTTGTTTTAGAAGAGCAGTATTATGGAGAAGTGACTGGAATATACAGAGCTTTAAATAGCTGAGCATCCCTATTTGTCCCGAAAGGACTGCCTGGATGCAGATAAAGCTTTGAAATGAACTTCTCTACTATACTCTTGGACATGGCCAGTAAACAAAGTGCATAACAGAGTGTGTTTTGAAGGGTTGTTTCTTCACCTTGAAATTCATTTTCCTCTCCTTGAGGGAATCTTGATCAGCCCTTCCTTTAGAAATACAGTGGTAATGGCACAGATTGTTACCAGACCTCAGGGAGCCTAAACCTCTAACATCTGTACTGAACCTATAATATCCTCATATTCCAGATCACTTCTGAGGCTCCATTCCTATCCCAACAGTATTTGATGTTGAGCTTGATGAACACTCTTTCAGTAAAGAAAAGATTCTCAAAAACCAAAAATGTCTTTAAGAAGTAATGCTGATCTTAAGACTGTTGGATATAGAAGTAAGATAAGTTAAATTTATGGGTACTTAAAGCTGACAAGACCAATTACCAGATAATAACTTTGAAAGTGGACACTATCTTAATTAAAAGCAAACAGGCTAAAAGCCATGAATCTCATTAAAGTACTTCCACTTTAACCAGGAAGGTTTCAGAACCTAATATAAAAAATGGTCTCTCAGTAAAAAGCATTTATAAATAGCCACAGTAACAGTGTGGAGGACACTACTTTCCAACAAAATCATACCATTCCTTCATCAATTCAAGTATTTCTACCTTATCTACAGAGCAATTTGTTTGATGAAAAATCTATTCTGTTCCTAGAAAAAGATTCTTCTTAGAATAAGTACACAAGTCAGCAGAGGTAGGTTGTGTAATTAAACCAGCAGAAAATACTCAAATCCTTATAGCTTACAGGTATCAGAGAAGGAACAGGTAAGGCAGGGTTTGTGGCCATGCAGAATATCTTAGATAAGACCAAACAGTGTAACTGGAAGACACAGATAAGTTTTCAGGCAGAGAAATCCCAGATTAGGTCTTGCCTGTGTGCTTGAAAACATCTTTGTTTTTCCAGCTATGTTTGTTGGTTTAATACAAGATATTAGCTCTGCAGTCCTTGTATTGTCCGTGCCCTTAGACTATTAAAAATTTGACAACACACCAAACAAAAAAGGAATGAAACAAATTATGTTCAAAAACTGGGCAATAATTATAGGTTCAGTGTGTTCTTGGATTTAAAGTTTGTTAAATAACTGAAGCGATTTTTCTCCTTTGATAGTGTATACTCAGGCACAAAAAAAGTCCTGGAAACAGGGTCACTGTGCAATGACTGTTTCTCTTCTTTCACTGTGGTGAAACTCTCTTTGTTAAAGGCAGATCTTGTAAGACCTGTACTTGAGATCTAAGTCTGGATAATGATGTTTGTGGCAGTAACGTTAGACTTTAAGAAAACTGTTCCTACCAGATGTAAATTAGGGGTAATTCTATTACTGAACTGTCCATGAATTCAGTCAAACTACAGTCTAACCATTAGATCTAACCATTATCTACAGCCACAACTCATAACTAGCATCACGCAAATAAATAATAAACTTCTAAAAAAAAAAAAAATCAGGGTGACAGAATGAATCTCAAAACAGAGAACAGCAACACACACATTATGCTGACAGTCTATTTTAACACTACTCATACAGAGGATTCTGCTAATCCTGATGAATATTCGCTTTCTTCTGAGCAGGAGCCTGAAATTTAATGCATAAATTCACACCTCTCAAATAGAAATCTTCCAGAAGTCAACAAAATACAACATTCTCTATCTTTCAACTTTAGCAAGTCCTTTGCATTTCAATTAATTACACATTACCTGTATATGATTACATACAAGAGAAAGAAAATCACTGTGTTCAAGCTCAACAGTATGTTCCTATGTATATCACTAACACATTAATAAGATTTTCTTTGCATTCCCTCCTTAACAAACATTATTCATGCAATGCAACAAAACATTTCCTTGAGATATTAAAATTACTTTTATCTAACAAAAACACACACGTACTCTGGATGCAAGCAAAGAGCTAGTTGTTTTTATTGAGACCTGGTAGTGAGTACCAGCACCTAATGATCATCAAGAGTGATGGAAGTCCCAACCTAATATAGTCCCAAGGAGACCAAAAAAAAAAAAAAAAAAAATGGGACTTGACTTTCAACAAGCAAACAGTGGAAGACAAGCACATTTTACAGACAGACATCTTACTTATCCAGAAGATCTGAACTAAAAAATAACTGCTGTTTATGAAAATAAGTCTCTGTCAGAGAAGGAAGATTACCAAATACCAATTGCCAAAGATGCGAACTGGTAGTAGTATCATGTGGAAAAGGGATGCAGTAGTCATTCACTTCTAAAGGACTCTGCCCCAAAATATAAAAAGGACATATTTTTCACTGGTGTCCTGAACTCCCAATAACTTATTTGGAAGATAGAGATCTCCCTGTTTTTGCAGGAACAAAACTATGAAGTTGGCCAGTTCTCAACTCAAGCAAAACATGCTGACAACTAACAAATGATAATCCTAGCCTGTGACTTTTCTGCTCACATTCATCCTCACCTTTTTTATCAAAATTTTGATGCATGGTACTGGATTCCAGGAACAATTAATGTGATTAACTAGATCACAACAGTTAAAACTGTTTGCTTTGACCGTCTTTGGGCAACTATCACTTGTTCTATCCATCAAGGAAACAGCAGCAAAAGGAAATTAGAACAGTAAAGGTTTTAAAGTAAATTCCTTGCCTTGAAAAAACCCCAGTATGGCTTTGAGTATTTTACTTAGCACCTATTTGTCAAACTGTTTCTGAACAAGAAGTTTCTGCGACGACTCCCATGGATAGATTCTCAAATTACTCAGCATAAAATACGATGAGCATTCTGAAACTTTTTTATTCTCTTTCAGAGGTAACAACGCTTCTTTTAGATCCATTGACCTCAAACTTCTAAATCAAAAGATGCTCACATCAAATGTTCTTGATGATTTTAAACAATAAGCCGAAGCTTGAGGAGACTGTAATCCACAGCGGCAAAACTGGTCCCATCATTTTTTTTTCTACTGGTGCTATTAAAAGTGCCTCAGTAATGATCTTTCAGTATGTTTCATAACTGCAAGAAGTAGTTCTAGAGAAACAAAACTCAGACGTGTCATAAGGTGACTTCACTCTGTCACTTGGGGACCAGCAACAACGTCTAGCCTATTGACATGCCTCACAGCCCTCCATCACTCGGGCTAACTCGCTCCAGCAACAATTACTGGTCTCTGTGCTGACCAGCTGCAGAAACTGCCAACTGGGTCTAGATTCACTTGCAGGTAGCAAGTTCTATAGCGCACCTTCCTGTGAGGGAGCATGGCTCTGGAGTCACTTACTCCATTCTCCCCCTCCCCTTGCAGCATCATGAACACAGTTTAAGACTTGGGTTATTTTTCCTGCATTAACTAAAGAGAATATGCCAAAGTAGTGATGGAGGGTAGGGCTGCCTCCTTTGGTAGCAAAGGAGGCCTGGATCAGCATTAACTGACTGATCCAGTGACTGATAGCAATTACAGGTTCTTCTCCAGAGGAAGGAATAAAGGTGCTGCTTGGCCACAGGTCCTCCTGCTTTTCCTCCTAGTTGCTTGACTTCTCCTGACCTGTCTTTTCTCCTACCTCTAAGTAGCGCATGAAACATATTCCTAGTTACTCACTCTGCTCATGAGCAGCCTGGTCAGCACTAAGCAACATGACAGAGTTAGCCTTTCAGCAAACTAAACCTTAGATTTAGACAACAAAACTTTGAAGTCATTTCTGCGTATGCACAAGACAGCTTAAAAATATGGCAGTTTCTCACAGAGTGGGAAATGCTCACCCAGGAGGCAGAGGCCATCCATCCACCAAATCCCAAAGCCGTATTTCAAACAGCTGCAGCGCTCACACTTGCAAAGATTGGCAAGAGCAGTTTTCTTGCTTGTTTTCATGTAAAGCAACAGCCTCCTCTGAGTCTTGTTCCTACAGAAGGCTGCACACTTTTCTAATGAAACTTAAAATAAACTCTACTACAGCCAGATCAACATCTAGGGCAAAAATTTCAGCCAAAATTATAATTTTTTACACTATAATCAGCTGAAAACTGCTTAAAATGGGAAGCTGCGAGATCTTAATAGGTAGCTTTACCAAAATTTTGTAAAGCAGTTAAAACAGGTGGAAAAATACACAGCCTTTGCAGACCACACTGGATAGCATCCACAGAGAGCAGTCTTTGAACCAGCAAAAGTTAACCGACGGACTGGCAGGACTGGCACTAACAGGTAGCTTTATATGCTATAGCTTTCCTTTTAATTAACATTAAGTAATGACAGAAGGCTGTGTGGAAAGTTCTCTTGAAAAAACTGCTCCCAGGGCATTCTCCAGCAAATGCTTGTAAGGGGGAAGGGCAGGAAGCAGCACAAGCAGGCAGCCGAAATGGCTCACTCGCTTCAGAAGCGCTCATCCTATTAACCAGGCTTCCTGCCAGGCACAAAGGAAGCCACTCTGCACCTCACCTTATGAGGCAAGCACTGAAATGAAGGTGAATTTGAAGTAGAGATCTAATAATAAAAAAATGAAGGCAGGAACATCATTTCAGGTGTTCATCTGAGTAGTTACAGTTTTGAAAAGAAAGAAGGGCAGGGAGGGAAAAGAGAGAGAGGCGAGCAAAAGAACATCCTCTCCCTGCTAGAGCCTGCCCTGTCCCAGCCTACACGGCCACAAGTCTCTGTAGCACTAGCACATCCAGGGTTTGAAGTTCATAAGCCTAAAAGGGGAATTTCTCCATCTGCTCTTATTAGATGTGTCCGGCTGCTTTCCAAAGCTCTTGTCTACTCGGAAGGTGATGCACCTTGTTGTTTCGAGAAGTTTAATTAGGCAACTGGAAAGGAATGCCAAAAGTACATTCCTCACACAGCTACTCCCAAAATAAGACCTGATTACTACAAGAGTCAAGCCTTGAGAGAATTTGCTTTGCTCACATTATTTTCAATCCAGTTTCTCTCTTCATTCATTTGGAGAGTAGAAGAATAAAATAAAACAAAAGAGAGACAAAGCTGTACAGACCAATCAGATGGTGGCATTTGCTGTGATATTCACTGGGTATCTGGTCATCATTTAATTGTTTTTTGAAGCTTCAGGTGCTGATGTAGCAAATATATGGAAGTTTTCTTCATATAGGTCAGCATAATAACTATGCATTTCTAATCTGAATTTAAATATAACTTCTTTCTCTTGCAGGCAAAAAACCTGCTATAAATCAGTTTCCTGAGAAGTCAAGGAAACTGCAGCAGCACCTGCACCTTGTAAGCAAAGGTGCAATCAGCACCTTGTCTTACATTTAGAATTCAGCATATTTTGGTTAAAAAGTTGGTTAAAAGTTGGTCTCCAATTTTTGCAGAGTTCCTCAGCACTGTTTGGGGAAGTTTGGACATACTTGCACCTACAGAAGAATTCAGGAGAGGGAAGGCAGTGCATGCTGACCACCTGGGGCTTTCCAAAATGAGAGATTAGCTCAGCCTTTATTAGGGAAAGGCTGCCACTGATACCTCCCTGGAAATTATCCATCTTTGTAATATAACATGAAAAACCCTTAAGTTAGCAAAGCACCCTCTCCCTCCTTCTTGAAGTCCCATCCAAGTTGTACTGCTTGATAAACAGAACGCGTGCGCGCGCGCACACACACACACACACGAGCAGCTTCCTTTTATTGTTTGTATTCCTCAGAAAATAACAGCAGTCTGCCAAATAATGACAAAAACAAAACAAAGAGCTGGGTCCAACCTGCGAAAGCAGTCCTGCACTCCCCTGGGTATGCTCAAGAAGGCAAACAGATGCCAGCAGTGGGCAAGATGTTGACAAGCCCCACTCCCATCAGGTCAGTACTTGGCCTAACTCCTCACTTCAGGAAAGCCCAGGAGGGAGAAACAATTTATTATTAAGCATGACAAGAGCATGCTTGCCCCCGCATGAACAAAGCTCAATGTACCAAGGGTACTTTTCCTCTTTTGAGAGCAGCAGCAGCAGCTGGTGGGAGCACATACCTTAATCCCATACTTAAGCAACAGCACTTTGTGCAACAATAAAGTGTCACAGCACAGTTCTACTGGTGGTATCCTCTAAGGAGCTGGTACAGCAGTTGAGACTAATATATCTTTCCTGATTAAAGCTAGGAAGAAAATGCACAAAAAAAGAATTGTGGAAAAAAAAAAAAAAAAAAAACACTGTTTAGCAGTCAAGATTTCTGAACAGTCAGACACAGAATGCCTCTGCAATTTTAATTTGTCCTCTCCTGCCACTGGAAGACCACATGCTCCTGACTGTATTTAATACTGCTCAGTGCCATGCACCCCACTGTTTCTTTGCACGGCTTCTCCATGCTGACAGAAAAAAGGAAGAGGGGCTGAGGGGCTGGCAGGAAGCCTTATTGTTCCTGCCTTCCCCCAGCTAGATATACTCCCTCCTTTCTTCACAGAAGGCCAGGGCCTTTCTGAGCTGCAGTCTCCACATGCCAGAATTTCTCAGAAAGAAGGTCTTGGGCTCTCAGTGGGCAAGGAAAGGAAGGGAGATACATTTCAGCTTTTGTCCATAATCCCCTGAAACACAGTAAAGCCTACTCAAAGCACACAAGCATTAGCAAGTAATCATGCCATCAAATTGGTTTTGTTCCCAAGCTGTCCCTGTCTTTTTCAGACTAAACCTTGGATGCTCAAAAGAGATAAAGGCAGATGGATGCTTGATTTAACTTTCCTTTTTAAATATAGGCTTCACAGCTCTTTTTGATTTCTTAAAAATATTTCTAGGCCGTTGACACTATAGGGCAAAGACTTTTCAGCTCTTGTTCCAGATACTCATGAGAATGAACGTGGCAGCTGCCCTTAGTTAAAACCATGTTCCTTGCTCTCAGCAATTTCAGGAATAGTCCTTCTCAGATACCCATGTTTTTCTGTTTAAAATGCAATTTAGTTCCCTTAACGTCTCTACCAATTTAGCATCTTGTTAGCAAAATCCACACTTACTTTTTTGATAGCTACTTGCTTGAAGTACCACGTGGATTGGCCAGTACAAATGACTGTTAATGAACAGCCCTTTTTCAACACAGCTGAATTTTCTGTAGATATTTAGCCATAATTTTGTGTCATGGTATGCTACAGCATATCCATTTACTTAAAGTTCTGGATCAGGTGCTAGTTTCTGTGTCCATATAAGGAAATGCTAAAGAAATATGTGGTCCAAAACTAAGTCTTCACAGCAGATATTGCCCAGCCATCTTCTAATTAGGACTTGAAACACTGTCCCTTTAATCCTTCCTGTTTTGTTGTAGGGAGGCAGCAGAAGCCTAGATTCCTGGCTGGAATCAGTGCTCATCCAGTGCCCTTCCCTCAGTCTCTGTACTTGTACACTCCTGTCGCTTCCTTAGAACTATTTTTTATTTCCCATTTACCTGGAACTGCTTTCAAAAACTAAGCAAGACGCACATGAAAAATGCAATCACCTCCAGTAAACCATCTTGTCACAGTTCCCTCAGCTTGCAAGCACTGCTGGAGAACTCTTCTGGCAGCAGAAATTCAGGAGGAATATCAAGAACTTGAGATACAGCAGCCACCTCAAACTGCCTGAAGTGACCAGTCTTCTCCTTCATAACATTGTTCAATGACAAATCTACGTGGAACAGTCTGCATAATTTCACAAAGAACTGGAAAATGTCTCCCTTCTGCTTGATGTTTCCTAAATGGTACAACCATCCAGTATGTCTATCTCAAATATGTTCTAAGTAATCATAGCTAATTAACACAGCTGATCATTTTAGATCACTTCAGACAGATCTTGCCAACTCCTCCCTCACTTTATTGAATTAATCTGAAATTCATATCAGAATATCCAGTCTGAAGAATCCTGGAAAGTGGGGACACTGAACAAGCCACTTTAATAATAAAGAACAAGGACCTGTAACAGTTGTTGTTGATGAAAGAAAAGAAAGTAGTAGCAGTACTCCAGAACCAATAGTAATGGGTTAAAATTACAGCAAAGAATATTTAAGATAACCATTAGGAAAACCTTTCTAATGCTTATGATAGCAGCAAACTTGCACAGACTTCCCCAGAAGGCTGTGGAACTTTCATTGCTGAAAGTTTTTAATAAAAGGTTAGACAAACATCTGTTGGAAATGGCAGACACAAATGAATTTGCCCCAAGGGAAAGACTAACTTTGATGCTCCCCTGAGCATCTTCCACCTCCCCCCCCCTTTTTTTTTTGTAGATTCCTTTTTGTAGATTAACCTCTGGAAGCACCAATTGGATAGCTGTGATAGCAGCTGCAATCTGCCACAGGCAACCCCCTGCAACTCCAACTCCTGCTAAGTATCGCCTGAGCCAATTTCTCATGAATAAAGTCTAAGCCACATTCAAGAGCTTCTCCTCCACAGCACTAAAAAGCATGCCAAGCAAATGCTTCAGCTAAAAGATACTGGTGGAACTAAACCAATTCCTTACCGAGGTTTGAACTAGGCAGGCAAGACCTCCTAGGAAATGCTGCCAGCCATCCCTAGGGCAACTACCTAGTGTTAAAACAAGCCCACCTAAATCCATCCAATTTAAGAAGTCTTCACACCAAAAAACTACAAAGGGGGGTGGGGGAAGCACCCTCAGCATGGACTGAGATTGTTTGCCATGTGGACTGGTGATGGGGGTTGCAGCTAATCTGCACTGACATTTGAGACAGGAAGGATATACATGTACACTAGAGCAGAGACTGAAGGTGAACTATATTTCTTCAGTGTATTTTTATTTCCTTCAGTACCTTTACCGCATCATAAATAAGTACACGCCTTCTCCATCACATATACCCCAAAGTAGCCCCAGGACTCTCCCCTCCCGCCTTTTTTAAATAGGTTTCTTATCAACAACTGCTGAAAGTTGAAGAGAAAACAGTTGCATTCTAGACAATTATGGAGGAAGTGGGTGGCTAGAAGTGACACAGGAAGGTGGGGGCCTTTGTATAGGCAGGCACTATTTTTAAACACTTACATGGAATATGTTTGCTCTGTTCAAAGAATATTCATTCCCCCATGCTGTGCTGTGCCCACTCATTTTAAATTGAAAGACTTCAGCCATCGTCTATCTACTTTTCCAGTTTCTGCTGTATGACTGAATACATAGCTTCTGCCTGGAAAGCAAGTTAGATCCTGGAGACTCTGTGGTGGGGAGAGGAGGGAGGGAAAATCTTCCCCTAATAATTCTGCTTCAGCTGCTCTCTAGCAGTAGTACAACTGCTGTCTCAAATACTCGCTACTAGTGTCTTTCACTGTAAAAGCACAACTCGCCCTAACCTTTATTCCCTGCTTAACGAAAGTGACAAAGCATCATCATTTATCTTTTTCCCCCTCCTCTCCTCGTTTTTTAACGGGAAGGGAAAAGAACCACGGAAAAAGTTTTTTTACAGGTCCCACTATGTTCCTACATGTGCTGTTAAAGGAACTGTGCCAAACAGCAGTTTGAAGCCCCATGTCTGGTACAATGAAAAAACAAACAAAACAAACACACATACACACACGCAAAAACCCCAAACAAACAAACAAAAAAAACCCACAAAACACACCACACTACAAACATACAACTAAACAACAACAACAAAAAATGGGGAAAAAAGCCACAAAAGAAACAAAGGCAAACTGACTGGAAGTCATTTCTCTGACAAATATACATTCATAGAAACCCCTTTTATTCCAGAAGGGGGACAAGGCCTGCTTCTTCCCCAAATATGACATTTCCAAGGAATTTACTGGACCACTCTCACTACCAAATCACAGGACTCCTACACCATTTAGCCCTCAGAGAAAATGGAAAAGTGATAAAACGGAACATTCAATGGCTGGGACACAGAAACATATTACAAGTTTGGATAGTTATTATATCATGAGCTTTCTTCACTAGACTAGACATGTTACTACTATTACATAGGTCACCTCAAACATGTCACATCTGATCTGACTGCCTTGTCTGGGATGAAAAGATGGAGGGTGAATCAGAGCACTTTCTCCAGCAGCTCCTTGCGTAGCCAGAGAAGGGCAGTTATTTTGTCTAGGCTCAGTGAGAAACAGCCTGAGTTCAGTTCACCCCATCTGCCAGCTGGCAGTGGAAAAACTCCCCTCTCACACAGATGTGTCATCAAGAACCCATGCATCTGAGATCCTGACATACTCACACCATAAGCTCCAATTCTTGCTACCGCAAAGAGGTACCACAAGATACACAAGCCTGTGAAGTGCTACTAGGAAAGGAAACTGGGTAGGGGAAACATCACCAACTGGAAATAGCTAGGATGTCAGCTCTTATTAAACATGACTGCTTATAAAAGACCCACATATTGTCTGTGCCATCTGCGAGGGAAGGCTCCTGGCATCACCCCCAGGAAGAGGACAGAGCCTATGCCTACCAAAGGGGAAAAGCTGCCCACAGTATCACTCATTGTTCTTCCCCAGAAGTCATCCAAAGGTAGAAAGGACCTAATCTACATCATCCTGCAGAAAAAGAGCAGAGCACCACCCATGCTGATGTAGGTCAGCATGATCCCCCCCCCCCAAAAAAAAACAAGGAGAAAAAAA
>VZSV01000001.1:5391304-5413461 GCA_013398735.1 Nothocercus julius | reverse complement strand
AAAAAAAAAAAAAAAAAAAAAAAAAAAAAAAAAAGGAAAAAAGTTATGCTAAAAAAGGAAATTTAGCTTCCAGAAGAACAGACTAATTCAGACAGCAGTAACTTTTCCAAAGCACCTGATGTAGCTGGCTGAGAGTCTTCTGCCCCCTCTGACTCATGCGGTTGGTTTTTGCGCTCCTTGCGCTTCCCAGAGCGCGGTCACACACGCATACTGGGAGCTATACTGCAAGCCTCTGCAATGGTAGCTCCAAGCAGGGGTAAGACACAAGGTGAGGACAGCAACACCAGCTGGCATTCCTGGGCACACTAGCATGCCTTAGCACATACTCAAAAATATTGGATAGTTACAGCTGCCTCTCTGGTGAATTAAATTCATTTTAAGTGAGGTTTTGAGGTCTAAGCTGGAAATGAAACTTAGGTGTGCCAAGTGCCAAGAAAAAGCTCTGGTGTTTGGCACACTGAAGTTGGAAGTGGTGGTGAACAGTGGGAATCACTGGGAGACTGTAAACACCGGGGTTGTGCTTGGATGTGCACAGACAGGAAAATAACCTGTACAAGGCAAGCAGAGAGAAGTCTCCCCTTGGTCAGGTTGGTAAGAGCAGCAGGGTGTAGAGCAGAGAGCAAGGTGACTTGCTGCTCATGTACAAGTCAGTCCAGTTAGCTGTGCCCCAGGCCTGTCTTGCAGATATCCTGCACTGGGTTGCCAATTCATCGCTTTGTCAAATATAAAATGAGTGCTCCATCTATTTTTATTTATATATAATAAAATACCCACACATATGCATAAGTACACAGGTACATAATTATACCATATATGGACATGTACACATGTGTGTATATATTTGATAGTATAGTCGTGTATATATTTGCATACATAATCACACAACAAAAGCAGCTTCTGCTTCTAATCATCAGCTTGCAATATGCTTTCACTCCTCATCCTCCCCAACCTCTTCACAATCTTGGATGGAATGTGATCTGACCAAACAAATTCTTGAAACTTCTTCCTAAAATATTCCACTATGACCTTGGAACAGGAAGTTTAGCACCAGGTAAGGTCAAGCACAAATAATTAGCTATGGGATGAAAAGGAAGAATAAATGAGGAATTTCTCATTCTGTTTGGCTGTTCACAAGTTCAAGCAGCCTTTCTTCCTTCTCACTCCCATCTCCTCCCTCAATTTCTATCTCCAAACAGAAAATAACAAAGATTTTTTTTTTTTCCAGAATTGTGATTTACAAAGTTTTAACCACAAATTAAAGCAGCACATCTAAACACACTGAATTTTAAAATGGATGCAGTACCTATTCTGTCCCACAGTGCTTAAGACAAAATTGTTGGCCTCCATTAACTTTTTAATTAAAAGGAAAAAAAAAAAAAAAAAAAGGCAATTTTGAGGGTGGGAGGGATGTTGGCATTCATCCAAGCCCTAGCAGAAAAGGGAAAGGCTGAGATTTATATTAGACAAAATCATAAATCTTCATCCACCCTTTACAGAGTTCTAATGTTAATGCTAAAAATAACCACAGTGCCTGCGGGATTTCAGCATTTGGATTAATCAAGCCTTGTGGTGCTAAAGGGGAAAAAACACTACAGGAACAAAGCATTGAAAGATTTCAGGGCCAGTGTTCAGACAAGGACACTGCATCCACAGAACAAGCTACCATTTGTTTCTGGTTCAAGCAGATGTTCCACGAGGATTACAGCAGGGAAAGAAAGAAAAAAAAACCTTGCAGACACAAAAGCATGTTGAGATTTGGGTCAGGCTAGAGCAGAGCTCCCAGCTTTTCCCACCCACAGTGTTAAAGCTTAATTAGTCTGAGATCTCCTCTTAAAGACCATGAATCAGGGCAGCATATCTTGGAACCACATGTTTAGTCACAACTTTCTGCCACGTGCTTTCAGCTGTCCAGCACTGGCTTACCACTATGCAACCTCCACAGATACGGCAAACTTTACAAGCGCCAAAGCTCAGGACTCAGCATTTGAGAAATGCAGAAACCATCATGATGCTGTACATGAAAAAAAAAAAAATGCACAGGGTTAGAGATGGAAAAGAACTAATTAGTTATCTCATCTAGCTGCTGTGGTTCCTATGTTATGCTATATTTTATGCTGTAACCCTGTTCACTTTACAGCAAAACAAGATAGCTAAGTTTTTGGTGTCTCCTTGGAAGGGACATTCTTACAACTTTGATGCTTGGGGATTTTCAAAATGTTTGGTCCTAATCTGTTTTTCCTTACAGCTCTGAAAAGTTTTCTTATACAAACCACCAAATCTCAGTTCTACGGATATGCTTTGTATTTACAAATATGCCTTGTCTTAGAAGCTACCTCTCCTTTTCCTGGCTTATAAATAGCAATACCGGTTTGGGGAGCAAGGGAGCTACAGTGGAGATCCAAAGGCCTCAATGGAATCTCCAAGCCCCATTGTCTGGTATTTCCATTATTGTTCTTTGGTTAACAAATTAGAATTTACATTTGCTGTAACCAACAGCAACTCTTATTTCTATGCCAAACAGGGGATTGAGAGCTCTGGATGTTGAACTTCTCTGTCATTTCCGGCAGAATCTTCCGGGCAGCTTTGCCACATTTACTCCCTGAACCACTTTCCTTCTCATGGAAAGATTGCCAGTGTATTTTCAGACATAGGATGAAAAGCTGAGAACAGCTTCCTTGATTTCCCCACGTTGCTCCAGTATGACCTTAGCCTGACAGTCTGGACTTTTCATGTGTTGCTTTGTCAGAGTCATTTCATAATGAAAGCTGGCCCTTAACTTAAAAAGCGTGGTTAAAGTTCATTAGGCATTTGCCTACAGCTCAGAAGGAGTGGGGAAAAAAAAAATAAAACAAAACCCACCAAATCCACAATTACCAGCTCCATGTTCATAGTCAGAAAATTGATTGGGGCAGGGGGGGAATGTGACTTTTCACCAGCCATATTAGAATCCTGGCTTCTGAGTCTTTTGATTGGCAGGCTTAATTAGAGCTTAATGCAATGTTCAGATAGGCATTAACAATACACTATACTTAAATCAAGGCAAATGAAAGGCAAGAGCAAGTAAGCAAGCTTTCAAACAGGGAATCACTTCAGTAACTTACTTTGGGTCTGCAAATTTGAACTTTAGCCTTTCCACCATCTGCAGCATGACTACATTCATTTCAACAGGTTCTCCATTCTACAAGGGAGAGAGCAGAGGTCACTAGACAGCACTTATTTTAACTCTACAAAGCACAACAAAGATTATCATTAAACAATGGTAGGCAGCAATTTTTCAGCTTATTCTATCAGCCAAGTTGCAGCAGAACTATGAATACATTAGCCTGCACTTGTGGGACTGGTTTTGTTCAGTCAAAAGGACTAAGAAAGAATGGGAAGGAGAGAGGGGAGAAAAAAAAAAAAAAAAAAAAGGCAAAGAAAGGATGAAGGGGAAAGAAAAAAAAAAGAAAGAAAAAGAATAGCTGCCAAGTGAACCGGGAAACTTGCTGGAATGAAAATTAAATGCAATTGCACAGGCTGACTCATTCATCTGTCTCACAGGTACACTGCATCCATGTTCACTGACATACAGCCATGAGACATGTCCAGGGATGCTTTAGAGCCACTACTGAGGTAGTAGCTCAGGCGCTTGTGGGAGGTGCTCCATCCTCTGAGGTACACATAGGCAGAAGAGGTGTTTGTGGTCCATGTTACATTTACTCGAGAACGCTAGACTGAGTGCCTCTAATTAATACTCTGCATTTCTATTTTCATTTATAAAAGAGCAAAGAGAGATTTAGAAAGTACTAATTAAGGAAGCAATCAAGGATGCATGCTTCGGTAGAGCATGGAAAGTGCGGGACACTTACGGAATACCAGAAATGTTTACTTCCTTTTTCAACTACTCCTTGAAGAGAGAAGAGAAAAAAAAGTTATCCTTCCTATCCGAGGGACACCAATTTCTTGACAGAGTTTAGGTAGACTCGTATGGATGTTCCTCCTCTTCCCCCCACCCTGCAAGACTGTTTTCCAGTTTTATCTACAGCATCTAACAGAACAGAATCTGAACTATTTGCTGACACCTTGCTAGAGGGGGACTTAGATAACTAACTCCTGATTCAAATGCCTGCATCCAAAATGCAAATCCTCAAACGCCCTATCTAATCCTAAAGGCATTTGAGTTTCTGCCAAGAAAATACTTTTTTTTTTTTTTCCCCCCCTCTTCTTCCTGGCATGGAATGTACAAAGACCACCTAAATCTCAACAGCAAAACAGACAGACACTAAACTTACACATTGTTCCCCATGTAATTTACCCACTGAAGCATTCTTCTGCCTTTAGCACAGGCAGGCTGCATTCAAAACAAACGAAACAAAGCTTCATTTTGAGAGCACTGCTCTCAGATTTGATCCCCTTGCCTTGCATAACCAGAACTCCCCTGTGGTAAGAAAGCCTAGCCTCAGTGGTGCTGTCTACTTGATAAGCTTGAAGCCAGAACCTCCGTATCTCAGAGAAGTACTCCAGGTCTTGATCTGCAGGGCCTTCTGGGGTGGGCCTCAGTGTCTCTTACTGAGGCTCTTCAGTCAGAGCACAGAGAAGAAGAATCGTAAGTGAATCCTGGTCTGAAAATGGAAACTTGCAACATTTACACTAAGTCCTTCTCAAATCTAGTCCTCCATGGAATCCACTCCTGACAAACTCCTTCCTACTTATGCACTCAGGAGCATGCACAATGAAGAATCCTTTTGTCTCTCTGCACAGGCTTACACCCATGTACAACTACTACATTTTAACATCAATTTGCTGGAATTTTTGCTTTATGCTGATACCACCCTCCACTGCAGGAAGGAGGGACAGCTGCACCAGCGCAGCACCATCTGCTACCTAGTGCTTCTTGTAACTCCACTGCCTACTGGAAATAGAGTAGTAACATAAATATTCTATCAACGTCAAAGAGCAAGGACAACCATTTTCTCAGGTACAAGCAGTAACTCAACCAAACCAGCATCCCCTCCAATGCAGTCAAGGGAACCCAGCCTACCACCAGCTACCACTGCCTCAAGACTTCTCACTTCATGGACCATTCCTTCTGCTTAGGAGTCCCAGCAAACTAGTCTCAGTCTCCACTCACCAATCAGACTGAAACAAAATAAAATAAAATCTTATTTTACCTGACCTCCATTTTGTTTGTGGTCCACTTAAGTTCTTTAGGATGTTACTGTTCATATGTGTGAAACAAGAAACATCTGTTACTCATTATCCTCCTTCCTCACTCTAATCTTACAGTGCTTAAGGGTTGCCAATCACTACATTTCCTAGGTACTGGCCCTGCCACTTTGCACAGCACAACTATCTTCTAAGAAACCAGCTTGGGACATAACAAGCATAACAGCAGCAAGAGATAAAAATCAAAAGCAACAATATTTTCACAGGTGCCCCAAATCACCAAAAAAGGAAACCATAAGCTCTCAACATATGGTAGGCTGGCAGGATTGTTTCCAAATAGAATTTTTTTCCAAGCAGAATCAGTGGCAAGTGTCCTGAGGGACTAGTTATATGCAAGACAGAAGGCAGAGCGACTTAAATGAGCCAAGAAGCATCCCAATGGTCCATTAACATACCCCCTGAAGTGACTGATAGAGGCAGAAATCAAGAACATTTTTCCTTCTCTCAAGAGACACTGCAGACACCGAATGTAAAATCAGATATATATTTTATATATATATATATATAAATAAAAGTTCTCCTTGACTTGAGCTTTGGCCATTGCTTGGCTCCACTACTGTAGATCTGACAATCTTGAAGACTGATCTGCTTGGGACAATTTATGCACCTTTCTTTCCCTTGCTGCATGGCTATTTTGCAGAATTAGAATATTATCCAAATGGTTTTAAATTATGCCATCTCTTAAGGAAATATTGATACACTAATACACAAGGTTTAATGGGAAGATACACAAGAGCCACCACAGGCTTCCATCCTGCCTGGAAACACCCTGGAGGCTGAAGGATCAAGGTTTTACTAACATACCTCCTGAATGAGCCTGAACCCCTTCCCCACCAGTAGGGAGTTGGGGAGAAACACCCCAATACTCACAGCATGGTGGCAGTGCAGAAGAGCATGAGGAATGTGTATTTCTGACACTGTTCATTTTGTCTGTTAATGAACAACAATCTTACTGCCAAGTGAGTAATGTACTCCCAAATCCCTGGAACTTCATCTGCATATTCTGACTTTTTTTTTTCCCTAATGCCTATTTTAGTTTATATAAAGTTAACACTATGACTTAAAAGCCTCCCACAATTCTGCAGGCAGAGTAGCACTTCTACAATTCCTCCTGTTTTCCAAAAAAACAGACATTAAGCCTATTTAGGGATATCTAAAATTAGGCGTACCAGGGCTGTCAGGGCACCTTGCACCAGCACGTTGCCAGAACAGACCTGAAGTACCCACTCACAGGGCCAGAGGATGAACATTTAAGTCACCTCCTTGAGGTAAATAGCAGGAGGCTCTGGTGAGACATGTTCATAAGAGGGCAGCAGGATGAGAGCTATCAAGGAAATTCAGAATTGTTGTGTTGAAGAGCCACCTGCCCACCCAGATCTCATGCAAACAGCTCCTGATTCCTTCTCCCCTCACAGGAAACACCAACTGCAGTTGATTAGCATCACCTTCCCCCTGCCCTCACAGGCTAACACCATCTTTGACCATGCAATCCTTCTTCTGTACTTTCACCCCCATCCTTCTTTTTCTCTCACAGCATCTTACAGACACAAAACCAAGTGCTCCAGAACTGTAACAGATAAAGAAGTCCCCTGCTGATCACCCCCTAGGGTTCACCTGTGACTCCCCACAGATGCTCCAAGTGCCTGTCAGTGGAGAAAAAGTGGCTTAGCTCCACTGCCGACTGCTCCACAGCTATTTGGGCAATGAATTTGATTGCCTGGGCTCTCCCACCATTGTTACTGTCAGCACAGGCTCACCATCAGGATCATGACACAAGCAAAAGCCCAGAGAGATTCCCACCCTCACACTGCACTGTCTGAAACATTCTGTGACCCACAGCCGCAAGGGAGCTCCAGGATGGCAGGGCAGCACAGGTCAGGAAGTTGTCCCCAAAAGAGCTATGCACAAAAACTGCCTGAGCAGCAGCGCTCAACTTAGCGACCAATCCTCCAGGGGCAACACAGTGGTTTTCACCACACTATACCCTCACAATCATCTTCCAGGAACTGCTTTGCACTGAGGCAAAGGAAAGATAACCATGCAAACCAGCCATCCCCTTGCAAGGTGGGAAGCTTCAAATACCAGCTAACAGGCTTAAGAGAGAAAAGAAACAGCACACACACTGAAAAACAGGAGCAGACTTCCCACGGCTGCTCCTGGGGGCTCCAAAAACCCGGGCAACACAGGACTTTCATGCTAAAAAAAGAATGCTGCCGCCACGGACCGTTAGAACCGTTAAGACCGTTGGCACCCACGAGGCGGCCCCGCCCAGGACGAGCCTCGCGCCTGCCGCCGCCTGCCCCTTCGCTGTCCCGGCGTGCCCCGCGCGGGCCGCCGTCGGATGAGGAGGACGAACACGGCACCGTCACCGCCCGCGGTCCTGGGCTCCTTAAAGCGGCGATGGCGCCGGGGAGGGGCCCCGCGCCGCCCGTGGACGCCCTCGCGGCGAGCTGGGAGCCCGCGGGTCCCACTGAGCAGTTGTCCGGGTGCCCCAAGGCCGCTGGGCAGGCGCTGGGGGGCCCGGGACACCAGTGGGAAAATGTGATGCAAGCGGGAAATGAGACACTCGGCTTAGTCGTCAATTAAGGGAAGGGAATTTACTGCATCTCTCTAGGGCAATGGAAAGTGGAGCAGAGTGCTAGGTTCACTGAGCATTAATGATCTTCCCCTATTATACTAAATTATTGTTTCCTAAGCCACTGATCAAATACAATAGCTTTATTAAAGCCCAATTCAGCTGGAAAAAAAAATGCATCTTTCCACCGCAGCGGCTTTCATGAGCGGCGAGGGGCTGGCGCCCTGAGATAGGGCGCTGCGGTGCCCCGCGGCACCAAGCGAGGGAAGCAGGACCAGCACCCCGCTGCAGCCCCCCTCTCGTCCCTCCCCCAGGGTCACACATCAACCGTCCACGTGAGGAGCTGGGTGCTCGGGAGGCTGCTCCGAGCAGGTATGAGCCGCATGAAGTGCCCAGCAAAGGCTGCTAAGGTGCCCCACATCCACCCGAAGAGAGGGCGGTGAGCAGAGCTCCTCACTGCCCCCCAAAAAGCACTTAAACGTGACCTGAGCTGGCTTGAAGTCTGTGCTCGCAGCGAGAAGCAAGTGCAGGCCGTAGCAATGCATTCCCACGGGGAAAAGATAATAAGGGGCAAAATGAGCCAACTTTGGCACGAGTCTGTGGAGGCAATGCTACACACTTTAGATGCAATTAAATGAAACAATTCTAGTGCAATCCTGTGGAGGCCACATCCAACGTAATTACAACAGCTAACTGCTGTAAGTATGCTACCGCTGAAGTGAAATGATGTGAGCCCGTGGAAAATTAAGTGCATATAAAAATAAGGTCGGAATTAGGTTAAGGGAATGCTGTAAAATACTTTTGAAATACGTATTTGTTATACTAAGTGCTCCTATGAGCTGATGGCCTCTCACTGGTAGCTTGACCCTACCCAGAGCGTGGTTCCTGAGAGCCGAGTACCCAGTCTCATCTGCTTCTAAGAGGAAGACACAGGGCTGAAGTGTTGGCTCGGGAGGCCCCTGAGGCGTGAGCTGCTGCTTGCTTACCCTGCTCTTAATTCTTGTCCTAGATGGATGAGTAGGTTGACCCAGCCGGGTCATTTGGCTGCTCGTGGTACTCCCATGGCATCCTCCAACATTAATCTTCACACCACCCTTGCGCAGTATTTAAAATGCCATTATTTCCTATCCTGTATCTGTGGTATACACATTAACATGACTTATCTGGGCCACAGCTCAAATCTGAGTGGGTTTGGATGGAAAGTGGGAATGATCCAAGCATTTAGCTATGGACTGAGATGCTGAAATATCACAGCTAAGGCCTTTTGGAAAAACTGAGCAGAAAGTGAGGGCAGGAGGTAAGAGGAGGCAAAATGAGAAGAGCTGCTATCGCCCCCAGCAGCACAACTGCCTTTGGCTTTGGCGGTGTAGCAGTGCTTCGGAACAGAGTTGGTGAAATGTACTTTGCACTGTAGACATTGCATTGGTCTGGGCATCGGCGGGAGCTTCAGTCACCAGCTCTGTGCTGGGTCAGCCCCTGCGCGATGGCGCCATCAGGGCGCGGGGCTCCCCTTGGTCCCACCTCCGCCCTCCCCTCGGCCTCACAGCTCCCTGACACCTTCTTTGCCAGGCAGGGTGACTCAGGGGCATCATCACCTTTGGTTCCTGCTCTGGGATGCTCCCAAGTCACTTTCAAGCTGCGTGAACTTCAGTTCTGAAGGTGCTTCTCCCCACACCTTTTCAGGGGCATTTGTCTTCCCATCCACGTGCTGTGTGATGTTAAAGATCCGTCTTGAAATCTACCTGAATAAGGGAGGGATCAAGAGGCTCTCAGGTTTGCATCCATGGCAACACATACTTTACCTATCATTTTATCCTGAACAAAGGAAAATTAAATACTTGATGTGAAAAGACTTCAGATTTCAAGTAAAGAGGGGGAGGAAGGCAGCAGGCTTTGCCTCCAGGTGGAAACCTGTCACACAGAATCCTTAATGCAATGCACTTAAGAATAGTGTTGATAGAGCAAAACTTGCAGCTCTGTGAGGAGCATAGGAACGCCATACCGATTTCAGCTGCCTCTACAAGCAGTTTAGTACAGGCTCACAGAGCCATCACTTACCTTTGACAAACAAATAAGCAAACAAGACATTCACTGAAAGCAATAAGAAGAAAGATGTTTTCCCTTCAGGAAAACAGCCTAGGATCAAAACTTTATGTCTTGGTCTAATAACATACTAAAACTGATTCTGATCTGACTTCTACTGGCAGAAAGCTCGAAGATCAGTTTTCAAGCTGAGGGTGCACTAAGTCAAACTAAAGTCCTTCCCATGTTCCTGAACACTGGAAGACTAGAGGTGCTACTAGTATATTTGTGACATTTATGATTACACTGTGTTTAATATCTCATGATCTGCGGAAGTCTCACCCACTTGTATGAGTTAAGTTTCTTTTCTTTTTTATCTGTTTTCTTTTTCAAGCCTAGTTATTCTGAAACTGGATTTCACATTAGTTAAATTAGGTAGTTAACATCATAAAATGGCCTGATTCTCTTCTTCTCTGTCCCTAGGGTTTTATAGCTATACAGCTGTAGAATGAGTACAATGCTTAAAACTCTTCATTTCTCATTTGGCTTAATTTTACAATCATTTTATTCCATACTTTTAAAGTGCAAATTGCTACACCAAAGGCAATGCAGTGGAAAAAAAAAAAAAAAAAAAAAAAAGATAATTTCCTAGTTGTGTGGTGTGTCTATCCATATGAAAAAAATAGTACTGAAATCCAAAATCTTTCTAAGTCATCACTCCATCCTCATCAAGTACACATACCTGCATTAATTCCTCTAACCAGGCAGTTTCAAATTTCAGTTTTTAAAGTTCTTGTCTTTGCTGAATAGCTCTGAATGAAGTGAGCTGCAGAGCAGTTCGTGCTCTCAGCAGAGAAGCCCAAATGCGAAGCGAGGGGCAGCCTGAGGGCTGGTAGCAAGCACCAATCTGGACCAGCCGTCAGCTCCTGGTCCCACATCACCATTTGCCTGCTGTTCACTACGAGCAGCTCCGGAGACAGCCCTGGATCAGGCAGTGAGGCCGGAGGTTCTTGGCCTATCACTTCAGACTTTGTAATGTGCAAATTTGTACCAGTGCACTGCAAGCCTGAAACTCTGACACCAGCAGAGCTTGGCTTCAACAGAGCACAGAGCAGGAGCGCGGCCTAGAAGACTCCTCTAGCTTGATCCTGCTCTCTCATCAGTGTTAATGATGCACCCAAAGATGTCCTACCTCACCTCTAGCAAGGGTAGAGAGGCACCGCGATGCCTAACTCATCATTGTAAAGCACTTTGAGTCTGTAACGAGAGAACTTCAAAGCACAAGGTTACATCATCAGTATTGATTGTATCACTATCTCTGAATGTTACATGTCATTATCATTAAGCATTATTTATTATATAGCCCTGCTATATCTCAGCTCCTGGCAGTTGGCACAATTGGCTGGAAATGGCTATCTTCTATTTGTTCTTTCCTAGCAGTTTCAGTAAGATGTACATATGTCTGAAATGTTAGAAGCCAAATTTTTGTCATTTCAAATGCTTAAAGGATTCCATCTGATACACCTCTATTTTTCATGCTATTATGCAAACCAAAAACTGAAATGTTAATGAGCTCTGTGAGTAATTTGTATCAGGCAGGGTGTTTTTTTAAAGTTGTTCAGTGAGTACACTTTCCCTATCTGAAAAGAAATTCTCTTGATAATTGTGAACATGCTGATAGTTGCTGTAATTGAAAGGAACCAATGGTATAATTAAATTGACAGCACATTGAAAAAATACTATGAAAGAAACATCAGTTTGCATTTTATCATAAAATAAAATGTCATGGTTTTTCCTTATCACACTAGCTGCTCTTTCTGGGTCACTGTGTGTAGGAGGGTGAGTATGTCCTCTTAGCCCAGTGTGGCAAAGGGAAGCCGACAGACAGCACAGTACTGACAGATACTTGTCTGTGTAAGATACAACGTGTATGAGCATGTACAAATATTAAGCATGTCTGAGAATTTTGAGCAGAATGTGGATAGTAGCAAGAGTGATCTATATGCTTAAAAAATAAAAAAGAAAAAGGCACTGAACAGTGTGAACATTGGTGAGGGGTCAAAATTCTTGAGCCCTCCCTCCAGATGCGGTATTTGCTCATTGCCCCATAGCCTGTGGCAAGTCACTTAACTGGGCTGAGGTATCACAAATAGGGCCTGAGCTGACATCACGGCATGCGAGTTTGTCAGAGCATGTTGCTTCCTGCTGGCTGGAGCCTGCTGCGTTTCTTGAGAAAACAGCTGTCCCACCTCCGCACTTCCACTGTGCCTGTTCCGGCCCTTTCTGCAAGGGAGCCGCGTACCTTAGGGGCTGGTATGTAGCTGCAGCCTCTTTGTACTCGCCTTGCAAAGCTCCTCCATCCGGCTCTTTTCTATTGTATCCATCCACTTCTACTCTCCAACTTTGAGATCCAGTCCTGTTTCTCAAGACCACCCTTAATTGCTGAGTTCCTGAGGACACGGAGAGAGAAGCATTAAGCCTGGAGAAAGACATGACCTATCATTAAAAACAGACAGAAACTTCAAAGTTTTTGTTACTCAGCACAGACAACATCTGTCAGAGTTCCCACTTGTGCGGAACGAGAGCTGTGACTGCTCTGGCTCAGAAGAAAGCGGCTCGTGTCGCTGGCTGCGGCCGGCGGCCGGCGCAGGGTGGGCGGGCGGCAGATGGGCTGCCCGAGGAGCAGTCCCGTGCGCACCCTGCACCAGCTGCCGCTCTTCCCGGCACGGGCGGCGCTTGCGTGAGCGGCACTATCGTGGCCCTGTGGCTTCCCGGCCACCTGTTTCGATCCTGTCTGAACGTGCTTGCGGTTGCCCCTTCACTTAAACTATTTTCAGTCAAAGCAGGTGGGAGGAGAAGGAAGAGACAGTGGTGCTGGGACTGAGCCTGAGGGGTATTTTTCCTCCCAGAGCCAGACAAAACCTTCCTAACATTGGTATTCACAAGCATCCCAATTCATAGTAAGTGATGATGTGCATGAATTGGAGATCTAAGTACTCAGATTGCTCAGATCTTCAAAAAGCATCAGCACATCACCATGCAGCAGTCAAGACTTTAATCTATAATTTGGTATTTAACTTGCCTATCCCATCTCTTGGCTCAGAAGCACCTTTCCTAATGTCACCAACAGCACTATGAAGGGAGATGGTTTTGTTAGCAATACCATGTTGTCTTATAGGAAGTACGCAGTGTAGGTGCCAGTTCCCTACTTCCTTTTCAGTGTGAAGGAGCTCAAGGTGAAAGTTTCAAGGAGAGAAAAATGCGTAGCTTGGCCTGTTACAATTCATGGAAAAGCCACCCTAAGTATAGTCTTTTATGAAATATATCAAAATATAATTTTAATGATTTATTTTAATGGGAGTATTTTAATTTCAAGGAATACCAATTGTAGTGTCTGCAGTAGAGCTTCTACAGCGTCCTGCTTGTGTAGAAGAGGTCCAGAAAATGAAACTGTTGGGAGACTATTAGCCCAAAGTGCCTTATTCATTTACCTTGACTAAGATGAACTAAACAGAGCAAGTAAAATAACCATCAGGCTGTGTACTGACAAGTAAATTACATTTATAGTTTACTTCTAATCATCTGAAGCACTGTAAGAAACAAGGGAAGTTGTTTGTTTTTCAACAGAATATGCAACTCAACCCAGGAGCATTTGTGTAACCTTTCGGTATCAGCTCCAACTACTTGCCTTTAGAAGGTTTGACATTTCATTGGCTCCATAATAAATCATAAAGTCGTACGAAAACTGCCAGTCACCAGGGACTTCCTTTGTTCTACGCTGACAGTCGCTTGAAGAGTCTTGTTAACAGCCCTAATGGAAGCTCTCAGCTTTATCACACCTGTCAAGCTGCTCGGGTTTGCCATTCCTACACATGAATACCGCAAGAAACTATTCTCCCTTGCCATCATCTGAGATAGTAATATCTCACATTAGCACAGCTCACTTTCATCTTGAAGATTTTATGTCAGCTGAGATGACCCTTCTCCTCCTCACTTTATCAACACTTTGAAAGTCCTTCCTGTTTAATAACATTTTATCTTCCTCCAAAGGACGCTCTTTACAAACAAAAGCAGAGCTTAAATATCACAAGCAAAAGCCCCATTTGTTAGGCCTATGAGAATGTCAAACAGTCTCCAGGTAAACAGGTAGAAATCCTGGTTCTGTGAGTCATTTGAGGTTAGTCTGGCCAAAATCTTGCCAGGTATACACTGGGCAAAGAAGTCCTCTACTTAACAGGCTTGAACGGAGAGATAAACGACTGCAGTGGGCTCTTGCATTAGTGACTTCAGGAGCCCCTTGTTGTTGCTGGGCAGCATCCCATGTGATGAGCTGTGCCAATCCCCTGGCCACTTCTGTCCCCCTCCATGTATTTCTGATAAGGGAATGCCTCAGTGCTGTCTACTAACCTCTTTACTGAGCCTTGAAAGAAACGTAACTGAACTTGCAGTGACATTCTCTGAAGATTTTTTCCTCTTTGCACCTATTTTTGATAAAATTCTACACAGGTAATTGTTTTTATGATCCTGAAGATGACTGCCTCATTTTTGGCACAGTCTGACATATTCCTTGGCAGAGGAGCTCATAAAATGCCCTGTAGCCCTGGATTCTTACAGCAGCCTCCATTTAGTGGGCTCCTGGCAGGCTGGTAGTCAGGAAAAAAAAAAAAAAAAAAGGAGCAGGAAGCACAGGAAGCACAGCTGTCATTCTCCCTTGTCAATTCTAAAAGCAAGCAGCATAAAACCATATCATAAATAATACTCATCATGGATATACTCATCATCAACTTTTGCATCCAAATTGCAGACAAATTCATGCCTTTACCCCTGCAGGGCTGTAAATCAGAGAAGAATTTAGCTTGTTACTTTTATCCCACAAATCACAAATGGAGGGCCTGGTTTTGATCTCTGGTGGCTATAAAATCAGAAATATCTCCACTGAGCAGTTGCCTTGCTGTGTAGCTGGTGTGAAATGAAATAATACCATTAATATCCTCCAGATCCTTGCATCCAAGCTCATCCATAATGTATGCCACCTGATTTTGCAGTGCACTGAGTTTTAAAAGGAAAAAGAAATAGAACACATTGCCAGATGAGCAAATCACTTATATTCTTAACAATACAAAGGAAATAATCACTTTTTCTTAGTTTGAAAACATGAAGTGGCATCAAAAACTTTGAGGATTATGAAGGTGACCTAGCTAAACCAAAGGGAATCAACTAACTGCAGTCACCTAAGCAAATAACTAGAGTGAACAGATCCTAGCTCCTCCAAGAAATCATATACAGAAAAAAATAATTCACAATGGCAGCTTTAACCCATAGTTTATTAATGCACTTTCCCCCACAGCAGGACACAAAAAGGAAGCTAGCAAGGCAAGCACATTAAAAACTTATGACTCCTCTGACTGAAACATACAGATAGGCAGAAGTAAACCACCCTTCTTCTGGGGTCTTATTTGAGATGCTGGTATAAAATATATTCAGTAAGTACCTCATTACGTGCTGCATCAGCTGCTGATGCCGCTTTAGGTGAGCGTCTGTCTGCCTGCACTGCAAGGGAATTCGTGAGATCTCAGCCACGAAGTGAGGGGGCTCTGGGTGGACGCGGGAGTTGCAGGGAGGGGTAGCGCGTGTGCGCGTGGGGACACTTTAACAGATGCCTTTTCCTTTCTGTAAAGCAAGACATCTCTGGGAACAAAGCCCATTAGCGACGTTTCAATTAAAAGAGGAAAGCAATTGCAGCTCAGTCCATACGGACAAACTGTTTGTTTAGCAGGGTTTGGGGATACCCTGGCGCACCCTGCGCAGCCATCACCAGCGTCCTGGGACGCGCGTGCAGCCGCATGGAGGGGAAGCAGCCTGCGAGCTCCTCAGCGCTGCGCAGCTGCCCCGCGACCCTCGAGCATGCCGCGAGGCTCGCGGTGTCTCCTTCTCCAAGCAGCTGGGGAAGCCTGGGACTATTAAGTATTTGGGCATTAAATGTTAGAAGCCAATTTTGTTGCACCGAAGCGGGCTTTTTAATGAACAGTTCCCAACTCAAAAGTTGGGGAGTAAAGACACTTGCTATGATTTTTTGCTAAATAATATCAAATATGTTGAATTAAGTACTGAAGGCTGTAAAAAATTATTGAATATACCTGATATTATGCAAAATGAAATCTATTACGCATACAAACATTTAATGATAGCATTTGAAAATAAGGCTAGACTTTCAGGATTATAAGTTTTCTTTGGTTTACAGCCAGTCACTTGCACTCCAGAGCTGAGGGCCTCCCTGATACAGTAGACCTGTCATAGAAGGTGAAAAAAAAGGACTGAGAGAGAGATCAGCAAGCTCTGAACCCGTATGATTTCCTCAAAGAATGTTTGCTGTTTGCCATCCCCAGTTTCTATAAGGATTTAACTGTCTCTCTGTAGTACTTTCCCCCCATTCCTCCATATTTCCTGTCCACACTTGGCTGTAGACAGGTCTTTAAACACATTTCTCACATCCTTTGCAACAGACATTTTTGGATGGGATTCAGTTTTCTGAGCTTTGAAAGCTATTCCTTTTTCCTAACCTCCAGGAAATTGACTTTTTCTTTCAGAATACCTTGTACTGGCTTGTGATGGGGGAAGTGACAAAACCGTGAAAGCAAAAAGTTATTCTCATAGACTTTTTCCCCCCTTGCCCTCTAAAGTATCTGTTACCTTAACTACTACCATTAATGTGGCATTCTTTCAGCTGCCTTTCCTTGTTAATATGCACAGGACTTTCATTCTAGCTGGGGAGAGTCCTCAGCCAGGCAGAAGACAAAACAAAAATACCAGACTTGATGGATGGCAGAATCCAAGTAGAATCTAGCAAAGCTGAGGCTTGGTTGCATGGATATGTAATCAAGTGGGAAAAAAGAAAAGCCCAGGTTGTTACCAATTTGCATTCCGTAGAGGTGGTAGGCAGAGCTTCGACAAGCATGACACTATCCTGGCAGCATCACTAACTGTGCAATTAAAATCTGCCTGTATAATTGCACTGCAGTACACCGTAGCTTACTCTTCCTGAGGAAAGAAGCTTACTCTTCCTTACTCATCTGACGTGAAATCTTCCTACCTGTATTTCCCTCCCTGGGATAGGAATGGGAGGCTCCTGAGTTTTTGAAATGCCTGCTCTGTTTCCCTCGAGAAATGATATCTGCATTTTGCACAGCCAGTCTTCCCAGGGGTTTGCTTTCTTGTAGAAATGGTCAGTGTGACAAAACAAAACAAGACAAAAAAACACAACATGAAAAGCAGCAGCTGAAAAGCAGGATCACTCAGGAACAGCCTCATTGCAGCACGGCTCCTCTTTGTTGCATATTGTCCTTCCTCCTCTGACAAGGCAGGGGAGCTCTTTTCCTTCCGCACACTGCTGGCTTGGTTCCAGCTGGGCTCCTGCTCCTTTCACACCTTTCAGCTGAGGCTCTGACTCAAGCGGCCCTGCGCACATGCTCCTCTGACGGGACTGTGAAGCCCAGAAGATCTGCAGGGACCTTCCAGACTACCACTGTGGAGCACCAGGAGTCTGACACAGGCATGTGGGAGAGGAGGAGAGGTTCGTATTTATTGAGGTGGACTCTACAGGAGACACAGGCAAGCAGTGCTGAAGTACCGTGAAGCACCAGTGGGAAATGATGGAAGCAGTTACCCGCGGACGCTGCCGTCCCATTTATTCTGGCGAGCTCGTGCTGCGCCTCTGGCTGCGCCAGGCGATGGAAAGGCCCAGCCCGCCAGGGCTGAGAAATGATGGCGTAACCTGGCACCCGGTTCCTCCTTATGCCCGGCCTGCGCACAAAGTATCAGCCAGGCTACACGGTCCCGGGGGGCGAACCTGTGAAAATGCCAGCCGATTCACGATGAAACGCTATTTGATGCACGCAAGCCACTATCCTTTGAAATAACCTCTGCTCAGAGCAGTGCTGCTGACTTTGGTGGTCAGCGCAAGAGGGACGCAGTGAAAGGTTTTCCAGGCGACAACAGTCATGGCAGCCCCCAGCGGGTGCTGTTGCTGCCCGGCCTGGCCTGGCGGTGCGAGAGCCTCACAGCGCTCACTCCAGGCAGCGCCACTCTGAAGGGGTGATTAAATTTTATGCTGTGGTTGCAAAGTAGGAATAACATGCAAAATGGGATTAAGTCTTAATATGATCTCACATCCAAGCTAGTCCTGGACCACCTAGGATGTCAGAGAGAAAATTCTGAGCATTATTAACATTATAAAAAAAAAAAAAAAAAAAAGCACCAAACTTCAAAGGCAAATCAAACCACAAAAACTATGCTGGTGATATTAAAGACATGCTATAAGCCAAGTGAGTCAAAGTGTAACTAACTTTCTTTTTACATTCTTCCACTGGCTCCAGGTTGTTTCCAGAATCTTTAAACAGACTGACCTGGGCTCAGCCGGCCAGTGAAGCAGGGCATCAGCCAAGAATTTTACTCCCTCCTGGGACAGCAGCCTTTGTGTGGGGCAAGGGAGCTCTGCCCCTGGAAAGAACTTGCCAGTGGTGAGGGAAATTCTCAAAGGGAAATCCACAATGCAAATAAATCCAGATTTGAAATTGTTTGAGACACAGGCAAACAAAAGCAGGGGATTTTTGTACTGCAAGGCGCCAGTCTTGCTTTGTTCGGTAGGTGGGAACACTGCTGAATTCACAGAGCTTCTGCTTCCCCACCGATTCAGCAGTAACTCACCCCCCACGCAACCACAATTCTAACACCCTTTATGTAGGTCTCACAAACCTTGAACTCAGCCCTCCCTTCGCACTAGTACAAGTTGGACGTAATGTCTCAGAGACAATGAAATCAAGCTGTGAGTAGTAGCAACCCCCACTCCCCACACTCCTTTAGATTCTATTAAAAGGAAAAGTCTGGGGGAGGAAACATGCTGAAATATGGGACTTAATGAAGTGCATTCACATTACAAATTCCTCTAGAAATTTTCTTTTCTAAGGCTAGTGTTAAGCACGTGAGCCTCCACAGAGCGGAAAAGCACAAAGCTCTGCCCCGGATCTGGGATCACCCGCGTGCTGCCAACCTGCACACAGCCTCTTCGTGCCCCTTCTCTGCCCTGTGCACCAGCCTGCGCCCCATTAAGGCCCCTGCGCAGCGCACGTGCAAGGCCCTGCTCGCCTGAAAGCCCAGGAGCTGTGGCAGGAAGCTGGGTGCAACCTTAAGCATTCTGCTGAAGTGAGGCCTAAAGCCCTCCAGCCTGACTCTCATAGGTTATCCAGCTGGATTCCTTTACTTCAGGCATACTGGTGCTCAGGCCAGCAGTGCACAGGCAGAAATGATAACTCCTTCCAAGCTATCACACATTAATTTGTGCTTAAGCCTTCTGGGTCTTCAAATCTTCTATTCCTCACATAAGCAACAATCTGATATACCTTTCCTGTCACTCCAAGTCAGAAGAAACTTCACTGGAAGAAAGTAGAGTTAGACTGGTACAACTGAGACTAACATAGGAAAAGGGAAAAAGAAAAAAAAAAAAAAAAAAAAGGTTAAAAGGTTTTATAGTGTTTCATCCTTTTGTTCTGCTGCAAGCCAGTCGGCAAGCAGAGCACAGCACACACAAAGCTAAGAAGGCATGCAAAGAATGCACCAGACCAAGAATTTGCAGGGCACTGTTTGCCTTAGAGAAATCACACAAAAGACAGAAAGTTAGTCTTTCCTAATGTGACGGCAATTCAAAGCGCTCTCTAGCACCAAAGCAGATGATCCGCACCAGAAGAACAAAATGCAGTGAGTTTCACAGAAAAGTATCATAAACCAGTTGAGCTAGTTGTCTACATCCTCTTTGAATAAGCACGTTTACCTACTAACTGTAGCACAGATTCTCTACCACAACCTCCCTAGTTTCATTAATCTATAACTATGCCGTTTTTGAACACATGAACTATATATAATTTGAGGTAGTTGCCAATCATCGAATAGAAAACAGTGTTTCTTCTTGAAAGGCGTAATTACCCAGGGTCTGGCTCTGAAGGCTTTGCAAAGGAGATTTATTGTCCCTTAGCCATCAGAACCACAGTAGTGCTGATACCTAGCGAAATAGGCTGAACTGAAAAGAAACCTTAGATGTCTGAGGCACAGCAGTTTGCTTCTCATGGTAGTTTAAAATTTATGCCAGCAGTTTATTATTTAAGTGTATTTTCATTAGGTGAATGCAATAGAGCTTCTGCATCTGAGTTAGAAAGGAATGCAGCACTAAAGAAGAATTAAGAATTACACAGTTAAATTGTATATTATCATGTAAATGGAAGAGAAACGTCACATGGGACTCTGTGCATTGTTCGGAGAGATAAATGCTGTGAACTATAAATACAAGTTCAATAAAGCGTCTTGTCAGTTAAGCAACTGAATGAAAGCTAGTCTTGGGGGCTGTTGTAGCATTTCAAAATAAATACACATATGCACTTGGAATATCTAATATAGGTAACCAATTGACCATTAATTTTAAGTTCTTCGTAAATCTGTCATCCTATCCTACCAAAAAAAAACAAACAAACAAACAAACAAAAAAACACCCTAACTGCTGGAGAAAACTATTCGTTTGTGAAGTTTAATCTAAATAAATGAATATTAACAGACCAAAGATCTCCTGCCAGCACATATGAGTGCACAGCAATCTAAGTGGGGGAAGGTTAGTGCTTGGCACACTGAAAGAGCATCTCTGTGCAGAGCAGCCACTGAGCACACCACTGCCTTCCTCAGGGGAAGCGCCTGCCCAGGTGCAGAAGAGATTATGCTGCCGTTTGATACAGCAGGATCTGTGCTTGCATCTGGGGCTTAAAGAGGATTGTTTTGTCCCTAATCTGGCAGTATTTTGAGCCATACAATTGCCTCTTCTACAAATACTGGTACACCTCAAAAAGCAAACACGAGATACAAATCCTTTGCTCTGCACGCCCTGCCACACCTACAACAATGCTCCTGTTAAAAGCACTTTAGCAGAACTGGGAAACTTTCCTGTTCTTCGATTCTGCCCACACCCCACACTGCAGAGAGAGACAAAATGGAAAGAGAGGACCGAGAGGTACAGAGTACTACATCCTGACCGTGCCTGACACCTCTGCGGGAGTTTCTCTTACACTTGACGTGAGCTGCCTTAGTAGGTTGGCATGGTACCTGAACACCTGAGGCGGCGGCTGCAGCTAAAACCACACCATCTACCTCGGGTTAGCCAGAAGTGGCTCATTTTAATGTTTAAAAACAGACTAAAGTCTGTTCAGCTAGAGCAGAAAACAGTCACCTTGCTTTTGAAGAACTTTTGCCATTTCACTGCCACAGCTTTTAGGAAGAAGACAGAAGGAAAAGCAGAGTATCAAGGCTTAATTCTGGTTCCTCCTGCTTAGGATGAAATGAGATGACGCTCATCCAGTTCAGTGCAGCAAGATGGAAAGAAATGGTTTCTGCAGTCATCAGGGAAGACTGAAGACGTGTGCATTTCCCCTTCAGAGCTTGGGCAAATATTCAGGACAAAGGAGGTAAAACATTAACACTTTACTGAAATATCAGTTTCTTTAGTATGTTACAGAAAAGCTTATGAACATATATAATGTACATAAAAGGCAGACTTTGTAAAATAAAAAGGCCTTTTTTATAAAAAAATTAAAAAGTCAAAGTAAAGTGCATGAAACAGTTTTTTCTTCTCCACTTTAACTATAGTGTCAAAGTCTTAGTACATAGTAATTATCTCTAAAACCTGGGAGATTTTCTTCTGTCACCCATTAGTCAGTTATTTTACTGGTCAAATCAAATGATGATTACAAACAAACACTGAAGAATCAAAACAGCTTAACCAGATGTGTCCACAACATAGACTAGGAACTACGGAAACCTGGGCTTTCTATACACTTTTCACTGACCAAACTTAACAACCAGCAGAAAGGTTCACTCTGGTTAAAGAAAATCAACAGGAAACAAGCTTTATAAATAGGGCAGTTTTGCTAGTCAAGGGCTCCCCTATTGTGCAATCGGTTCTTGGTCCATGAATATCAATATTCCTTTTTAAATATACAGTTGCAAAAGGAAGAATATATAAAAAATTGTATCCGTCTGCCTCCTTTGGAAGGAAAAGGTAGTCGACCCCAATCCAGATAAAAGACGATAGCTTTCCTACAGGGTCTCTTTACTTGGGCAAGTGCCCAAGAGAGTTAAGGAAAATACTTGAGATGCAGGATTTCTTTAAGAAAAAAATAAAAGGAAGAAACGGAGACTCAGTGTGGCACTAAGAAGGCTGTAATACCGACAGCACCTTCAGAGATCCTGACAAACACCGGCCGTGGCTCCAGGGCGCAGCGGAGGGCGCAGGGGCCCCGCAGGCCGGTGAGGAAGAGGCCGGGGG